>JAUMHF010000024.1:4614956-4629281 GCA_032359275.1 Microctenopoma steveboyesi | reverse complement strand
ATAAACATCCTTTGTTTGAACCCTCTCTTGTCTCTGGTCTGCGTTTGGGTCCTCCATTTCAAGCACGTTACTGACACGCGGGACTGTTATCAGTTTCAACACACGTTCAGTCTTCAGAGCAGCGGCCAAATGCAAACACCCCAGCTAATTTTTCCACTCCAGATTTATCCACTTCATTCCCTTCCAACTTCGGAGCGCTCTGTTCTGCTCTGTCGCTCACAGATGTCCCAAGAGTAAGAGCGAATCAGGGCCAGAGACAGGCTACCTTTGGATTTCTTCTTTGACTGGAGGAAGTGTGGCAGCTGTGGTTGGGGGTCTTCTCCTGCTGTTGGGCTGCTCTTTTTGTCTCCTTAATGGCCTGGCTGCGTAAAGTTAGCTGTTGTATTCGGGAGCCATTAGGGTCCTTTTACCTGATGAGGACTATTTCCTCATCACTTGCCTCAGGGGAAGGGAGTGGGTTCATAAGGAGAAGTTCTCCTGCACTGGCCACATTGACTGCCATTACTTCTAACCACATTAAGAAAGAGTTCATGGCATTGATCCTTACTGCAAATATGTACATTTTCTATATGATTGGATTAAACACAAATGCCCTTAGGCATCTGCTGTGCAGCAGACTTAGCAGAGTGTCCTTATCAATCATATTAAATCAAATTATAGGCACAGTTTTGCAACAAAGAGACAGATAGAGAAGCATTAAACTTTTTTAGTCCTGGCAGCAGCCCCGGAAGACATAAAATCAATTTACCAAGATACTTAAACATATTGATTCCCTCTCTATAAAATTTCTCAGATTAGTCTTGAAGTCACTCAGTTTTTCCAGGGTGCACTGAAATAGCAAGTGCCGGTGCAGAATTTTGAAGAGCATAGAGCCAGTCATACATAATACTGCGCCTTCTGTGACTATACAGTGAGCTCACTTATTGTCTGACTTATATGCAGGCATGTATACAAAGAGTGAGTATAGAGTCAGCTTGCTGATGAATATGATATCTTGTTTTCACTTTTTGTATCAGACCTCAAACACATCATGCAAACTCAGGTTATTGCAGGTCTGGATACAGTGTGTACAGATCAGTGTATGGCGCCCATGTAGATGTAGTGAGTGAAGACTAAAGCATGAGTCTTCTCATTAGCATTCAGTTGCCAGCTTGTGGTTAAGTGCCCTACTACCTGCTTGGTTGCTAAGGGATTGGCACTTAAGTAATGAAATGCCCATTGCTGACAGGGGCACTTGACTGTGCTCAGACTGAGAGAATGGGGCCAACTGAGAGGGGAATGGGAACCACAGAGGGAGAAAGGGCCAAAGATGTGCCCAAGTGAACGTTAAGCACATATCAGATAGCTGGAAAAGAAGAAGCAGCGAGGCTGTGGCCGCCCCTCGCACAGATCAAACACTGAGGAAGTATAAACAAGTGTTTCCACAGATTTGCCTCTCCTTAAGTCTGAGCTCTCAAATATACAAAGGGACACATATGGATCCTAAACTCCTAAAAATACATTTTCTTTCCTAACAAGCCACCGCTGTTCTTCTGCTTGTTTTGTTTTTCACACTATAGAGATGTCATGTTGAAACTTTGGTACTTTGTTTGCTTTTGTTGTCATCTCCCGATGATTCTCTTCCTCTGCTTTCTTTCTCTTGTTTTCACAGCCTTTCTTCACCCTTTTTCAGATTTGTTGTTTTCTTTCCCGTGCAGACAACCCCACCCTTTCCTCAACCTCCACGATATACACAGTCACCTGAGTATGAAAAGCAGCACATGCTCATTATTTTCCGAGCTTCCGCAGCAGCCTCCCAGAATGAACAACCTTTGCTCCTACCTTCTGATCCCTGTCCTCAGTTGTCTTCCCAGCATTGTCCTGACATCAACTTGATACATTTGTTATTTAAAAATTAGCCAGACATAACAAGACTACGCTGTAAATCACCTGCCTGTCCTTTCACTGCTCCACTGGAAAATGAACCCCGGCAGGCAGTTTGCAATCACTGATTATCTTCCTATAATAAGTTACAGCTCAGAGTTAACAATGAAATATGAGGAGGCCATTTAGTCGAGTATTTACGGCTTTGTTGACTTTTGGACATTGTTCAAATTCCTTCCCCCATTCATGTTTTCATATGTCAGGGCAGTGTGTCCTGCATTCATATATCATGAGTGCTGAGTCCTGCTTCAACCTTTCGTTCTCTTTGGCAAATAAGGTTAATGCTTAATATCATTAACGGTTAATCAGTCAGACTTGCCATAGTAATAACAGAGAGCCCAGTGGTATACCTTTAGATTATTGCTGTTGTCAGGGTGCACTGGTAGCCCAATGGTTATTGCATCTGTAATCTACTGCAGCTGCCCAAACTTTTTAACAGATTTCACTGAGGGGATCCATAAAGTACGTCAATATTTATTTATTTGTATTATTTGTAAAATTTTCCCCCAAAAAATTATATTTAGGCTGCAAGATGTCGACTAATGAAAACTTAGAATCAGATATGGGATAGTGTATTTTGATAGAATTCATATAGCTTCCAAGCCGTACCACACGTTTCACTGTTCTATGTGTTCCCTGAATGTTTGCCTTTGTACTACAGCTACTGTTCTGAGGAGGGTGATTAATGATTGTTCTCTTTGATTCTCTGGAGCTGCCTGTTTTAGCCCATATGGCCGGAGCACAATTTCTTCCCCTAACTTCAAAAGCAGTGGTGAAACTGATTGAAGTTCCATCTACACTAAATTGCTCCCTGTAACATAGAGGTCGTAACAATTAGCTGTCCCGCATGAGGTTAGGTTTATGCAAGAGAAAAGTTTCGAGATTAGAGTCAGAGAAACATGTGTTTGTTTTTTTTAGATTAAATATAGATCAGATTTGAATGCAGATGTTGTGTATGTGAAGTGTAGGGTTAGTGTTTTAGAGAAGGGAAAACAGAATGTTCAAATATATGTTGCAATTGGAATTATAATAATAATTTATTTTATATGCTAAGTATTGACTTTCTGCTAACTTGTCATTTCCGTTACTTCTAAACACATGATCAATATGTTAACACAGAATGGGTTTTATTCTGGACGGGAGAGGCATCTTTTCGGGTTAAATATTCAGTAGAGGGATTCAAATGCAGTGTTTTTCATCACCTGTTCTGTGTGGGACGTCGTATACAGCCTGAGTAGATGGACGAAATGTAGGAGTGATGAGTGAAGTCAGTCTTTTGCTGTCTGAACCTGGGGCTATGTGAATCCTGAATCTGTTACACTTTACACTTTATATAGCACGCAACACATTTTTTTCTATCAATGTGACATTTGTCATTTACAGTGGATTTAATCCTAACGTGTGGTTTTGGGCAGCATCCATTCCAACGAACAGTTCTGCAGCTAAATGTCACATATGGTAATTGTATGTAAACACTACTGCTACTTCAGATTTGCTTTGAGTGATAGTCATGCTTGATTGGTGAAGCAGGGCTCTTACTATAAGCCTAACTTTATTAACGACAGGAGCTCGCGGTTCACTTCTTCCATCTCATCAGGATATGGTTGGACTTTCTGCCCCGGAAGGCAGTGTATGAATCAAGGCTATTGTGATTAAAGGCGGGAAATCCAGGCGCAATGACTCAATGTTTGCGCATTTGAATCTGTCAATTGGTGGTGATAAGAAGCAAGGAGGGCTGGAGTGAGAGAGAGGGAGCGGTGAACAGTCTGTTCATTAAAGCAGCTCACTAATGATTTACAGGAGTTCGTGACAGAGAAATACACTGAGCCGAGACCAGGAGGTGAATCACAACAGCAATGTTTGTCTCAGATGTCTGGATGTCCGAAGAGCATAGTCAGCACTCTGAGGTTCAAACGGCCATCAGTGTTTCTTAGTTACCAGCTTTAGTAGGTAACAGTTGATTGTTGTGTTGAACTTTCAGAATGTACGTACGATAAGTGATGTGGTGCATTGCATCCAGCCAGTGCAAAGATAGAAGCACTTGTCTGTCTATAACAAGCAGTTGAGCTTAGTTTGAGCAGAAAGAGTTGTTTACTAAAGGAACCTGTGATTGTGATTCCTAAGCATAAAGAGGCAGTAAGACATTTAGAGCTGTGTGTGTAAAAATAACACATTACAGTAACGGCAAAAAGGGGATCTATTGTCAAATAGCCAGAGATAATAACATAAATAGACCAGAATGCAGTGCACCCGCACCACATGTTGAGGACAGCTTGATGAGACACACCCCAGCATTCATGAACTGCTTGGCTTACATATACTGACATTCTCATATTCCCAGTTTTCACTGGAAGCTACAAGTCCATGCTAGCTTTTTTTTTTCTTTTTTTTTTTTGAAGGAATTTCAAAAAGGAAAAAAACTGTAGCCTGAAGCAGGAGTAAAAACCGTTTGACAGTTCATTACAAAAACTGTAAACTGTTAAACAGTAAAGGTTAAATACTAACAAACTATAAAATTTTTGTGTTTTAATAACCCAATAAAAACAATCGCTTCGCCTCAAATAGTTTACTATCTCTTTGACAAATGACAAATCTCTTTTGGAAGCATTCCTTGTAACAGCTTCGAACCCCCGCAGGTTAACTGAGTGGGATCCCACTTGGAAGGATAGCTCTCATGTCTAATGTCCTCCATAACCTCCTCTGCTTTACAGCTTTCTGGTCTTGGAGGCAGAAACATAAGCCTTTGACATCTGGTTATCATTTTTCAACATTTTAAATTGGATAGTGGGATTAGCCTGGACTAACCGTGTGTCTCTGGGTGATGAAAATGGATTTCTTAGTTTATAGAGAGCAAAGAATCCCTTTTGACTTTCCCTGGTCTCATAAATCCCAGCACTCCCACTGCACAGTAATGAGCAGCTGCAGGGCTCAGTTTCAACCACAGGGGTTAAAGCCCAAAGCCAAAGTATCCACCACCACCAGCCTGGACTTCAGCCCAGACAGTAGAGTGGAGTGCTGTCCAGTAAGCCCCTGGGCTTCAAACCATTTGTTCAGTGGAACAAAGGACAAAACCAGCACGGCTAAAGTTAAAAAACCATTTCTGTTTCCCATGGGTTTCATTCAGTTTTCTTGTGAAAGCAAGGCATTTCCTCACCTGTGGGAGCAGCCATCCCAGTTTATCACCATTTCAGGTCTTCGTGGGGTCAGGGTTGCGACAATATCGCATGGCATTTCATTTTTCCTCAAAGTTCAGATCTGTTCGTGTCATTGGTTTGCAGATCTTTTTTGAGCTTGGAGGACACTATTAGATGAAGACAGTTGAGTCTGAGCCCAGTTGCATCTACTCTCAGCCAGTGTTTGATCTCAATTCATGATGCTCTTTTCATTTCAGAAGTTACTTTGTGATTAAGTGTTCTAATTTAGTTTACTGGTGCATTAGTGTATTTTCCTCGCCAACTGCTTCATCGGCTGTGTTTACTTCAGTTTTTGATGGATCTCATTACATCTTCAAACTCCTGAAGATGAGTGTGAATTTGGTGCGTTCGGCTGCAGACAGCTCCACTGCGGTTGCAATAGTGAGAGTGGGAGTATTTTAAGATTAACATTAATGCAACACACCCTTGCTGATGTCCATATGTCATGACTTTGCCCATCATTCACGTTGCTGTGTAACATTTACATCAGAGTGTCTCTTTTTCTCTTGCTCCTCACACTACACTGGCAGACTGGCTCCTCATAAAACGAAACCTCACTTTGCTTTTTGTAATCAACATGCATCCCGCATGGTTTAGTGACAACAGGTCTTAGATCGTAAAGCTCTCCACATTTGTAGGAGGATTAATTGCTTAGAAAGTTTATGACATCGCTGAGTTCATCAAATCCGCCCCCACCACCCTTCACCCTTTACACCACAGATCTCCAGCGGTTCAGCCGGCTTATCCAGATCAACTCGACCTCTCCTGCAGACATCACACGGTTTAGGCCTTAAGGAACCAATGGTGATTACCAATGGAACACCCCTGTCAAGCCTCATTAACCCATAGCCTTTCGGTATCCCATTTTAAAAGCTGGCACATAGTGGTGCCTTCGTATGATGTCCTCTCCTTTATCCCAGGAGGTGCTCCCTTTCCCCTCTGGAGGAGGCATCCATTCAGTTTAACCCTAACACCCTAGCCTACCATACCTTGAGGAATTGATGATTAAAAAACACGGTTGAAAAGGAAAAGGATGAAGAAATTGTTTAGCCAAGAGCACCTGGCTGTGGTGTGTAGCTCATCGGCTTGTGTAAGCCTAAATAGCCATAGGCTCTTGCTACCCTTCTGCGAGCCAGTGGATGAAAGCACTACAGACTAGAGCTGAGTGAAGGCTGGCAGCTATAATGCCTAATAAGAACCAGATTCCTTAAACATATGGTCCCACTAGATAAACTCCCAAAGCTCACAGAGGAAATGTTGTATTCCCAGTTCTGAAAGTGTTCTAAATGCACCTGTCAGTATGTTAGTTTTTCATTTGAGCTGCTTTTATTACATTACGTCGATGTGCTGTGGAGATAGACAGCTGTTTAAATTGCACTTCAATCCATTTCCTTTCTCTGTGGTTTTCCATATGTTTCTAATAATTGGTTAATAAAAGAAAAACATGCGTGTATGAAATCATTTAACACCCTCATGCTCTCAGTCATATTACTTCCAGTCAATGTGAACAGAGTGTTGCTCAGAGCTGAAACACTGATTAAACACAAACATACCAATTATTGAAAGTAGGAATCTCTTTTAAATAAGTTTAACCGGTCTTATTAGGCTTGTTTTAAGGCTTGTTTGTTTTTTATTTTGGCTTACACCAGCCTTTATTTCAATTTCAGACTGAAATCATTCATTATTCATTTCAATGGAATCTGTGAATTTGCTCACATATCTAAACTTTAAATGAATGACATAAAAACAATTTACTTTTGCTTGCTTTTACTTTACTCTTATCCAACACTACCTACAAGGAGCTGCATCCCAGTCTGAGCAACTATGTCACCTATGTAGGAAGAGTTAAAATTCTGTTAACGTTGAGATACAAATCACTGTAATAAGTAATAACAATAATGTAATAACAATAATTAACTTTTCCGTGGTGCACTAGGAAATTATGTTGATCTATTTTCGATGTTCACTGTAACTTTGCTGAGCATTTACTGTGAAGGTGTGACTCAGTCCTGCTGTTATCTCCCCCTGGCATCTTCTGTTTGCTGTGACTGGAATCACCAAACCCTCAGACAGCCTGGGCTCAAAAAGGCAAATAAAGGACAACAGTGTCTATGGTGTTGCTGAGGCAGTCGTTTCTCCTCTCAGGTCAAAAGTTTCCTCTGCCTGTAATGAAATTGTTTCTTTGCACACTTGTCCCTATTTATTTTCTATGCTTGTTTTTATCACAGCAAGTCTTTATCGGGGGGTAAGGTTCCTGAAACATGTTCGCCTTGGTTGATTGCCAAGATCTACACTGGTGTAGCTCTATCAATTTGCATTATTCATTTCCCTCATGCAGTTTTTATATGCTAATTAAATTAGATTAATCTGGAAAGGTTTGTTAATTAAAAATACAGTGAATAACAAAATGTAGAGCCTGCTCTCCTTTATGGAAATGTTTTTTTTTTGCCTGAAAACACCTTTCTTTACTTGAAACAAATCCATCACAGGCGTAATGGTGGAGATCACAGTGAATTGCAGCACGTTGCCGTGTAATTACATAGGCGCTGCATTTCCCTTGACTGCTCATTTAGAAACCATCATAGTCATGTTAAACCCTTGTTAACATGACACTGACAGACATAATGCTAATGACATTAGGAATTAGCAGTAATTTGTGCATCTGGGGGCTTTGTTTCTGACTGTAAATAATTGAGATTGACCTGGAGGCTGCTATACACACTAATCGTTGCCCTTTTCTGCAGTGAGGGTTTATGCTTCAGTGTAATCTGCAGAGGATCTGCATGAATAGAAATATGGCGATGAGAAACGGTGTGTTTTCATTTACAGGCCCAAACATGGTCAATATATAACTTTAACACTATAACAAGTGCTTCTCCAAAAATTCTGTGTTTCACTGCAGGATCTACTGCGTCCCTTTAATATGCAGAGGTAATCTGTAACTGTAAAGCTCAGTTTTTTTTAAACAGTATTTACATTTTTGGCAAACAACAAAGCTTATTATTATTATCTTTTCTTTAGGTGTTTCTTCACGCTGCAGAATCACAGCACACAAGATGATTCATGTACTCGATTAATAAGAACAAAATGTTTGGTTGTTTCTGACAGTAGAATTAGAAGAGTTTGACATGCTTGACTTGATCCAGACACTTTTAATCCACCTCATTTGAATATTTAATGAACAGGATTCTGTCTGTACTGTCACTCATGATGTTAGACGCCATCGTATGCATTACAGTGAACTGTTCCTGAAAGCACAATAACTCAAAGTGGCAAAAGCAAACAGCACAATGACTCAAGTTGATGGAGGTATTTGAGTGCATGTTTTTTCTGTGAAAGATCTATTCTAAACTCTACCTTTACCTGAAAACAACTCCGTGTTCCCTATAAACATCCGCCTGGTGGAAAACTATTGTTCAGCAGCAATGACAGGCGGAAAAGCAGCTATTCATTCATTTTAAACAACTGTGGTCATATTCTGTCTTTAGTACCAAATGTACCAATGGACACTGTGTGTGTGGTCCTGTCCTAGTTGTAAAAGGGGCAAGACAAAGCACTTTGCGAGAGTGGACTTTGGCTTGGGCAGGTTAAGCCGTTTCCTAAGGTGAATGCACTTGTATGCTAAAGGACAAACCAGAGGTATTCAGCCACTGTGGCTGTCAAGGGTTTTGTGGGCCGTGGACTTGGACCGGGTTTGTATATAATAAGCCTTTTTTCTGTCTCATTGACTGTGAGGCCTGTTTGACCTTTGGCACTTGCATAGCCAGAGGCTATTTCTCTTCAATTTACTTGTGAAGGACATCAATCGGAACTATTGTAAAAATGTATTAAAGTAGGTTTTCCTTGGAGGAGTTCAAATGATGGACAAGATAAAATTTTCTGTGAGGATTTTTTATGTTCCTTCATCTGAGAGTAACATAGAGGAGAGACAGTGCCGGCAGGGCTCGATTGAACCTCGTCCTTTCAGTCGATGGTCTTCTCTGTAACTAATGTGTTCTTGCATTAGTTTAAGCTCTTCATTGATGAGGAACTGACTTCATGTGAGCATCTTTCTATTCAGAAGAAAAATGGTCCCATCAGCTGTGCTCGGGGAGACGACTTCATTTCTCCACTGGTAATTAAATCACAGCTACCGCTTGCTGGGGAGCCAGAGAAAAGCGTATTGGGCCCACAATAAATGAATCAATGTCACTGTATCTCCTCTTGCCTGGTACTGTGGGGACAATGAGGGGAATGGAATGCTTTAAGGGAACCGCTGTGATGACCTGGGCAGCGGAGCAGGAAGCGGCATCAAGTTATTCCTTTGGGAGCCTTTGCTCTCAACGTGTCTTTTCAGAAATTTGTTTGTGCCTATAGGTGTCAAAAAATACACAATAGAAAATGTTGAATTTGTTTAATCTTTGTGCGACATGGAAGTGCAGGAAGTGGTCAATCAAGACCCCTGGGGAATAGGAAAACATACCCTGAGCCAACACATCACTTAGTCATCGGAAGGTTTAGTCACAAACAGATCATTTAGTCATGTAATCTTTCAAATCTTCCCTGAACTCTGTGTTTCTAACAAATGATCAAGAATAACAACAGCCATGGTGTTTTAAGCAACAGTTACACGTTTTAAGCAAGCGATGTACAAATCAAGGATGAAAATGGAGTGTGCTTTCTATTTGGTGTAATGAATGCTAAACGCAATGTCGGAGCACGTTGGGTTAAACAGTGTTCATGTGTTCACACATTCACACACAAAAGATTTTGTACGGCTGGTAGAAAATTGGTAACAATATCAGTCCCAATGCCAAGTCTGTCATAGCCAAGTCTAACGTCTTGTTGTCCAGCTGAAGAGGAGTTGCAAAACCTAGCCTCGTCTTTCCTTCACTCCATTGCTTTCCTGATTTCTTTGTGTCAACACAATCATAAAGCTGCACATTTTTCCCACATCAAAATCCTTTATAATTCAAGAACAAACTGTCCTTTCATACACCTGTCCCTATAAACATGCCGTACCAAGGTCAGAATACAAGTAGGTGTCTGAAGCCCCATGTGGGCTTCCCTCCTTCTGTCATTTCTTGTGCCAGAATGCATGCTTCCTTTGTACAATACTGGCCTTATTTAGCAGAATACCTGTGTCAGGGTGCCTCTGCGCTCTTGAGTTCCTTTGCAACAATGGAATCCTTTCTCATTCCACTCCTCCCTTCTTCGCTCTGTTTCCTGCTGAGAGCCCTGCAGGCAGGCCTTTTTGTTGGCACATTCAATAAGACCTCTCAGCTTTTCTGTGATTCATTGCCGTAGGCAAAGGTCAATGTCATTTGCTGCAGTGCAAATGCAAAACCAGTGCCACCATTAGCACAAGCAGTGTCATATACATAAATGTGACTATGCAATTGCAGTGCACATATGTTTTTTTGATTGTCTGATTCACTCATGGCATGTTGCTGGGAACTCATTTAGGGGAGCTTACTGGCAATGCTATAGAAACTCACACACACACACAATGGAAGATAGCCAACGCTGACACAAACTACAAATGTGAAATCACTTGATTCATCCGTAAGATATTTGAGCAGGTTGACAGTGAGGCTTCACTCGCTGCCACTGCAAGTTCAATCACGTTTCCTCTGTTTTGTCTTTTGTTGTTTCTGTGTAGTGTTCTGTCCCTCAGGCTAAAAGCTCTGCAGGAGACCCTAATGCAGACTTCCCAGCGCGGCACTACAATACCAAGCATGTTCTCCCACAGGTGTAAACGCTGTTGATTCATTCTTGATAACTTCATGTTAAGATTCCACTGAGCTTGTGGGGAAAATGAAAACAGGTCGAATTTAAATAGCTGAGAACTAGATGAGAACAAATGGACAGATTTTTTGTACATACATCCATAATATCAATGAGGAGAATTGTAGATGCCTATAAAATAACAAATTGACAAAATGAATAAGTAGGTGCTTTAATCAAATATAGTCTTGAAGCACAAAAATGCTCGCGGCTCTTAGGAATTGTGTTTTTTATATATTGCTACGTAACACAATATTGGATAAACTGAAGAAAGTTAAAACTTAACTGAACACAAAGTAAGTTACACAGCACATTTTTAGAGTGTAAGAAATCACAATGGGATTTTCAACGGGGTTTTCTGAAGTTCCGGGTTCACATCAATTCAGTCATGCGCACACACACACACACACACACACACACACACACAGAAAGTATATATGAAAGAGAGAAAGATGAAGAAAGAGAAACAAGATCACAGAACCATGCAAGGTCTTGCTGACAGAGGTCAAAGGTCATGGCCTTAAAGCAGTAGGGAGGGTGGGAAGGCTTGGGACACACACATATAAGCAACTAGCAACAAAACCACACTCCATACATGGAAAAGAAACATTCCCTTCATTTTGCTCATGAGTTTAAAAACACTTTTCATGTTGATGTTAAACAAAACTGTTCTGACAAATTGTGAATGTGATTTTCAGTTTTTGGAGACATTCTGACTGGAATGAATCTGATTGATGTTTTCTTTAGACCTTTGGACTCTTATGTCACCAGAATATAGACTGTATGCACAAGTTGAGGTGCATAATAATATAAAAAGTTAAATGAAATGTCCAAATAGGTTTGTTTGTGTAATGTTTGCTTTATTGAAGCAAAGCCACGTACTTTTTAACTGTCATGCATCATCGAGCCGTCAGGACATAAAGTCGATTTATTTCTCCAGAAGCAGTTTGTGCTTTGAGGAACTTTTACCCATGACGAGCTGAAATGCGCTGAGTCATATCTGTCACACTTGCCGCAGTCATTGCTGGTGAAATGACCGTGAAATGAGAAGGTAGAGCTGTAACGTCAGCTGTGAGATCTTGACATTTCCCTCCTTTTAGAATTAATACTGTCAAACTGCTAATGCTCCCAGATCAGTCAGAGGACAGGTTTGGAAAAGCTCAATGCCATTTTCTCACCTCTGCCACCTTTCTGTCAGGAGAGCTGACACACTCCAGTTTTTCTTAGCTCAGTGATTTATATTAGCAGGGGAGGCTTATCCCTTGGTACGTACACATACAGACGAATCATGGCAGATCTTGAGTTGAGACCGCTGCTGTAGATGCCATGCGGGTATTTAATTGGAATTAAGGGAACTTTGCCTAGAGCAGTTAAATTGCCTCATGAAACAAGGGCTCCTCATTTATTGATGCACTCATTTGGCTTAATGCTTTGATTGTGTTTTAGCCAAACGTTTTTCTTGAACACTTAAGCAATTCATATGTCAGTGAAGCTGAGCTGCTTTTACTAGATGGCCTAATTGGATTCTTCATTATCCCCTTTCAACTTTCACTAAATGAGATGAATGACATTCTTCCAGCTAAACTGTGGCTGTGAGTGTCTTGTCTGCAGCGTCGGATAAGCCGTGCTTCAGTTTATTGTTTGGGCTTGAATGGCGGCATGATAGCTCAGTAGAGCAGTCTTCTTCAAACCAAAGGGTAAGCGAGTTCGATTCCCAGTCCCACCAGGTTACATGTCGAGGTGTCCTTGGACAAGACACCGATACCCCACGTCTAGCAGCTGTCCACACAACAATTTCCCCAAGGGATCAATAAAGTATTCATTATTATTATAAGGAAAAGTCACGCTGGTTATCTAATTTCTCTCGTGTCTCCACATTTACAGTATTGTTATAAATTTACACCAATTTGTCTGCTGTCAAAGTTTACTGTAGTTCAGGTTTTAGGCCCTTAAATCTCACGGCCTGCAGCCTAACTTTAAGCTAAGCACTCGTAATTCTTATATGAATCTATTTATCACTCCAATCCAGAGCATAAAAAAATCTCTCAGAACAGCCACAATTTATTTTCTCTTTCAAGTTCAGACATCACTTGTAAATACTGTTTTTGCAAAGTCCTCTTTTTTCCATGCCACAAATATGTGCTTTACTTGGGATGATTAAATATTTAGCAATGAAAGCACTGGGAACATGTTTTACTTCAGTGCCTCTGAAAGACATTTTAGCTCCCAAATCATGGTAGCACTCCCTCCCATTCTGTAACACAAATATACCTGTGATCCTGCAACGATAACGTATCAGGGCACTGACCCCAAAACATCAAAAGGCTTAACACCTGCTGCACGATAAGCCTGGCTAACTGTGATGTGATTCGGAGCTGTGAAGTTATGTATTCATTCATAACTTCACAGTAACTCAAACAAAGCAGTTATCAGGGAGGGGAAGCGGAGAGAAGAGAAAAAAAGTGACTCTGTGCTGTGTGTACGAATGAATTGGACCATCCGTCTCAGTAATATCAACCCACCATCCACTAAATCATCTCACTCAGCACATATGTCTTCAGATAGTGTCAAGCACAGGTCAATATGCTTCTGGCAGCCCAATCAAGGTTGATGAATATGAGAATAGTTGAGTGCAGAGGAGTAAATGCTAGATGACCTGAGATAGAATGAATATTACGTGACCTTCCTTTGCATTAAGCATGAAATTCAAGCATGCTGAATTTAATTTCACAGCTCTATTATTTGTGTTTAATATAAAGATGTCTGATAAAAGGACTGATTTAAAGACTTTGTGTGTCACGCCAGTATTTGATGCAGAATTTCTAGTAGAGTTTCTGTAAACTCAGGCTCCTTCATTGAGGCCTACACCCTCTCCTGGTGTGAATGAGGCTTAATAGAAATGAGAAGGTGCAGCCTTCTGTGAGGTACATCCCAGATTGTGTGTGAATGTTGAAAAATTCATAACACTGTACGGTAGGGTCATATGGGCTTTACAGGAGTCTACTGTATTCTCAGCGTCAAGGGATATTTTCTGCCAGATAGTTCCCTTTACTTTAAGTAAATCTTTTTGTCAATGTCTGGACTTGGAAATAGAGTTTCTATTACAAACTTTTACTAAACTGTGAGTGTGAACATTTACATTGAGTAAGGATATAAAACAATGAATAAAAGTATCTGAACCATGAACAAGTACCGCTATAGGACTACTTAATAAATGCTCTGTGGTCTCCACTGAGAACTCCTGGCAAAGCCCTCTGGGAGCTCCTGTTGTGAGCCTAATTTAATTACAGGGCAACTAGAAAAAACCTTTAACAACTGTTTGGATTTTTGACTTCCTGCATTTGAAAGTTGAAAAACTTGGCATCCCCTGTTTCACTCATGATCCTGGGGGGGGGGGGGGGGGGGGGGGGGGGGGGGGGGGGGGGGGGGGGGGGGGGGGGGG
>JAUMHF010000024.1:4604762-4614946 GCA_032359275.1 Microctenopoma steveboyesi | reverse complement strand
CCCCCCCCCCCCGAATTATGACAACATAAAAATGTAATACCCCCCTCGCCATAGACTGTGTGGAAAAGGTCCTAATTCATACAAACCCTACACAACCTAACAGGGGAACTATAGACCTAAAACACAAACACTGTTTCAGTTTGGTTTACTGTACCTAATCTCTGTCAGGCCAGTTCATCTGATTTGTTCAGGTGTACCTTGTTTCAACAGAAGCCTCGTGCTCGTCCTAGTCTTTGCACAGGTGTCAAGGGGTGATCTGAAGTCAACACTGAAGTCAACATGCCTCTGGAAACAAGCACACAGTATTTATTGCCCTGACCCTATAAGCAAAGGGTCACTGAGGGGGTAACAGGTTGCATGGATGGGGGTAGTGAATAGAGTTGGGAGGGATGGACCAAGACTTGACAGAAGTGTCAGTGGGGGTCGTCTGGCTAGTGGTTAATGGGAAGGAAGACCAAACAGCTGGAACCTATAGCTGACTGTCAGCAGCCTAAAGACCTAGGACTGTTCCTCCTCATCTCCTCTCCTACTGATCTGTTTATTTATCTCCCTTTCTCTCGGTTTGCAGAGGGCAGACAGCCAGTTGGCCATGAATGAGAATAGAGATCATTTGAATGAGAATAAGCAGGCAAATGCAAGGCAAGCAGCCACACCAGCAGTTTTGAATGCCTAGACTTAGAATGGGTGTCTATTTATTTTATATGCCGCTGAACGAACAAAGCCCTTAGAGCCGTCAGATTCTCCTCCTACATCTTATGTATCTTTTCACCCTGATAAAATTGATTGGTGGTAACGTTTTCTTTACATCATCTCTTAGTCTGTTTGGAAAATTTAATCTAAATTTGCTTCAAGAATAAAGTAAAATTCAAATGAATTATTGATGGTTGGAAGAACTTTTTTAGTAGAGCTAAACTTTTATTAAGCCAAGCAAACTGTTATTCTAAGGAGAGATAGTTAAAGCCCTAACCTTAAGCTGGGACAGAAGAAAAAACATTTTTTTATCCCATTTAAAGTGATTACATTGGTTAAGGGAGTGCATGTTGTGTCAGCCTGTCCTATTGTCCTTACGCAGATATATTTTAGCATAGGTTGCCAGCGTCCCTGATCCTCATCCTGAGCCAAGGACCCCGGGACTGGTTATAAAGCAAAATCTAATGAAATTGTTGCGTTGGACCCTGCATGCTTATTGCATTAAGTGCAATCAATAAATCCCTTTTGTACGCTCGCAAGCTCCCTCTCTCTGAATCTCAATAAGGCTGAGTGCTCTCTGTGTAATGAAGACTGCTTGGGAACTTGATTACTTTTAGTGCCGTCAAACTTAAGGGGCTGTTCTTGGTAATTTCCCTCACACTATACGGGCCATTACTTGACTTTATTAATAAATGTTTTTGGGGATAAAAATTGGGATGCTTGAAAATGTTAACTCGAATGATGAGTCAAACCTCATCACGGCTTCACCTTTTTCTAGCTACCTCGCTCATATCGTCACTCTGGCAGTTTGAGTTAAGCGTCACCATATCCACTGCTTCTTAATGTTAGAGTTCTGCCTGTTGTTCAAGTCTTTTCCTCTAAAAGCTGCAAGAAACGATTGACTCAGCATAGGGGTGTGATAATTACCATGTCCCCTATCTTTCTTTCAAGGTTAGAGAAGACTAATGCCGACTTTTTTTGACGACCCAATCATCCCATCACGCGTGGATGAAACAGAAAAAAATGGAGAGCAGTGTTGTTTTGTCTCACTGCAGAATATCTCTTCATCAAGGCACCGAGCTTGGTGATAAACTGAGAGCTTCACTTACAATCTTCTTTCTGCTTTTATCGTCTCTTTTGATGGTCTTTTTCGTATTTTCACAAGGGAGATGTGAAGCTCTTCCGTGTGGTTCAACAGACCACTGAAGTTGCAATGTGGAATTCGCCCTCACCATTATTCACCATCGATATAACATGGGTTGTTGCCTCCAGGTCCCAGGTTCACATCAAAAGACTACATACTTTACATGTCTTACTTTGATAATGAATTACCATATAAGGCAAAGCCAGGGGTTGGTTTGGATCAAAAAAGTTAATAAGACTTGTCTTAAAACATCCACCCCTCTTTTTCCCCTTCTGCTTTGAAATCTTATTAGATCACTGTTGTTCGGTGTTCTTGTTCGTATTCCGGGTGAGCAAACATGCTTTGGCAGTGCACTCAGTGTCTTTTTGAAATATAGATGATGAAGGAAGGTGACCACTGTGGCTGCTATGTAATGCCAAGTGAAACCTGTCAGTGAACCGATCCTCAGGTTTTAAATATTTCAGTGCCTGCTGAAGGATGGTCATCAAATAGTATTGTACTTTGTACAATAAGGATACAGACTTACTGTGAACTATAGGTGCTCATTATCTCTGGTATATTTGGTGTGGATTTCACTCGGGTTACTGTTTCAACACAGTAAACAATAATTGTATCATGATAATGACTTGAAGATGAAAAACTGAGTCAAGCCTAAGACTGGATTAATTATAATCATTATACTCTTATTATAAAAAATCAATTCAGAAACCAAGAGTGGATAGAGGTGTTTAACGATGAAGTTGCTCAAGCTTCAGTTACTTCATTTTTTTAAATTATTAAAATATGAATGAGAAAAGTTATAAAATATTAAACTGGTGTTCTTGATTGTGACAAAAATGTCTATTTGGACATAATGTTAAAAGGAGTTAACATAAGAAATTTCCAATTTTTATAAAATAACAATAGCATTTTTGTTATGTATGTGTGCGTGTGCTCCTTTATATATCCTTCACATATGACATTGCCATTAATAAGCGTAAGGCCTTAGGAGTCATTGAACAAATCCAACTTTGTCAGCTAAAAATCAACTATCTAGAGGCAACTAAATCAATGCTTATTTTGTTACAACGCCCAAGTCAGATGTCTTGATGTAATTTGGTTAGCTACAAGCTTGCAACATCAACCTGAATAACATATACATCTTTACCCTGTAATATGAGGATGATTGATGATTTCTGCCATTAATGACCTGACTCAACGGACTTCACATTGGTAGTCTGATGGAAGACCATTCTCTGCCGGACAAAGAGTCCATTATGGCACAAATTTGAGTTCACATAAAACCTATACATACCTCTGTCTAGACAGCACTTTATCAATGCAGGGATTTTGTACTCTACTGCGGATATATGGCTTAAAGCTTTGCAAACGGTGTCTAATGTGTTCTTTTCATTCTCTTTCATGTGCTGCCTCCTCCTTTGTCCCACCAACGCCCTACCAGGTAGGACCACTCCCTGTACCTTAATCTCATTGCCACAATGGCCATGGTTTCCCAAACCACATTTGTAAAAAAACGCCCCCAGCCCCATCGTACCACAAAGTACCACCGGATTGTAGGTTCATGGGCTGTTTTAGTCATTGGTACAGCAGCTTGAGTCTGGATTTATTCTCTATGCTATGGCAAGGGAGTATTGTTAAAATGAGCACATCTTGTTTTGTTGTATGCCAGGACCACTGGTGCCATACTTTTTCTGCTGATATTGTGTCAAAGAAACACTTGGACTTATGGCATTTCCCTGCCCTACTTAGCTCACCGCCTTTTACCATGTAGTCATCAGTTTCTTTCGATTTGACATGGTTCTGCATGGAAAATGAGCCGATTGATGGTATTTTACATGGAAAACGGGGAATATTTAAATCATTTATGCTGCTACAAGACAGTGCTTCAAATTTCTTTTGAAAAAACATGTTTTAGCTTTCCGAGGGTGTCAAATGAGAATGCACTGGTATGTTCAGACTATTTTGTGTGGTCCTTGGTACTCTTCACAACAGCACTCGGAGAGAGTAATGTGTCCAGTCAGGGTTCTGTGTTGTTTAAGAGAACAGACAAGGGCACTGAAAGAGGAGTGAAGAGCTCTATACAATTTAAGTGGAAGATTACAGTAGGCTAAAGCCTAGTGCCCCATTTTAACAGGCCCAGCTGCTGAACTGTCTGGCTCGTTTGTTTTGAACTCATTGTGCATGAAGAACGCTGATCTCCAGCGCACAAGATGGGTCAGATAAAACCTGAAGATTTTCTTCTGGCAGATACCCTTTGCGCTTTGATAGAACCTCAGCGACTGCTGATATCACGGCGAGGAGCAGCAGTAGAAACAACAGCAGTTTGTCCAGGGATTTGCTGCTGTTGCCAGGGAAGGTCCCAGAAGGACGTCTTTTGTCATGCATATTGAAAGAGCTCTTCAGTCAAAACAAGGCCGCTTGGTCTGTCATTAAAGCTCCCAGATGACGGAGTTGTGCTTTGATGTGTTCCCCACTCAGGGCCCTTCCCTTCCTGTTAAAGTAGTCCCTGTCGAGCCCCCTCTCCCTCTAGCTTCACCGAAGTGGCTTTAGAAAATCAACCGATGGGATGAGATGCATTTGTGACTGCTGTGAAGTGCATTAACGTACACTATTGAGGAGTATACAGATGAGCTACAAAGTCAGAGAATCAGATACAACATAAAATGAAAAATGTCAGTAAATGCCTACAATCATCATTCAAGCAAAGATTCATTATTAAACATTTTTATCCAAGGGAAGGGAAGAAAAAATTGAGGATTCATACATCTGATTCGTCTCTTTCACAGATGAATTGAAGGACTTTTGGTTTTAAATCAGGCTTGCGCTAGTTAGCATTAGCATTAAAGTACCTTACACTGTGCTGTAGCATTACTAGGGAACAGTGGAAGCTCTGTGAATCGTAATAGGATTTTAATGCCTTCTCTTTGTGGCTCAGAGAAGATTTCTGCTGATTAAATTCCAGAGCGGCCTTGTGAATTGAAGCAGCTTTTCAGAATAAACACACCTAAAACCATAAGAAGTACACAAACGCCGTTGCACTGATGCGCTGGGCAGCACGTCTTTTTGATGTGTACTGCCTCCATTCACACTGTTTACGCCACTTCATTTTCACAGTGGCTTATTGACGGATGTTGAGTTTAATGTAAGCTACATCTTCTAAAGACAGAGACTACCGCGTTTGCCGTAGCAATCAAAGCTCTTCTCCGTGTTTGGTGTGGGATTTCTGCAGCGCTTTTAGTGGAAGTGGCCACGACAATGGCCACGTCGTGCTGCTCTGAGTGAGACAAAGCACCTGTCAGGAATGGTCACGCCTCATCACTGTGCTTGTTAAAGTGGGAGGTCTGCTTGTCACTCCGTACAGACACCCCTATCTTTTTCCACCATTCTGTGTTTTTTGAAGAAGGAAACGCCAGGAAGAAGAAGTTCCTCATCCAAGTTTTGCAGCAAATCTTTTGTTTTTCTTTTCCGTCTTCTTGTTACTGCGCTGTGTGACATCATGTTCTTGGGTAAAGCCATAACCCATTATGAAGGTGGATGGTCATGGTCACCGTGCCTCATACAGCAGGTTCTTGCTGACAGGAAACGGGCTCACTGACCCGTGTGTGTGTGTGTGTGTGTGTGTGTGTGAGAGGAGGCTGGAATGCAGATTTCATATTCTAACAGATAATGAGATTAAGACTGTGCTATCTACAGCTACACAAGGAATTCAAGCTATCCTATTCAGGGACATGTCTAAAGCAAGACGTAACAAAAGAAATTTATATTTGTGTATTCATTTTTGTGTATTAATATTTGTATATGTATCGTTTAGAGTGTTCTGCTGAGATCTCAGATAAGTTACTCACCCTGTGACAGCTCTCCGTGTTCCCCCGTAGTACCTTACTCATCAGTCTCTTCTGTGAAATAGTACAATTCACCCATGAGAACAGGCCCTTATGAGACCGACACACACACATACACACTCGCAGTATGGGAAGTTCCGACATGGGGCATCTTTTCCGTTTCCCAGAGCCTCTTCCTTGGTTCACAGCTAAACAAGAAAATGATCTACTGCACAGACTTCAAAGTGTGTGTGTGTGTGTGTGTGTGTGTGTGTGTGTGTGTGTGTGTGTGTGCTTTAGTGTGTTTCCAACTCAGCAAGGAGTCGATGTCAGGTAGGAATGGTGCAGCTTTGAGAGGCAGCGTCCTATAGAAAAAAGGCACGACAAGTTCACACATGTCAGAAGCGCATCCTGTGTCAGCCTGCACCTACATTCCTCTCTTTCTCTGATTGTGTGTGTGTGCATATGAACACCATTTCTCTAAATAGCGTAAATCTGGTGGGCAGAGATTGCTCATGTGTAGCATTGATGTGTTTGTGTGTCTGACTGCTCTCCACACAAAATGGGCTCCTAATGTCATTTTAATGACGCTGTAATAGCCTAATAATGAGCAGCCAATAACCATCATTTGCCTAATAGGCATAGCTTCACAGCTAATCATTTGGGCATGGATGTGGATTTCAGTCTTTCAGTTGCTACAACACCTCCTCTTCTCTCTTTTTTTCTTCACCCACTGATGTGACACTAAAACGAGCAGTAATAATCAGTGCTTTGGGTTGAGAGCTTTAATCGGTGACTACGACAAAGTGCAGTGTTGCACATGTTTTGAATGAACACCTGAAATGTCCATCGGTGTTTCTCCATATACAATATATTGTGCAGTGTCACATAATTAATTCTTCTTTAGTGACTCTGTTGCAGCCCAGGATGTTCTACTTAGGAGCGCATCTACATTCTTACAATCAATGAATTTCTGCTTGGATCTAAATATAAACTGTGGGCGTTTAATCAGCCTGTAACAAGGCAAGGGCCCCTTTCTGGAATGGTTCTGTACTCCCCGACACCTCCCCTCTTTCATTATGTAACGCTGAGTGGCAGAATCTCACAGATGCTTTGTCTACAGTCAAGGAGGGAAAAGGCTTTTCAGTATTCCATCTTTTCTTTAGGAACTTCGCATTTATAAAACTTTCAGCTTTTTTTTACAGAACCTTTGGTTTATGGCATCTCGTGAGGAATGCTATTAACACTGCATGATAAGTGTCGCTGCCCATTTCAGTTTTATAGGCTGAATAAAGATATTCACAAAGCTGTAAATGGTGAGATGTGATATTTTGTAACAGTATGCCGACGGTGTCAGATGAGAATGCACTTTTGAACTCTTAACACTTATTTTAACTCCGTTAACTTAGTCTGTGTTTATCGTCTAATGTGAATGTGAGCTGCAGATGTTTACAAAAGTCTCTTTTATTAGCACTAAGGCAGATCCATTCTAAACATTTTTTTCTGAAGAAGACAAATATTCAACATAACATCAACATACAAAACCTTGGACATTTATTTTAGACGTGCTTTTTCTGTAGTAGATGGACACTTAATCAGTGTTTTGTTTCAGTCTTTGTCTGTGCAGAAATACTAAGGAGTGCTGGCACTTCTTGGGCAGCGAAGCAGCTTTAAAACAGATGTCCAAAGTTTAAATCTTCCTGTCATCAAGCATTCGCCCTGCGGAGGTGTCCTTGAGTAAGACAACATGCTGCTGATCTGTGACAGGCCACGACCGTGAACCTCCCTGAAGGGCTCCAACAACGAACGTACCAAGAATCGCGTTATATATAATTCAGTGTCTTTGACCCCTTTAGGTCTGTTTCAGTAGGCAGATGAAGTGTAATTCCTCCATTGTCTCCCCAATGACTTTTTTGTTGTAACACAACCCTTCAACTCACAAAATCGCTTAACCAGATGGCTGCAGCAGAGCTATCTTGTCTCTTCTTTCTCCAACTCTGATGGCTCCTGTTTTGTTCTACGCCTGTTCCTGAGTCAGAGACAGAAGCATAATAGAAAATCCGAGCATCCACCTACGACACTGGCCGTGGTCACTCTGTCTGTGCCCAGTGTGGGTTCTTTATTGTGGCTAGACCATAAAAAATATCTCACCTTGTGAAAGACGGGATGTGGTGGGAGGTTTTAGTGTGTGCGTGTGTGTTTGGAGCCCTTTTCCTGTTTCCCTCATTCAGTTTTTTTCAGTTACATCACTGAGAGAGCGTACAATTGGCTAAAACTTGGTGCATGCATGCTTGAACTCATGCACACGTAGCGCTCCATATGGAACTCGTCCAGGGTATAGTGTTGTGTCTGCGTGTGGAGCTGTGTCCCAGGGGCATGCCTGGCCCTCCCTGTGGAAACATAGGTGGGCATTGTTGGGTGTTTAGAGCATCAGGCAGATGGGGGCGAATTGTTGATGTAAATCTGGCAGGCAGCCCAAAAATACTGGGGCAGCAGGGCTCACCAGCCTGTGCAGGGCTTCGTGTTTAGGATTTCTTAGGGAATTTAAAAACACAAATCGTAACACAGCCCAACCACCGTCCCTACCTCTCCTCTACCGCCTGTCATTATTCATTTCATTATGTTTGTGGAACAGATTTTGCGTCCAACATGCTGCAGTATATTTAGTTGGGTCACTGACTAAATTCAAGTTAAGGATTATGGGAAGTGTAGGCAATTGTGTGACAATACTGGTGTGACAATATGACGCCTTGTTTTTAAGTCACAGTATAAGTTTCATAGGCTTAATGTGCCAGCTAACGGAGGAACTCACACCAGGTCCATTTTTCCTTGGTGTTAGCACAAACCCAGTAGTTTGGGTTACAATTTTTACAAGTATCCCCCCAGGCCTAAGCATGTCTCCCACTCCTGCTCCCTCTCGCTCTTCTTACAGCTGTAAGTGTAGCCTACAGAAGCAAGTGAGTTTCTGCTATTTCTGGCCTCATGCTGACTATTGTGAATGTTAACTAATAGCCGTTAAATAGGGCTGTGGTCTGTCTGCAGAACTACAAAACACTGTAGCCTGAGGCCAGCTCATTTTCATTTATTAATCGCTGACATAGATATTAATAGATTCATTTGGTGTGTGTTTTATAATGTTGAAGGTTGGTGGGTAGAGAAAGGGGCAGGAACACTAATCCACTAGATCGGGTTTTTATAGACTGTTAACCTCTCAGTCCTGCCTGTTTTTTCCTATTGACTGAATGGGAGGAAAAATAACGTTTATAGTAGGTTAGTCTGCATCGGAAAACGAAAGGGAAACTTGATTTGAATATGGACTTTAAGACTTGCATAATCTCCAACTCAACTCCTTATCTGTGAACCTTCTCTGAAAAAGCTGAGCGCTTCTGCTTCTCGTTGTTTCTTGTACATACAATTTACAGTAAACATTGGTCAGACATAACAAGAGATTTAAAGTTGTTGCCTTGGCAATGAACCTCTGATATGCATGTTTGATACAAATTTTCAACACTTAGAAATATAAAAAATAATTGGTGATGGATTCAGCTTCACTAGCTGGTGTATATCATCAGCATTAGAATAATTAAATACAACAGTGGATGAATTAGTGTTCAAATTGTTAGACAATTTATTTGTTAGGGAACCACGTTTTCAGATCCTGCATTAAGCATCTTCTGCTCTCTTTCTGCCCGCTTCGTTAATCTATAAAAGTCTATGATTAACTGATTAATCAAGGCACATAATGAATAAATGAACCAGTAAGTAAGAGTAAGAATGGCTAGAAGCCCGTCTAACCTGCGCCACCCTCTCCTAACAAACAAAACGTCTCACGCCTTTCAGCCTCAGTGGATCTGTACAACTACATTAGATGGAGCCTGTCTGCGCAACTGCTAGATGACAGCGTCTCACACACGCAGCTACATAAGTACCTGCACACGCACCCTCCTCTTTTCTACCCCCGAGCATAGCTGTTGAACACCACATCAGAGGCTCAGCATATGAGGCAGCATGATGATTAGAGCATTTAATTAGTGGTTCGTGACATGACTATTCTGTCATTTTATTAAATCCACCCAGAGCCAATTAGACTGATTATACACCCCTCTCTTGGTCCATTATACAAGAGGCTGGTCATGTTTGCTAATAGTTTGCAGTCCTAAAAACCAAAAGAAGCAATTATGTTTTATGTTTTGGTTGAGGTGACTCTGTACAAACATTAAAAGTACAACAACTGTTATCTGTTTAAATTGGTCCCTTTTAATTTAGGGTGAAATCTATTTATTGTATGTATGTTAAACACAACTTATTTGTGCACCACTGCAAAATTGTTATACAGTCATTATGAGCTCAAAATGCACAGCGGTTCACAAAGAGTGTACGAAGGATTTGGCTTTTTAATTATGCTAGGATATTCTAAAGTACTTCCACACAGTCTTGGATAAAAATTGTATTTAAATACAAATTTTATTTGTCACATACAATCTTATACAGTGTACAACCTGCAGTGAAATGTGTTCTTCTGCATTTAA
>JAUMHF010000024.1:4535352-4595315 GCA_032359275.1 Microctenopoma steveboyesi | reverse complement strand
TCAGAAGCTGTAAGTGCAGGGATGGTTGGAAAACAAGCAGGGCTGCGGCTCTCGAGGCCCGAACTTGGCCACCCCTGGCCTACAGTGTTCCCATTCTCACAAAAGCTTCTAGTTTGGGCATGTTTCTTTTGCTTTATCTCTTAAATTTGGATTAATTTGTTGTGTGTCATTGCATGATAATCGCACAGTTAGAGATGGAATAAATGAGGAGTTAGTAGAGATAAATATTTTCAGTTTTCAGTAGCTGGACCTTTGTCACATCTGCATTGCCAGATGGCACTTTTTTCCTTGCTCTAGTTTGTTGCAGTGCTTGAGAGCACATGAAAGGCACAATCTGCTGTGAGCTGCATGGGTCTCATCATTGACAGACCCTATTATCTGCACACCAGCTCTTCAGGCCTTTCTATTCAACAAGGAACAGGTATTTTTGGGCCTTTTCAAAAGTAACGCACCATTAACAATGCGCACCAGTGGAGATGATCTTTTGTAAGTTTAGCTGTGAATCAAGCAGATACCAATTTCCTTCCCGAGCCAAAGACGGATCCGTTGTTCCTCTTGTCCGCTCCAATAATCCCTTTTTTTTCCGAAGCAGAATTCTATTATCAGCACTTTAATGTGACTTTCTAATGTGAGGGGATGCAATTATCTGCTGTCTAGTCTAAGAGGTCAATCTGTGCAGTGATCAGGATCGAAGAGCTGTAGCCTGTAGCTTCTAGTTATTTCATTTTCTGCTCCCAAAAGGGTAGGTGTCATCCTTATTGAATAAAAAGCTGTGTGCTAAATATTATCCAGCTTTTCCTTTCAGCTCTGCACATCTTTTCTTGCTGTTGCCCACTGAAGGATTTGTAGAAGCACACTTTCTGACTGACGGCTGACAGGCAAAGACAATGAAGCTCTTTCTTCGTGTCGCCCTCTTTCAGCTGATCCCTGGACATTTTCTGGCCCTTTGTCTCGCTTAAGGTTTCTGTTTAATTCAAAGAGATGTGTCGATTAAAGCAAATGACCAAATTTTAATGAATGCTTCTTTGAAAGCTGTGGGCCAAGCAAACAACAGCCCCATATGTGACCATGGACTATTTATCAGTAGCACACCCCTTGTCATGTTCTCCTCACTCTTCTGGTTTCCTCTTTTCTCGAGGTCAGCCCTGCTCTCGTAGCCCGTCCTTGGGTCATAGACATCCTCATCTATCTAAGAGAAAAGTCAGGGCTGTAGTCAGGGCTATCCTGACCTTCCTTATCTGCCTGCACTGAGGTAAGGTTAATGAGCTGACCTGATCACAAAATAGACGGTTTCAAGGACCACTAGCATGGTCCTTGAAACTGTTTGGCCCATTAAAACCTTGAGCTAAATATTGCCATCTATTTCAGTCTACAGAGACAGTGCTAAACAAAGACGCCACGCTGTTTTCAGCATTTTATTTATATTCAGTACTAGAGATAACAAAAGTGTCTTTACTGTCCAGCTGCATGAACACAGTAAAATAAATATTGCAGTTGTGTGGGAAGAGTGAGAAGACACAGGCCAAGGCAATAATCTGGTCAGACCTAATGACGTCTACTGTAATACTTGGAAATAACATATGTGAACTTGAGTTTTGGAAAGAGGTGCATGGTTATATGAACTATTGACTGTATGTTTCCAAACACATGAAGTGTGTAACAGCTGTGTTTGCTTGGGTTTCTTTTCCTTTCTGCTTTTCTTTGCTCATGTGGGATAACATTTGGTCAGCAAACATCATGTTTATCTTGTACATATGTTGTGTCCATTTTACGGTGTCCAGACCTTAGAGATTTACATGCCAGCATGCAAGAACAGTTATTTCCAAACGCCCATATGACTGTTTATCTCCATGTGTGCACAGGAGTGTATATTTCCAGCTACATCAAATGAAACCGTGAGAGGGCAGATACTCTCAGCAGCATATGTTTAGTGGTGTGCAGCAAGGCCACGATGATAACTCTCTTCCGGCACAGCCACTATGCCGAAACAATCTGCGAGGGATTTGGAAACGTTGAAGTATGTTTTGTCAAAAAAATAAGTTGAACTTGAATGAAATATGTAACACGATATTCAGTACATGCAACTGTGAGCACTTTCATAACTGTCCCTGTCTACTGGGGAAAATGAGTCCAGTCTTCATTTGTTTTTTTTACGTTTTTTAACTTAAGTGTAAATAAAGACAAGACCTAAATATCAAATGAGTAATATACTGCCAGTGTGCACAAATCATTACAAAAGCCAACATGAAGACTAGAATTAAGATAAATGTCTTCCAGTATCTACACTACATTTATCATTAGTATATGATAATTTATTATTCCATTCACAGTAGTCATCATGTACTGATTTGTGTATTATGCACATTATTAACATAGTGGAGCAACATTAGGCACAAAAGGCTTGGTTAAGTTATGGAAAGATGATTGGGTTAACATTAAAAAAACCTGTCTGAATGACTGGTAGGTGCAGACACCCTCTCATATGTAATGGGAGTGGTGACAACTGATAACAGCCACTGAATGGTGCAGTACTTTCTGGGAGTTTGACACTGTTCTTAGAGTTCATATGAGGTTGTATTTTAGTTTCCCTATTAAACAATGTACTTCTTCTGATTGACAGCTATAATATGTTATGACCTGTTTAAAATTCCTGTTGCCTAGAGCCATCTTTATCGATTTCCTTTTGGCAGCTCTAAAAGCTACTGGGAGTCTGTCTCTCTATTCTTCTCTTCCTTATTGGGACAGGATTATTACTCTCGTGCTCAATCTGAAACACGGAGAGAGAGAGAGACACACACACACACACACACACACACACACACACACACTCATTGACTTGGTGGAACATAACCAGGAGTACTTGCAGTGATCCTAGCCAGTCTTTTCCCCTGCAGGCCTGAACACTATACTCTTTGCTCCACCTCACCCTCTCCTGCTAAAACCGATACAGGCAGCACCTCAGCTGTGTTTACTGTCCACTCCTCTAGTGTATTCCCTGACCCATATGCAAAGCCTCGGCTTCATTACTGATTTTTCTGACTTAACCTGCCGTAACCGCTATGAGCAGCTCTGCAGAGCAGCACAGCTTCAGAAGTTACACTCTAGTGTACTCTGGTACATCTAATTGCCTCGTCTGTTCTAAAAGGAGTTTGCAAAAGTGGTACTACCTAAATGTTGAAATATGTTTAGTCACTCTAAAATCTAGTTTACAGCACATACATTCTATTAACAGTTTATACAGGAAATAAGATAAAGGACTGACTCTTCCCCCACCTGCGCAGGACTGTAGCTCTGATAGTGTGACTGCTACTCTTTGCATTTGCTGCCATCTCATGGCTCTGAGCTGCACAGTAGAAATCCTCATCACGTCGTTTCTTTAACACACTGCTTCTGTACCCCTGTACTTCAGGGAAAATCATATATCCAATTAGACGGTAGGACATTTGACTCGGATGTCTCATGCTGTCTTTGTGCTAAGGATGGATCTTAAGAAAGTTCTTGGTTTGTTAAAGACCAGCACATCAGTGCAAAGATGATTGAAGTGAGCTTTTAATCATCTCCCAGGTCAAAAAACAGCCTTATCTGCACAGACTACATTGCAGGTATTCTTTCCTTATTCTATAACCAGACAACCCATCCTTCCTGTTGTTTAGTTCTGATATTTTCTCCAAAGCAACATATTTCTATACAGACAAAACAAGCTTTCATTAGAAAACCCTGGTCCAGGTGAGCAAGACACTGAATCTCGATGTGATTTAATTTGCTGTGCAACAGAGGAATAGTTTTGCACCATCAAACATGGAGAAATGATGTTCTAATACTATTAAAACACACACAATTCCCAAGAAGCTTGTTGGCTTGTGTTTCTTTATACCCCGTCTTTAAACTTGTAGTGTCAAGTTGCTAGGGCAGCCAGATACACTAGGGGGCACACATGCTCCAACTCACAGTACAGGGAGGTGGCTCCACCATCTGATCAAACATGCCTTAATCCATGGATCTGGAGAGTCCAAAACCTGCGCAGCTCGCTCATGCTGTCCCGCTCCTCTCCGAGATCACACTCAACAGGGCTTCGCGGCTTTGCGTAATACAGTCACAGCAGACGGAGGACATTATCGTTCAAATACATACATTCCACATGAAAAATCCGCTAAATCTGCCGTCACAGTGCTATTTTAGTTTAATGATGTGTTTTTTATGGTGCATCTGTTCTTCAGAAACAAACCGAACGGAGAGTGACAGGAAGGAGGAGTGAGATATTTAGGCTGTGACATGGGTTTGAACCAGGAATATTACAAGCGTATAGCATATCATATACAGCACGAAGGAAGTAAAACGGGAGGGAAACTTTGAAAGGAGGGTGGTGGTTCATTCATATATAATTTATCGTTTGAGTTACATGGGCTGCTGTCAGTCTAGTGATGGGTAGCCAGAGCAGAATCTCCTTCCACAATGTGCTGCACTGCTGGGGTTATTGTGTTGCCAAGGGCAGGTTCTCCATTGTAGCCCAGCAGGTCAGGGACATTAGAATATCTGGGTTATGGTAATCTAATCTTCACTCATGATCGCACCTACTGAATCAGCTGAGGGCTGCACACAAGTGATATGGATGTGTGTGTGTGTATGCACGTGCCCGTGGGCATGCTAAGTAGGTATATGCGGATTGTGGTGGGGGAAGTGGGGGCCCATCTGGTGTGTGAGTAGCCTCACCACACTCCATCCTGTCCATCTCCAGATTAAGCAGCCAGTCTGTGACCCAGAATTCTTACCCAGTCCTATCACAACACAACACAACCCACCCCCACCTCTCATCACCCACATTTCCTCTTCAGGAGAGACGGCCTCATGGGGGAGTTTGAGGGTGAGGTCTCCATTAGCAGGCCTGCCCCCGATGCGTGATTGGGATGTTGCATTGGTAGAAGAAAAATGGGGGTTAAAAGCGATGCTGTCAGCCGGGGAGGCTAAAAGTGTTACAGAGGTCAGGGGGGTGCATTTGACCGACATGGGGTAAAAAGTGTTTCCTCACAGAAAAGGCATTCTGTATTTTGTCCTCACATGTTTGCCAGCATATTCTAAAACAGTGTAGATTGTTTTTAGTGGCAACCTAGATCCTTTTTATCTGCCCCTCCTTCCCCCATATATCCATCTGCTTTACCTCTGTCCCCATTGCACTCCCTGTCTGTCCCTGGATCCTCTCTGTTGTCCCCAATGCACCCATCCAACCGTCCACCCGTCCATACACAGACTCTCCTTAGGCACTGACCCACTGGAGGCTTTGTGTGAATCCGGGCCACACCCAGTGTTGTGTTGTTTGACACACCAAGCAGTGCTCGAGGTCTCGACGTGCTGCTAAACCCAAACACAGGCAGGAGCTCTGTGAACACTGGCTCGTCTTTGACATCTGAGCAATAACGTGGTCTCGTTCAGAAGTAAGCAAGTAAAGAAGCTGTCCCGTAAAATACTGTGTGGTGACTTTAATCGGCCTATAGGTGCACAGCTTTGCCCCTCTTTGTCAGTGCCAGTTAACATCACTGACAGTGGCGAATTTAGATTTTGACACGTTGACTTTTGATCGGTGATGTTGCCCCGCGCTGTAACAGTGAGGGGGGGCTTGTTTGCGACAGAGCTGGGGAAAAAACAACGCAGCATATGGGGCTTTATGATCGAACTGTAAGCATCCAAAATACTTTCACTTTAATGGAAAGCATGCCCCATCAAGTAGGGTGTGGGAGGCAGCATCTAAAAGCCATTAACAGCCAGGCTTCCACTGAATCCTTAATGACTACGTGTTGAAAATAATGCGTCCAGAACAGCACCAGTGTTTGAAATGATTGTTGATCAAATGGAAAAAATGGCAAACAGTGCCCTTTGGCTTACACTCTATTTTCCAAACTAAACAGTATCTGTCTGAACGACAGCCGCGTGTTGTTTGAGTAATTCCTCCACCTGACTCTCGGCCGTCCTTGGGCGTCATTTGGAAATGACTCATGAAATTTCAAGATCTCCGATTTAATTTCCTCAAGTGTCTACTCCTATTATCACAGAAATTAAGCTCTAATCTATTGTATGGTAAATTGAATAAATTGGTTGGAGGATTTATTTAACAGCGCACCTTATTTATGAGGTGATTGCGCCCCGTGGCAAGCCCCATTTCTCATTCAAAAAAGATTATGGTTCCCTAATTGATAAGATAAACAGGCCATTATGGTGTTTCTTTGCTAAACCCCGCCAACTGAACTGGGTTTTTCCTTCCTGTCATGTAAGACTAATCCTTCCCCTCGTTTCTTAATGTAGTGCATGTAACAAGGCAACATTGTTATCGGACCCTTGCAATTATGATGTGTACTCCAGGCTCAATAATTACGTATGCTCAGAGCTCTATGCTCTATTCCTGCTTTTGGACTGAATGTTAAAGTAGGCCTATTAAAGTTCCATTATTTGGACTCACTGTTGTGATGTTACCGGGGTAAATGGGAGTAATGGAAGAGAGATTACAGGCATGGAAATCCATTAGGGGCTAGCGGAGAGGAAGGTGGGACCTGCCGCTGGGAAAACGATGGGGAGGTGGGTTTATAGGACATGTTGCAGAGGTAGATTGGCCTAATTGGCACTTTTGGCTGTACTGTCACATACCTGCTTAATTGGCGTGCCGAGAGGTCGGGAAGAATATAAGCAGGGGCTCCGGAGCAGGTGCCCGATGCCTACAAGTGTGTGGGAATCATGTTTGTTTGAGCGATAGTGGGGATTGATGGAGCTCAGAGTACATCTTTCTGAGAACCCGAGAGACAGAGCGTCAGCTCATCAGCATAAAGCATTAAACATTTACGCTGACCTACAAACGCTGACAGCCCCTTCAGTCACTCCTATCACTTCTCCTCCCTGTGTTTTATATCCTCTGCTCCCATCTTGCAGTTTCCCTCTCCACACATACATAAACTTAGGCACATCAGCTCTGTTTTCCTTCGTAGATAATGAGGACTCGGCAGGGGAAAACTAGAAATGGTGGTTTGGATAGTGAATGAAGGATGCTGGGCTGGGGTCTTATTAAAATAAGAGGAGCTCTTTAGGTTTGGGTAAGTGGTATATCTTAGGAGAGTACACTCTCACTTCAATAAACCGCACTACTTCTGTTAAAGAGTAGCATAAAACATTGTCCACTTCTGCTATTTTGCAGTCTTTTCCTTATCAACTAAAATATTTAAATCATTTTTTGCTTTGGGTTTTAGAAGAGATTGTATTGTTTAATGAAGGTCTAATCCAAACTATCCAAGGTTTTGCCTTTTAACAAGACTTATTTCTGGAAAAGGTCCAATGTGCAGTTGTGAAAAGATTTTTTTCTTTTCGATTACAGCCTCATTTGGCAATTTGTGTAATGAAAACAGGGCATTTTTACATGAAAATCCTGTTTTCATACTGTTTCCTGCTACAGGAGCTACACCTCAGAAATGTCCAAACCAATGCTTGTCCTTACATTATGATTTCATACAGAAAGCATTCCACGGAGATGCAGCAGCTGTAGCTTTTACTCACGCACCTCTGTGGTTTTTAGGCAAACAAATGGGAGAGATACAGACTGTTTATCATGATCGACTGCAGATGTCTTTTTGTGGCCAGTGCACTCTGCTGTGGAAATGGTTTGGGCAGTGAAAGAGGGAAGAAAAATACAACATGGATAAAAAGAGGAAATGAGAGTCTTTCTGGGTCTGTCTCTCTCGTTCTCGTTCTTTCTCGGTCCAGCGGTGGTCTGTAATAGACGTGATGGAAATTGATTTCCAGGTGAATTATTTTCCATGCCCCTCAGTCTCAGAGAGACAATAATCTTTCCCCCTTCCCCCTCCTTGAGAGGCCCGTGTGACTCTCAGGATGTCCTTTGCTGTCCGTCTTCCAAGAAGGACTGCTTTAATTGTCCATTTCAATATTCTAGACTCTTTCACTGCAATCTTCCTGCTCAGCGTTCAGCACTACCTGTCTATCAGGCAACAGATTTACCGATCGATAAGATGAAGAGCAGCGTGAGGAAAGAGCAAAGCTGGAATCGCTAAAGGAAAAAAAAAAGACTTTAAAGGGCAAGATGTCCAAATAATTTGGTTTTCTTTAACTAGATAGCAGTCTCAGTCCTTCTTTAATCTATAATCATCTTCTTGTTAATCCCTCTTCAAGTCCTACCCTTTTGGGTAAATGGCAACACGTCTGTGAGTTTTAGAAAAAAAGCCACCACAAAAAAGTGAACAGCCTTCTAATGAGTCTTTATCATCTGCATCTGCCGCTATTTTCCTGGGTCTTGATCAGTCCTTGGGGGTCATTAGCTTTGTTTCTTCTTAGCCAAAGTCTACAGTGTGCTTTATTGACAGGAGAGGAAGTGCCGATCGATGAGTCAACATTATTGATTTGGGGATATAGGACTGAGCAAAGATAAACTCTGCTGAAGGGATGATCAAGCTTACTCTAAGTTATGTCTTGCATCCTCAGCTATTTGGGCCTGGAAGCCAAATCCTGCTTTGAGCCAAGGTCAGAATCTGGGCTTTTTCAGTGCTGTGTTCGGCTATACTAACACAGCAAGCTGCATGTTTTCACCTCCTTTCCGTTAGAGAATAACACAAAGCATCATGTATCACTTCCTTGCCTGAATCGTACTTTCCTGCAAAATCTGAATGCTGAAAATGTAACTGTGTTTTTAAAGGATTTTTTATTATGATTAACAGTCATTACCATGTCACATGTGCATTCCATTAGTGCTAACAAACAGGAAGGGTTGCAGCTAATGCATATTTTCATTAATAGTTAATTTTTAGTTTTGATTTCAATGTGATCTAAATCACACGGAGGCACAGACGATCCCACAGATAGTGGATTTATTTAGCATGAAATGCATGTGATCAGTTTCTGAATTCCTCCGCCTCTATGCTAGCATATCACTTCAGGATGCATGTTAGCTGGCGATGTGGTATTCGGGCTTAGAGCCAGAGCTCATCCAGCTGTGTCTCACTTCCTGAACCTCATCCAGGGGCTGGAGCCAGCAGGCCAGGCAGGCAGTCTGTCTTTCCCCACCATGAGAAGCTCCCCTGGGGGCTATCTCACCAGAAATCCCTCCCTCCCAATCTCAAACACGCAGCAGCCAAAGAGCCTGACACCAGCTCTCTGACCTGCCAGCACAGTGTGCTCCACACAGCGCTGTAGACACACACGTGCACACTTCAGCCGCCGCATGCCGCTCTCCTCTGCAGACAGTGGGGTCTCAAAGGTTACATTGCTCAATTTCTCTCCCTTTTTTCCCACTCTGGTCCATCCTCTATCTTGGCAGGAGCTGCTCACACCTCTCCCACCAGCCATTACCCTCTTGCTATTTCTCCCATACTCTCACCCTTTCAACTCCGCGCTGTCATTCCAGCTCCCCTGTGTTTTCTTCTCTTGCTCTCTGTTCATTCATCCTTTTCCAACTCCTAACATCTAATGCCTCTTTTTTTTACTTACTGCACCTGACTCTTTTTAGCATCTCTCCCTCTTTCTCTTGCTTCACACCTCTCACCCTTTCGCTGTCTTCAAAACTCTTCTCCCCCCTGTGGAAGCAGTGGGTCTATTCTGCAGGCCTGGCCTGCTTTAACCTTCCCCCCAACCCCCCACTCCCTCTCCCTCCATCTACCACTCTGCTCTTTCAACTCTGCACTAATTTGCCTCCTCCTCTGAGCTCGGCCCTGGCTCCAACTCCTTTTCCCCTGAGATGTGATTGCCTGCAGTCTGTATGTGAGAGTGAGTGTGAGGTAGCATGTGTGTGGAGAAGTTTGATTTTGTGTCTCTCTCTGTGATAGAGTTTTCATAGATGAGTGCAGCTTGTGTGTGTGTGTGTGTGTGTGTGTGTGTGTGTGGGTGGGTGGGTGCATGTGTGTGTTGGAGGAAAATAAAAGTGAATTTATACAGTTGGAGTTCAACATTCAGTCTTTGTGTGTAAGGCGCGTGTGTGGCTGTAGCTTCAACCTCCCTTTGTGCTTGTAATGAAGCAGATTGCATTAACAGGACGTGGGTGCCATGGGATCTTGATATGATGAGCCACAGGTTTAACCCCCCTCCACACACACACACACACACACACACACACACTTCCCCATTGTCTCCCTCAGGGCAACTCACCAGCTAGCAAATCATTTATCACGCAGTAATGGCTCTGATGATCTCTTTCTCCCTCTCTCCTTCTCTCCACTTAAGGGGTTTGCCCTAGATTCTCAATCACAGGACTACTACACATACGCACATTATAACAGTGGTGGAACCATCTCAGAGCCGCTCAAGGCGATATTCTCCCTAAAAATGCACTTCACCAATCAAAAGGTCTGACTTCTCCATGTGTACCATTTCCTAAATAAAAGTGTGGTAAAGGAGAGGATAAATTGTAGTGGTGAAATGATTAGCTTGAAAAATGTATCAAGTCTACCATGGCCACGTTTTTTTACTTTGGAAATAGTAGTTTTGCCAAATAGTCTTCGTTCAAACTACACCTAAAGGTTTTTCTCAGGCTTTCAACTTCAGTTCAGCTATATTTTTAGGAAGGCTAGCCTCGTTCTCTTACACATTACATCATTTTAATCCACAGCAAAGACTAATACAAGGACAAATAGTGTCTGTTTTAGGCGGGGGTGCAGTGGACAAAACTCCAACGTTGTTTGTACTGCATGAAAATTACAGTGCTATTGATCTTCTCACAAAACTGCCATAAATAAGCAAATAACTGCATTTCCTAAATTTTCTAACTGCTTTTATCAGATAAGGCTGATTGCGTTTTTTTATTGTTGATGGTTGTGTGTTGCTATTATGTTATTATATTTTGCAGGGTGAGAAAATATCAAAAAAGGTCATCAACAGATTAGTTGATAATGAAAATATTCTGTTGTAGTATATTGAAAGATAAAATATATATTCATACTTACAAAATATGTGTGTAACGTAAGTGTGTGTGCATGTTTTCACACAATGATTCTACGCAACAGCCTGTTTTCCATTCAAGTCTCTGTGCTTGGTAAATCTTCATGGGAGAAAATCCTTAAATTCACAGGATTGATTGATGCTTCTGCTTTATGCAGTAAGAATAGGAGTGGTGTGTGGTTAGCATTAGCAGTAATAACCACCAAGGCTGAACAGACAAAGAAAAGAATGTCACCGAAACAGAAAATCTAAGGAAAAGGACATCACTGTTGGTGCCACAGAAATGACTGTAATCTTCAAAAATGGAAAGATAAATGTAGAAAAAGAAACTCAAGGATTACTACTTGAGTGAAATCCTGTCTCGCAGACAGCAGTGAGCGAGTGCTTCATCTTATAAAAGCAGAACTCACCAGTGTTGTCTCTCTTATCCTTATGTTACTCTTTGGTATAAAGCTTCACAGACTGGCCTGATCCGTAAACATGCCGCATACAGGTTTTTAATCCTCAAAATTCAAAAGCAGTTTAATCTCGCTGACATTTTGGGGAAACCCGTATGTGATAATTGCATAGTGCTGCATAAAAATGTCATGAATATGGATGCATTGTAAATATCTCGATTCATAGCATTTAAAGTTCCTCATCCCGGACGTCTAATGGGTTGGAAACTTGATAAAACCTGCCTGCATCTGCATGCTGCCCACTTGCTATGGCATAATGTGCCAGTAATACCCGTATGAGAAAGGGCTCTGGCCTGTGGTGCTTCGCTGTTGGGAATGATGGCGTAGATCTCATGACAGACAATCAGGCAAGCTATTGAGCACCTGGTTCATTTGTGGCTCTGGAGAAGCGAGACATTCGATCTGGCCTCAGGTCTCCGGGGAGTCACCAAGCCCTGCAAGGGCTTGTAAGGGTCATATGGCAACGATCTGGATTTGATCAAGTGGTGGTGGTGGTGGTGGGGGGGGGGTCGTTGGAAATATGTGAGGAGGATAGGGACACAGAGTAGAGAGGTGAGGAAAGGAAAAAGGGAGACAATATTGGAAAAAGGCTCACCATTATCCCCCTGTTTTCGGATGCAGGCAGCGTTGTGTCCTGGCCTGTGCTTTGCCAGTGCAGAAATTGCCAGTATGTTATCATTCAGGAAATGTAGTGGCATGCGGAAAAATGAAAGAGAGGGGTAAAACTGACAGAATGCAAATGACCTGCAGGTGTTAGAATGGAAATGAACTGAATGGCAGATGAGGTGTTTCTGCTCACCTTATAGAAATACGGTGACAGAAGTGACCCAAATTGTCTAAAGCACAGCTGCAAATTGCTGCGAGCAAAGCCTCGCCTTGTTTCTCTCCTTCTTCCCCTTACTTTTTCCTCCCTGCATCGGAGTCTCCCTTTTCTTCTATTCTCTCTGTCTTTCGCCCTCAGTTTTCTCTCTTTCCTCCTTCCTTCTCCACCGCTGTCACTGAAAAGGCTTTCGAAATGAAATCTCACAAATCACCATTTTTTCAGGCCACAGCATGGTGTTTTCTGCATACAAGGTGTTGCCATAGCAACAGGGCAATAATTCATCCCTCTGCTGCTTGTACAGATCGTGTTGCATGAATTTGGCATGACATATGAGACCTGGGATATTATTTATGCTCTCTGTTGCTGCACTGATGCAGCTGTTTGGGACTTGGACTTGTCCTGCGAAGGAATTGGGAGTTTGTCTCCTGATGTTGTCGTGGGGGTTCTTTTTTCACGTTGTATGTGGGTGGTTCATGATGTGAGAATGAGCCACCGTACGCACATTGATTCTGCACAGACATAAATCCTCCCTTTATCACCTGTATGCCTTCACTGCTCGGATCCAGCACAAGGAAGAAAATCAGGAATTTTATTAAAGATGAGGGCTTCGTTGCTTTTACCCTGTGTCCAGAATTTGTTGTTTGCTTTGCAGATTAATATGTTCCTTAGGATGCCGTTGGTGCCGCTGGCTTCTAAATGTCTCCTTTAGTTTATTGGCATGATTCTCGCTGTCGTCGTTTCTCTTCATTTACCTCGATTACCAGTTTGTTACGCAGATGAATAATGGATGAAGCCGCTTGTTGCCTCGGTGACACGCCAAGCTCATCATTGTCATGTGTTTTCTTGCAAAACCAAGTCCACTGCCCTCCCAAGTTGATAAAATGAAAAAGTGAAGTGAAATCTATAGAAACGATGGGCCAAAGATACAACGATATTTGTTTTGCTTGCTTATTAACCCTCTCTTATTCTGCACTACAAGCTTCTTCCATCCATCCATCAGTCCTTTACCTGTTCTTTTTTTCTGGTGTCTGGTATTGTGGTGTACTTGGCTCACCTGGTGTATTGATTAACTCACCAAAATGTTTTATATAAATGAGCCCCTGTGTGTTTCAAACCAGAACTACAGAGGAACGCTAGACTATCAGTACCATATAAAGCCCTCAGTGGAAAGTTATAGAAAATCATAGTGACATTTACTGGACTGATGATACAACAAACCCATTTTAGTATTTTTCCACTTAAACAGTTAATGTAATGTTTTTTCCAAATCTGCATTGCTCTTTGAGGATGCACTGTACCTCCAACTTTTTCAAAGCCAGCTGGAAGCTCCATGTGAGACCAGTTATCAAGGAAGATTGAGGTTTTTCTCTGGTGACCCAGCATCAGAAAGAATGATTCTTTATTAATCCCTTTGAAGGAATTCTCTTTTCTGTTCTCTCCTTAAAGTGGGAGATCAGAGGTCAGGCTCAGTCACAAGACGGCATGATGGGGTCTTGCTCAAGGACACCTTAGCAGTTAGTATGTTTGTCAAAGCAGCTGGGTTTTCACCTAGTCAGACTAAGGTGACTGACTTACCTGTGAACGCTTAAGAAGGAGGTTGTAAAACATCAGTAAATCCTTTAAAGTAACTCCCGCAGAAGCCTCTGTGCAGCCAGAACTTGTTATTTTGGAAGAAGGAATTATAAAACATTTATTGAACCCTGCAACAGCTCGTGGCGTGTCTGTCTGTGTCTGGATCTGTTTCTATATAATTCTCTGTGTGAATATCAAGTCATTGCCTTATGTGGTATAAAGTGTGGTTTAGGAGTCTCGGCACATTGTGTGGGTGGGAAGGAAGCCGTTGAGGCCTCGTTGTGGACGAGGGTCGTCTCAGGATTACAGGAGTGTGTATTGCCGTCTGTCAGCTGGCTGAGAAGTATGAAGTAGGTTCTTTACTGCTTCTTTCTGCTTTCTCCATCCACTAATAGCCCTCATTCAGCAGTTCAGTGGAGTTTGTGTTGCCTGCACCAGCAGAATGCTAACAATAGTAATGATTGTCATAATGTCTTACGTTAATGTTTCAATTAGACCTGTCACTACAGACTCATGTTCAGTTTAGCCGTACAGCTGGCTTTTTCTTGCAATATAGAAATAGTCTGAATTGTTATCGCAGTGCTCAGATCCCAACACGCTTAAATTGCTTGTTCAGTCCAGAGCTCAAAAATATAATCAATAAGCCAATCGAGAGCCTGTTCTTCTAGGAAGCATGAGCAACACATCGAAATACTAAAATTATAGTGACAAAGCCATAGTAATTATGACAAGAGCAAACAAAAGATGTAGGTGATGTTTTTGTAGAATGACAAAATGTGGCTGTGGCAACTCTGTCGGGTTCGGGGGTTGTGTTGTGTTGAACATGGTCATGTTCATGCATAGCTCTGATTGGGTGGTTGTTTTCAGACATAACTGCTACAGCTGGTCCGTTAACAACGGGGGGGAAAAGTTTGTAGAAGTCTACTTCTTTTATGGGAATAATTTAATTTACAAAATGTTCTTTAGTAGATTACAAACTGAAACCACCGTGATCGGTTACTCAGTCCTTCGTGTGAAGCAGTAAACCTTCTACTTCATAATCATGCCTCATGACTGTCTCTCGCCCCGCTGTGGCTGAAACCTTTTGCAACGGACCAACGCTGTATACTGTACAAATGTTCTTCCATTAACCAACTGATTAATTGAGCACAGATTTTAGTGCTTCCCTGGTACATCTGTCTCCAGTCCAATTTGTCTTGGTTGGATCTATGTGCAAATGTTTTTTATTTCCTGTTGTTTAATCCCTGCATGCACTCATGGATCAGTATCATTTGACACCTGCTTGATAATGGTCAGGTGTATTTATGGCAGAATAAAAAATCTCCAAGCACAGGATGCATTATAATGCCTACTGCTTAGCAGACCACTCATTTTTCTGACTGATTGCAGCTAGAAAACAACAATTTCGTCATAGCGGCACCATATTTTCATTAGGCTTCTACTTCTTCTTGTCTGACTGCACTCCTATCAAAAGGAGCTAGAATTATTTACTAGGAGTAAAAAAAGAAATGGCACAGAGGGGTTGTTTGAGAGAGTAACTTCAGCACATGCTGTCTGATCAGGCATATAAATTATTTACAGCCCTTACATTTATCGGCTGCGTCTCAACAAGAGGCTATTCCTCGCCAATTAATATTTCCTCTCTGCCCTCTGCCTGAGAAGATTCAACTCAATGTGCGGCCAGCAGCCAGTGATGGGCAAAGACAAAACTAAAATGGAAAAGAAATGGAAGGGAGGAGAGCGGGTTCATTACTGTAAATGCAAATGCAGAGTTTGTAATGGCTTGTCACTGTCAGCTTTTAAGCCTATATATAGGTGTGTGTGTGTGTGTCATAGTGATGTACCTTCATTTGTCATCAAATGTTAAAATTAAATAAAGGTAAAGGAAACAGTAATTAAGTGTTCACAAAAAGCAGGATTATTGATGTAAAACAAAGGGTTTGCTTCACAGTGGCACATAAGTCCTTTGATGCAGCTAAAACCTAAAATAGAATATTTCTAGTTCAAGTCAATGTGAATAATGACAATGTTCCGCTCCAGACATTGTGCTCATTAAATAACAGAAACCTTTTATTTGCTAGAAATGTAAAAGATTGTTTTGCATCATTCCTCATATGTGGGCTGCAGCCTTTGCATTGTTAGCTTTTGAGTTAGCCTTCAATGTATCTTTGACTTTTAAACATCATCACCTCACATTCCTACAGGGATGCTAACATCAAGTTTTAACTTGAAGTGCTGACAGCAAAAAAGTGTTTTTTAGTGCCGTCAGGTGTGTTCAGAATTAAAACAAAGTGAGGTGGTTGCATATAAAGACATGGATAAAAATAGACGTAAACTCATGCTGTGAAAAGTCGCGCTCGGTGCAAACTGGAAACCTTTGAACCGAGGCAAAATGGCAGAGGCTTTGTGGTTCCAATTAATAAATGTACAGAAAAAGAAAATGAACACAGGGGAACAAGTGACATCCATACACACTCACACACACAGTTACTGTGAATGTTGCTAGCTACAACTAATGCCTAAACATATTCACTTAAGTAATTTAAGTGACTAATACAAGGCAAACATCACACCTTTATACTTGGAAAAATAAACATGTATGTCCAGTTTTTACCCAACAGTGAGTGCCATTTTGTCCATTGATCCATTCTAATCCTAACCACTTGTCCTCTTAAGGCTCGCCAGGGTGCTAAAGCTTTCCCAGCTGCCATCGAGTGGTGGGGTGCACCCCGGACAGGTGGCCAGTCCGTCACAGGACTGACACATAGACACAGACAACCAGTCACACTATGGGTAGTTTAGTGACCATATAACCTAACATGCATCTTTAGTCCCCCCGAGATTTTAACCTCGGGTCTTGCTGTGAGGTGACGGTGTTAACCACTAGACCACTCACCTTGTGAAATAAACAGCGTAATTATAATTTCCTACTTCAGTGAAAACATGTCTACTCTTTCCATACTACGTGGGCACAGCACTGATTTTACAGACAGTATAGACCTAGGCCGCTAGGTCTATACTGAGTGTTTATGTCCTCTGTCCACACCAGTTTGGTTGTTGGCCATGTTGAAAGGACAGCTCCCAACTCATAATGAGTAGTCATCACGACTCTCCCGCTGCTTTCTCCGCATGGGGGGACCAGTCTGTGACTTGGCCAGCTCCCCATGACAGATGGCTGACTTGGGCAGAGACTGACATCTGTATCATCCTTCAGTACCATCAGCCTTGCCTTTCTTGGGTAAAGTCTGTCAGAGCCAGCCACTCCTCCTCTGATTCCGTGCTCCTTGTCTTACCGTGCTGCTGCCACAATTGGCTCCATATGCCAGCCACATGGACAAGTGTCAGTCTCCAACAGCTCTGGAATAATTTCACACATTGCTAATAAAGTAAAAATGTTGGTGCAGAGGACCTGGATAAACAGGACACAGCAATGGAGTTGGGAGGAGATTACATCCTGTAATCATTATTTTTGTCCTGTGGGTGTGGGACTAGCTAATAATGAGTTGCTCCCTCCTGAATGAGTTCCTCTTCATTTAAAGGATCATTGGAAAAGAAAAGCGTAGGGTCAGTGGGCTGCAATCCTGAGAGCATCAGCTCTTAGTCCAAGGGGGTTGAGTCTTCCAATTTCAGATGAGCCTCAAGGCGAAGAATATCATCCTCACTGAATGAGACAGAGCTGTGTCCAGCAGTGGACAGGACCTGGATGAGGCCTTAGGCGAGGAGCTGGCCCAGCGCAGGTTGTAAAAGCAGGTCATGGCAGCATGGGATGGTGTTGGAAGTAAAGGCTAATGTAGCCAGAAATGTTGAGTGGACAGGTTCATCCTTTTGACTCCTCCCCCTGTGGCTGTAAACAACTTTACCTGAAGGACTGGTTAGGGCTCGAAACAAAGTCAAGATTGACCTTTCAGGTTCTAACTCAATGCTAGATTATAAAAAGTTCTACGATTAGTGGATTGGTGAACATGTTTCGCTTTGGGCAGCCTTCCTGTGCTTTCAGCGTCATCGCGTACCCAAGTTGACACCAAATACTGGGCGATGTGTTAGATTGTGAGTCAGCCTCTGTGGAGCCCACCCAGTGTGGGAACTCTCACTCACACTTACATCAATGCCGCACAATAGTACCATCATCCACTGAGTCAGAAATAGAGTTGTCATGAAAGCAGAATTTTGATTTGGACACAACACCAACTTCAGTAGCAGTAAATATTTAGACAATAATGTGTGATGGAGAAGTCACTGAGAGGTGTCTTAGCACACTTCAACAGATTGTGTGCAGGTGTTTTCATGCTCATTATGTGGAAAAGTGCAGCACTTTCACAACTCTGAGTTAATTGTCATGTGCATATGTGGCAGAGCATTTTTGTGTAGTGTAGTAAAGAACCAGATCAGTTTTCTTTCCTGTGTCAAACATTAGGACAAAAACATGGACAATGGAAACACATAATATTAAGCATAGCAGACCACAGGGTACACAAGGGCTCATGTTTATGGACTTCAAAGTCACAGGATGTCAACCCAGCCGAACACTTATGGTGTTAAGAGTTAAACCAATACACAGCTAAATGCTAGAGCAGCAACAAACCTGCAACACAATACAGTCTGTAATGCTCATGAATGTGTCTTTCTGAGAGCGTTCTTTACCTCCATCATTAAAACAACAAATAGGGGAAAGAACTGTGTTTTTCCTCTCAGTAGAGTTTCCCAGACTTTACTGCAGCTGTTTCTCAGGCCTGTGTTGGCCCACACCTGATATTTCACAATTTGTATCTGCATATGTAACTTCTGTCTGGAGGTGAATTATAATTTTAACGTACAGATTGTTCAGCATGTATTGAACATAAGAAATTATCATTTTTTTGTTGTAGTGTTGTTATTTAGTTGTCATGATAACAGTGGTCAGACAATCATCTTTTCTCTCTTTTTTTCATCCCTCATCATCATCTGTGTGTCCCTGTATCTCCTGATGTTTTCAGTCCAAGTTTAGCAGAGGTTAATGCTGTTAGCCATGCACAGCTGTGAGAGGGCCTGGTCTCATTGTTGCTGGATGAGTGCTGCTCAGTTTGGAGGACTGTCTGGGAATCTGTTGGATGTTGCAAGGAAGTCTGACTCATGATGATTGGAGTTAATACAGTAGCGAGACAATTGGCCCACCTGGTAGGTCATCACTGCTGCAGCCCAGTGGGTGAGGAGTCTGCCCTTCCCTCCACCAGCCTGGCTGCACGGCTCGATGCACATGAAGAATTCAACATGGCAATTCGATGTTGCCCTGATGTCCCTGAAAGTTGAATCTGTTGTCCTGAATACGTAGTTCAACATGGTAGCAGATGTTCCATCTATACATAAACATACACCACAAAAAAGAAATCACAAATTGCCCAATAATACCGTAAATTATCATGAAGTGAAGCGCACATGAATAGTCAAGTGGGCCAGCAGAAAGGATTTAGTGCAGACAATTACCAAATCCGTTCTACATTTTAACACATGTATTTCTTCTCATCAGCATCATTACAACCCCAATTTACAGTGGACAGCAGGGAAGGATGATCTTTAATGCCGTTAGTGATGGCGACAGCTTTGCTTTTGAGAGCTCCTGCTTTGAAAAATGCACAGAATCCCATTCTGATGGGGTGAAGGGGTAGTCGTCGAAAGGCCGTTTTACACAGAGATCTTGTACTCGCGCGTAGCGATTCTTATCAACAGTTTACCCCAAATAGATTGTTTCATCCAAGATCCAGCTGAAGAATCTATACTTGTGTCATAAACCAGAATATTCCTGCGTTAGTGAGATTTTAGTCAGGGAGTCAGGGAGAGAGCCATAGAGTGTGGAATTTCATAAAAAAAAAAGTTGTCAGTGAATCAGTGCCACAGTTAAAAAGTTCAATGTCAGTTGATAACTTTAGAGAACTGGTGCATTTAACTTAAATTAAAAACACTCACATCTCTTGCTTCTTGTGTCAGAGCACTGACCCAACACTGATAAAATGCTTTTAAATACAAAACACTGCTGACTGGATACCATTTATCATTGCAAGCTGCACAAATATTACCATATGTTATCTGACCCCTGACCCTGTGGTAGTGCAGCTGGAGTGTAGCGTGTATGTGCAATATATTAAGATGATTCAAAAAGAGAAAATTCCAGCTTTCTCTCTTTGATGTTGGTTGATTTTTTTTTAAAGTAACCCAATGGTCTCTTTTTCTCTTCCCTTTTTTTCATATGGAGGAGATATTGTCATTCAGCAAAAGCAACTGTTTTCTTTTAAATCAACACAATTAGCGCATGTCAGCCAGGATGTGGACACGCAGGCACGCACACACACACACACACACACACACACACACACACACACACACACACACAACCTGATTGAAGCATAATTGTCAATCAGTTATTAAACCTGACATAACTCTCTTTTGCAGAATAAAGAATACACACACACACACATGCTGGACGCACATATCGCCTTTACTCTGGCCAGACCATTGAACAAGAGAGCCGTTCCTTTGGCTCCTTAATGGAAATTGCCATTTCAAAGCCTTTGGAGAGAGATGTTAACCTTGTGCGATACTTGTGGCATTAAAAATGGATCAAAGCAGCTGAGCTTTGATGTCGACAGAAGATTTTATTTGGGTCGTGGCAGCATAGCAGAGTAGCAGGCTGACTCCCTAACACCCTCTGCTGGGCAAATTTAGCATTTCATTTATGGCCACTGTTAGCCATTTCTGTGTATTGTAATTAATTGAACCCCTCGCTGCACCTGAAATTCACACTTGTTGCAACACTAAGCGTGATGTGTAAGACACAGTTATTGATAAGGGTGAAATGGGAGACAGAAAAGAAGCAACAAAAAAGGCGGCAGCTGTTTCCTTTTTCATTTCGGTCAGTCCATTAATCAACTTTTGTCATGCCATGTGAGAGCTGATGTGGACTATCTGGGCTATAGGGTCTGGAAAGAGCAGAGGGGGGACAATCCACTGGGTGGGTGGTGTTGCTGATGACAGAGGCGTGAACTCTTGACCCTCAGCAGGCAGCCTGAAAACCAGGATCGCCTCATATTAGAGTCTCCCCCACAGAGCTCAACTTGGGCCTAGGAATGATCACTGTGTCCAAAGAGATAAATGACTTTGGGGGAAGCAGGATCACCCACCTGTGTATCAGTGTGTGTGTGTGTGTGTGTGTGTGTATGTATCTATGTTGTAGCTTGTAGTGCCAAAGACAGACTGAGACAAAAAGACACAAGGAGCCATCTTGCTCCATCTATGTGCTTGTTTCCGACAGCAAAGCCAGTTGTGGGCGCATTCATGCAGTTCCTCTATGGATGCAACCACTGTGTGGATCAGTGTATATGCATTTGTGTGTTTTTGAGTGTTGGGAGACAGAGAAACAGAGAGAGAGAGAGAGAGAGTGGAAAAAAAACATAAATAATTGATGCTAGATACTGCCTTGCATCTGCTGCCTGCTGCTGTGGAGTTTGTTCAAAGTAGATATTGATGCAGGGTCTTGCTAAAACGCAGCCGAACCACTCCTTCATTTTGACCTCATTATCCCATTAGAAAGGCAACGCTTTTAAAATAGATACAAGTGTGAGTTGTTTTCCCTCCGATCAATTTGTCTTATTGTTTAAAACCCTACTGTTACCAAGTGAACGAGGAAAAATGTGGCAGTGGGAGCGTTGAATAAATATTGTCTTCTTCTTTTTCTCTTCCACTGCTTTCGCACGTTGGTCAGAAACAGTTCGGTGTGGAGAGACTCAGTAGGTGATTGACTTTAATGTTTTGCTTGCTCTCTTTCTCTCCCTCTCACTCCACGGGCCCGCTTTCTCGCCGCTTGCCTCATTAAATCTTTGTGAGAAATTCTCCAGCTCTTGTGGAAGAGACTTTCTTTTGATTAGCTTAAAAACAAATGGGGAGCTGGTTGACATCTCCCAAGACCGTGGCCCTCTTTTGTTGTGCCGTCCCCCTCACCACTCTGACAGGACTTGAGTACTATTCCCAAAAGCCTTTATTCTAGCTTGTTTTCTTTTTTTCCTGTTGCCTCACCAAACTCCTACTGCTCCTCCCCTCTGCCTTTGTTAAAGACTGCCTCTCATCCACTCCCCCCACCTCTCTCTCTCTCTCTCTCGCGCGCGCTCTCTCATTATTCGCTCATCCGTTCCGCTGGCTCAGGGCTGGGAAACGAGAGCTCAGGAGGACAGTGTTTGGGAAACCAGCGACATGCCGCTGCTGTTTTTATTCCCAACCAGACAGAAACAAAACAGATAGGTGGACCGAAGTGTCAGGAGCTGCTCTCCCTTTGCCAACACTCCTCCTGACTCCCTGTTACTTCTGCTCTCCCTGTATTGCCGTATCTGTCTGCTGACTTCTCCCATTGACTCACTTCTCCCCGCCTCAGCTGGCTGACTGACTGAGTGCGCTGACACTGGGACCAGTACCTGCTGCCTGGGGATTAAGTGCGCTACGAACACGGAGCTGTATCTGTTTTTTTTGGCTGGGTCCCCATGAGGCAGAAGCTGGAGCGTAAATCCCTGTGGACAGGACGCTGGGAGAACCTCTGGACTAGCACAACCCAGTGAAAAGGGACCGAATGCTTGAGGAAGCCTATTGAAGAGGGACAACAAGCCATTGAAAGAGAGAGGAGACTGGACAAGTTCTTCCCTGAAAGGCAGATATAGAAGAAGCTAAATCAACTTCAAGTCTTACGAGCACCAGGATGCAATAAGACGCTTATTCTCCTGTTATTCGGTGTGGATTGTCTTGTCAGTGTGCTGACACGGGGGAAGGAAGCCAGACAAATCTCTGCCTCGAGCTTCTTAGTTGATTTCTGATCACGCGCCGTCTTTTCTCCTTTTCTTTATGAGTTTATTCATTCAGAGTGTCTCTGTATTTTGCTGCTCATCCGTGGCTGCTCGGGGGAGAAGACAGCTCTGCGCTGACAGGTCGAGTAGGGATTGGGATTGTTCTCCTCTGCAACTTTTCTCTCCTCTCCGGGACTTTTTCTGACCTGCTTCCAGCCCCAGCGTGGTGGGGGGGGGACAGATTTATACCCCCCTCTATGAAACTGTCTGGGAGTAAAGGTTATTGAACCAGAGGAGGAGCGGCAGGCACGCAGCGGAGAAGGGGAGGAAAAACAAGCCCTCTCCGTGATCTTCGGAGCATATGGTTTAGCGAGAGCCAGCCAGCTGCTTTCCAGCCATCCAGCTAATCACGCTGCGGGAGTTACAAGTGGCTCTGGTGACACTGTCAGGTTTGGACGGATCCTATGAGCCATGGCCGTACATCTCTTGACCCTGACTGAAGCTCGATAGAGTCAGCGTTTTGGATACAAAGACAAAGTTGTGTTTAGCTGAAGGAGGACCGGGAAGATGATTGCTCAGGAGAGCAGCTGATCACCGTTGCCCCAGCAGTCAACACACACATAGGGAGGCTAATAAAAGATGCTCGGCTTCAACCTCTTAGGGATATATTGGTGAACACCTGACTTTAGCTTTATGGGCAAAGGCTTTTGACATAAAAAAGAAAAGAAGTGGGAGTTCTCTAGGAGCTGGCATCCCCAGCCTCCCCCTCGGTCCTATTACCAGAGAGATCTCTGGGAGGAAAGGAGAGGATTCCTTTTCTGGATTTACTCCTGGCCTGCTGTGGAATTGCTCTGTGTGGATATCTGACAATCCCAAACACCCAAATCCTACAATACAAATTTCAAGCTTAGCAGCAGCCCAAACACATGTGTCAAAGGTGCACGAACACATATTTACACACGCACACACGCATTATCACCACCTAGTTAAATCCACTGTAAGTATAAACCACTTCACAATACACACCAATACTGAAAGCTCATTAGTGAGTCTTTTTCCCCACGGGCATAGCAGAATGGAGGTTGCATGGACAGGTGGGGGGGTGTAGGAGTCCCCTGTCTCCCTGTCTGTTTTCTTTCCCTGAATGGATGTTATTTTTTCTTAAAAATGTGTTTTTTGGAAACTACTAAAAGCCTACTGCTGCAATTCACTGACAGAAACAGTCACTGGGTCCGCACCGGGGCGCACAGCTGGAGCTGCAGCTGAAACACAGACCATTACGCTTTTTTGCTCGCGGTTTTTTTTCCTCATCGTCATCCTCTGCCTTTATCCCGTTGCCATCATTTTTTCCAACGGGTCTTTAGGCACCCCTCGTCGCCCTCCTCGCCCTGTCATCCCCTCCACAATGGAGGGGAGGGGGTCTTTGGAGTGGACCATGAGTGGGTGCCACTATCCATCGCCACCGCCACAGGAGCGGGACCGCAGGTACCAGCACAAGGTGTCCCTGGTGGTGCGCTACTTCATGATCCCCTGCAACATCTGTCTGATCCTGCTGGCCACATCGACGCTGGGCTTCGCCGTGCTCCTGTTCCTCAACAACTGTATGTTAGTTCAACTGAAACTTCACTGTCCCATAAGTAGAGGCTGCACTCTGTTATTTTCTGCTGCATTCTCCCGTAGATTAGAGTCACAAACCCTAATTTAAAGTGTTGGTGACACCTTAGATTTAGGATTGCACTTACGTATGCATGCATAGTTTTTTACATGAAGTGTAAATACATATGGTGCTTCTCTTGATCGCGTTATCTGCACTTGGAGAAGGGACATCAAAACAAGAAAGCAAAAGTCACAGCCACCTTTCTCAATTCTATGTCTGTGGGCTTCCAGAACTTCTTGGTATCTCCAAAGCTTTGGCATTTACTTTGAACTGTAGAAGATCGAGTATTAAATGGCAATTGAATGACTTCGGAGGATGAGGCAGGGTCTGTCGGGCTGGAGAGCCCCCTTCTGTCATCTACTTTCACCGGCTAATTGTTGAAAGTGTTTGTGTGCCTCGTTTACAGGTGGCAGTTTTCATAATGACATTTGTGTTAGAGAATTCTCCGGGAGCAGTCGGACAGGAGAAGTAATTGTGTTTTTCAGCCCCGTATACTGGATACCATTTGATTATTTTTAGTGCTGGTGCCAGAGAAATATTTTCTGTACAAAAACGATATTGTCTTACCCTGCACTGCCTTTATAAAAGACCACTTAAAGCGTCTGAAAGAATCAGATCAAGGGATCAGCATCATTTTTAGTACTTGTCTGTTTTTGAACTTAAGTTCAGTGACACACTTCTTAATATGTTTAAAATGTAATGAGATCTGATCGTCTGATCCTTCCGTGACTTGTTTAGCCTTACAGTATGAGGGAAACAGACATTCACTAGTCTTGGCTGCACGTCTTTTGGTGTTCTCCTCTACCTCTTCCTCACATGTTCATTCGCCTCCCTCCCTCACGGGCTTATACAAGTCTCTTGCCAGTGTGGACTGTGTTAAAGGTGAAATTCCTCCCAAATCTCCAAAGTGGCCTATTATTTATGCCAGGCTTGTGCCACATAATCACTTGAAAATTATAATAAGGTGAATAAGCACAGACATAACAGTCATTGTCGTGCTGCCAAAATCAGGTGGAAGTCGTGTCTGAGCAACACACTTTTCTCTGACTCGTACAAAGCATTGGACGCACGTCTGTGCATGTGTCATGTCAGCGTATGTGATTGTCTAGTTTTGTCTTCCCTTCTCCTTCTAATTGATGGAAGTCGACGAGGTTTAATTCCAATCGTGTCATGTTATTGAAATTGAATCTATTTCAGCCCGACGTATTGTATCAGACTTAATACAAACAGAGATAAAGTGGACAAAGCTTCACCTCTCCTGACTGAGAGAAAAGTCATGCAACCTCACATTTGCAATTTCTGTTGTCACCATATGGGGCAAAGCATGTCCACATACACAAGCATACACACGGTGTCTGTACCCCCCCGCCCCCTGTACCTCTGCCTTCCCACAGAGCACACACACACACACACACACACACACACACACACACACACACACTCACTTTATCATTTTGTACCACTATGCATCAGCTGCACCAAAGGGGAAGGTGACACACTCACAATGATACACGCGCACACACACGCCTCTTTGTGCACATGGCTAAATGTCACAGTCAGACACATATTGATTTGCAGAAGATATAAGGTGAATGATGGCCATGTTGTGACATTCACACAGGCGCGGGAACTAACACGGGGTTTGCCAGGTGCAAAGGGAGATGGGAAAGGTTGATATGTTTATGGAAAGACCTTATCTTGTCCTTTCCGTTCGTGGAAATGTGAAGAAGTCTCTTAGCTTCTCCCGGCATCTTGGCTCACTTCGTATGCCGCCTTCTTTGTTGAATGGGCTCGCTCTGTTTTCTCCTTGTGCGACAGTATGTCTGTATCAGTGCATGTCTGTCTGTGAATGCGAGACGAGGAGTACAGCTTGGGTGAATGTCTGTTGTTTTTTATGTGTGCTCATGTACTGGATGCCTGTTTACACTCACAACGCTCACAACTTTGTCCTTTTCTTCCTCATTCAAATTTCTGCTCCCCTCTTTTTATTCGTTTTCTTGAAATCCCCCCCAGATGGAAATCAGTTATCGTCATGACTGACTGGAAAACAGCTTCGGCAGACACTTCATTATTCACCTATAGCGTTAGACTCGCCTCTTCTCTCCTCATTTTTCTCTCTCTCTCACACACACACACACACACTCTCTCTCTCACTCTCTCTCCCCCGAAGCCCCGACTGTTGACAAGCAATTTGAAGTGAACCTAAATTTAAAACTCAGCTGTGTGTCTTGGGACGCCGACGGGAATCGCAGAAGTCCTGAGAAAGGCTTCGGCGCAGTGTTTGACAGGGCCCTGGAAAAATGTGTTAGCGGGGTAATTGATGTGATGTATTTTATCTTCCTCATTATCCCTCACAGTGTAGAGACACAGGAGAAATGGCTGTGTGGCTGCACATCCCTTCTGAGTGTGTGTGTGTGTGTGTGTTTGTTCAGTGAAGGCGGCTCTGACAACTCATCAGGGCTCTTCTCCGTGAGTCACACAGCCAACTTGACTGCGAGAGAGCAGATGGTGGTTTGGTTACTCCGGTGCCCTGGTACACTGTGACCAATGTGTCACGATGGTGTTATTGGGGCACAGCGTGTTTCAGAATAGCTTGTCTGTGTGGTGACATCCTCTGCTAAACCAAAAGAACAGAAATCACCCCTCCAGATCAGAGGTGCTGATTTGCTTTGTGCAGCAAACAGGTGAAATGAGTGAAATGTAGTTGAGCGAGTGTTCAGGCTGAGTGTGTGTCTGTACTGTGCTCGTAGCTCGGTATCACTCAGTGCCATATGTCAGTGTATAACGTTTGCCTAATTGCCCAGCTAACCAACAGGAACTGGATGTTTTCTGTTGTGAAATGATATGTTGTTTAATCAACTAGCCAGTCAACAGAAAATTGATCTTCATCATTTGAAAACCAGGATCAATCCTTTATCAAAAAACAAACATAGTTTTTTTCCAGCTTCTCCAGTGTAAAAACGTGTTGCTTTCAGTTGTTTATCAGACACATAATTGGAAGACATCCCTTGAGGGTTTTAGAAATGACCAATCAGATTAATCAAACTGAAAATAAATGTAAGCTGCAGTGCTCCGTTTCTCTTGGTTGTTTGAAGCTATATTTGCTGTTATTCTCGACCAGTCCACACTGCAGAGGGCTCAGGTTTCACCAGGTGTCCCGTGAGGTTTACTCCAGTCATTTGACGCCGCTTGTCTTGTTTTATGTATCCCACCCACTCCTGATGTCATCGTCTGCTGGGTATCGACCTGGAGAGCAGCATGACATCATTTGTTTTGTTAAAAGAAAACATTCACATTTATCCTGCTCATGGGGACGGAGCAAGTTTTCACTCACCCGCTGCTGTGACGTCCTATGGTTCGCAGAATTCCCCTTTCCACGTGTTCTCCATTAAATATCCTCATGCGGTGTGGTCTGCAAGGGGAAGACCATAGACACAATAAATGACAAACCAATGATGACCCTGCTAGAGCTGAAATGCTCTCCTGTCGATTAGCTGTGGGCTCTAGTCACTTCATTAGAATGTGTTAGATAGAAAAGCCGAGCCCGCAGACAGAATGTGTCTCTTTTTGTTTTGTGGCAACTCAATTATTTGGCCTTTACCCCTGGGATGTCTGTGAATCTCCCCAAAACTAAAAGCCTATTTCTCTCTTTTATCTCTTTCAGACAAACCTCCTCACTTCACACCGGCCCAGCCTCCTGATGGTAAGTCCTCTGTGGTTTTCCTCTGCCGGCCTTCGTGACCGGCGTGTTTTGCGGGGGGCGTCTGAATAATGACCTCACATCCCCGTGTCTGCCTTTGAAGTGGGCAGCAGTCCGTGTGCTTTTTGTTTCTGTGCCGTTGGTATGGCAGGCACGTGGCCAGGTCTGCTCGGGGCTTTGATGTGAGAAGGATCTTTTGATGACTTGATTTTGATCTGCTCCACGCAGCTAGTTGGGCTGATGTTCAATACCTGTTACTGCAGCAGCATTCGCGTCTTTCTGATAGGCTCTAATAGGATAAAACCCCCCGCTGTTCCTGAGTGTTTCACATCACTTTAGGCTGCGGTGGGTTTCTGAATCAGCGACACAGACCGACACCATCACCACTGCCATTTGATTCATCTGTCCCCCACCCCTGCCACCGTATGCACGGACATATCTGCAGCGGGGTGCCTGCATTGTTTCAGCACGTTCCCAGTCCAGCAACAGATGCCATTAATTAAAAAAAGCAACAATTTATTTCCAAAAAGGTGAATCTGTGTAAGTTTTAATTGGAGGAAAACAGCTGGTTTTCAAGCTGCTATCATGAATATTTATCTGAGGCGCTGCAGTGAGACGGTGTGTGATGCACTTTGGTGTTGTGTTTTTTCACTGCACTGACAGAAAGCCAGGGATGGACTCCAACTAGTTCTGAAGTTGCCGTAGAGTCCCTTTTGTGCGCCAGCTACAAAGCCAGAGGTATAGAGGGAGAAGATCGAGAGAAAATGTTTCTAATGATCCCAGCCAGTCAGCTGATCCCCGGGACAAAAGGCCACAGTGGGAGCTTACTGAATGTGTTTCTGATAATTGCTCAATCACTCAACCCATAGGCCAGCTGGTTTGGAAAAGTGGTTTACCAAAGATGTCAGTTAAAAAAAATGTATCAAATTAGAGAAGCTTATGGGGAATGTGATTTTTCTGACAGTCGGGACAATTGTCTGTTCACTGTCGATGTGAAATGGCTGACTCCAACAAATAATTGTACTTGATTGGAGTTTATCTCAACTTCGCCCCAACTCACACCGATGGCCTTTTCTCTTTGTTTCTTCAAATCCTGGAAACTCAGTGCCAGCCAGTTTACAGCAGCTGTTTGCTTTGGTTTTTAATGGCAGATGAAATTGAGTTGACAAATGATTATCCTCTCATAGAGAGGTGTCTGATTTTGAAGCAAATATTGCCATAAAATTTGTCTCTCCGCTGGGAAAATGAGAAATAGTATGCAGACAGTGAAGCGGCCCATTTCTGTCTCGCATTGAATTTTCACCTACAAAAGAAATAACACCCTGCCTATCGATTGAGCCACTCATTCCCCACGTATTAAAGTTTTTGCTGTCTGAGGGGTACAGTTTGTTTCTGCACTAGTCAACCGTTTAAAAGCCGCTTCTAGCCCTTAATTACATTTCCAATAGTTCTGTAGGCTTTCCATCAGTATTCTATGCTGTTTTAATATGCCAAGCAAAACAAAAAGAAAAGTCTCCAATCAGCGGAGTAAGCTCGCCCTGTGGGATGCAGTTTCTCTGGGTCATTTAACGCTGGAGAGATTAGTGAGACAATTAGAGTTGGCCCAAATAAGACAGTAGGACACTTGTTGGAGACATACTAGTGGTTTATAAGATGCTCTAGACCAGCAGAGGGCTAAAATAGCTCTGCAATTAGTCAAATCTGCTCCAAAAAGCACACTTTTTTTCTACTGAACTCGTCCTCAGCATCAAGGACACTCTGCTCTCCAGTACTTAATTACAGGAAATCGCAGACAAGATACCAAGGAGTCTGCATTTTTAAACAGCCTAGTTTGTCTCTGAACCGCCGTTGATGAGACGTCCTTATTAACAAGAGGAGATTCTGCAGAAAGTAAAGGAATTTGTTCTGCAAATGAGAGTGAGCGAATCTCAGGACTCGCTGGGGAAAAATGCAGGTTCGGCACAACATTAGCAAAGCTTTTAGATGATATTTATATATGCACCACCCACAAATAGCCGAGGAATCCTCCCCAATGAATGGCCTATAATCACCAGTCAGAAAAAGTGACAAAAGTCACAAAGCAGCCTTTAATTAGTCTCCCTTTAAAGCTCAAAGCAGCAGTTGCTTGGCTGAGGCCATACTCATTATTGCCTGTCGTCTCCTGATAATAAGACAGTTGTTGCATGTTTGGCCAAAGCTAGAAAGCTCAGAGAATTTGCAGCTTGAAGGATTAGTATTAGACGTTGGAAAGGGGTTTGACTCCGAGAAATGCTTGATAAATGAGGTTCTTGGCCAGAAAAGTACACATCACGTCTGTCTGTGGGAGCACAGGAGGAAGGCAGCCTGAAGATAAGATCTGTGTCTCAGTAAAAAAATAGGTTTTAAGTGAGCCTAGTAATTACCACTTATTAATTTAATCATTGGCAAATCTATTTAAACAAGGACAAATACAGCATTCACCTTTCACACTCTGCCTCAAGGTCTCCAGGCTGAGAAAAAAAATCAGGTGTAGATGGCCCCCTGGAGGTATCCTTCATTTCATTCTGTTACAACCTTAGTTGACTGAACACCGACCAGACAAGATTGAAAATAGGCCAGAGACTCACAAGAAAGGGAGTAAAATGGAAGAGTGGAGCCTCCGACAGTTCAGAGGTCTCCTGTGACTGTAGCTGTCTACAGCCCAACTTGCCTGGCAGGAGCCCATTCGCGGCGAAATCCTTCAATTTCGCATTTGTCACTGACAGCGTTCCCCAGAGGATGTTCCTCCCTGACAGACAAAATAAACTCCTGGACTGAAATGTGATTTGATCTGAGAAGGTGGGATGCTTGAAAAAAAACACAGTGCCAGTGGGCTGACTTACACTTTGAGAGCGCTACCTCCTCCTAAAGAACTCCCATTACTCTTTGTCATCTCTGGGAGAATACAGTTACTTAGCGCTCCACACCCATTACCCCCTCAGATGTGGGGGAAAGAACAAGCACACACACACACAGGCTCCTGTAATTTATTCTGCCACAGCCTCTCCCTGTGTTCTTGACGGTAAGCCTGACTCGCAGAGAGGCAAAATTAATTATGACTCTTTGGCCTATCTTAATTAAATCTTTTCACATCATAGATTTCACACAACTGAGACAAAATATCTACGGCATCTCTTAGCTGGGGTGCAGGCTGAGAAGGGCTCACATCAAGATATCAAAGGTACACTGTAAAGTTTTCTCTCCGGGATTACGATTTCACAGACGAGTTGTCTTGTCCGGCTTTAGCAGAGAGCAGCTTGTTAGCCCACACTGTGCAGGCTTGTGGGGGGGAAAGCGGAGGGAGCAGGCAGCCTTGACTTTATCAATGAAAAGTTTGTTGCCCTTTTAAAGTACACAGAGCTTTCAAATTGCACAGGTGAACTCTGTATCTCCGCCTTGTTCAGCGTAGCCTGTCGAGTTCTGTGTCGGCGCGCTGAAAAGATGCTTACGTGACCAGCTGAGGTCAGTGACTAGCGTTTCCTTTTTTTTTCTCCCTCATTTCGACACGAGTCAAAGCCAAATTGGCCAAGTCTCCCCACCTCCTACGTCTCGCCAGCCTTCTCTGTGACTACTTATGTTCCCACTCAGGCTTGCCTCACCTCACCTCAACTTACCCAGTATTGATCTGCTAAGATAGGCTAGAATCAGGCGTCCGCAAAGAAAAACAAAAATATTAGTCAGATAGAAAGGAGCGAGTGGGCCGGAGCTGGAAAGTGCAGCGCGATTTGCTTCTGATTCCCTATGACACGGGGTAATTGTTCACACAGTTAGTGACGCCGGTTCGCTTTGATATGTCCCCTGGCTGTTGAGAAACACCCTCTGATGCAGCGTGTTCCAGGACCTGAGACCTTGTAAGGATCAGTAGTTCTTTGATGTGGACAGACAAACACGGTGAACTATCTGTGGCTGTGATCTGGAGAGCGTCAGCCAGCAGCCCTGATAACCACGTCTGACTCGCTGGCATTGGGCGTTTCACAGAAGCCACGTGGAGACGTGGAATATTGCGGCGCACACAGCAGCTTCAGGTCAACCTTTGACCCCTGTTTCACTCCACACCAATGAAACTCTGGTGTTGATAACTTTTTTTAGTAAATCCGTCCTCTCAGCGAAGCAAAAAACCAAAAAGCAACAATAAAATAAAACAAATGCATAAGTATGCATAAACAAAATCAACCATTCAACAGTATTGAATCCGCAGGAGCTAATTAATAGTGCTGCTTATCGACGCCCTTATGTCTCAGCAAGGCGATGGAGAGGAGCGGTTGAAAGCCCAGCCCTTCCCAACACTTTGTCACATATTGAAAGTAATTACCATACCGAATGGCCTAATGTCGTTTTAAACGAGCTCTTTATGTTGGTAGCATTTTGACGGCCATTCAGCGCCGACGAAAGGCCGCGTCGCTCCTTCCTTCCTATTAACGCAGCAGCAAGTTATTTTAAATTGGGACGCAGTCGTCGTTAAACTTTAAACTGTGATGGGCAGGCGCTAATTTAATTGTTGGGTGGAAATGTCAGAAAATAGCCACACCGGGAAGTGGAAGCGATGCGGCGAATTTCATTGTTAGGTTGTTAATTAGAGGAAAATAAGTGGCTTGCCGTGTCAACGTGTTTCCGAACAATACTGCACTGTGATATCCTGCTATTAGCCGAGTCCTGTATCACAGTCACTGTTGTCCTTATTAGGGAGTGGGAGGCAGTGGAGCGTTTTGCTCTGAGCCGACGGTATCCACACTGTTCACATAGATACCGTATATATGTGTCTTAGTTTTCTACAGAAGCAGTAGGTGCTGTGAGAGTCAGACATCTGCAGTTCAGTGCTCTCCTGCTCTTTCGTTCTGTCAGACACACACACGCACACACACTGTTACTCTCGCTCGAACATTTCACCCCTTGCTACTTGTTTTTCTTTACTCAGCCAGAAACATTGTTTACAGATTGCAGTTGAACCTAAGGATCTCTGAACGCACTCGGTGCGCAAACACGCACGCACGCTCACATTACAGTCAGTAGAAACTCTGGTGCATGCTGTGTGTGCGCGGTTGTGTTGTTTCTGAATGTGTGTGATGAATTGGTTGTGTGAGTCCGATCCTCGGAGGGAACTATCCATTCTGAACCACTACCCCCAACCTGGCTCCAACACACGCACACATTTTACATGCTTGTTTTTTTTTTATAGCTATGTGGACACTCATAGACATAATCCACTACCTAGCAAGTCCTAATCCTCAAACAGTCTCCTTAAGGTATGATACTCAGAGTGGTCTGAAAGTGTACATCCATATTCATACTCAAACACCTCGGGGACGATTAATAAGATTTTGGGTGAAACACACCAACTGGCTTCTGTTTGTTTGTTTGTTTGTCTTCTGTACCAGTACATTTGTTCAAGGTTGTCATGGCAACCGGATGTGCAACTAGTTGCGGACCCGGCCTCTGGAGTCCCAATTGAACCCCCACCCTAGTCAACATTTTATTCATAATTCATGGCTTGTACGATTGCTCCATCTGCAGTGAGCAGAAAATCTCACCCACATTGTTAATAAGCACGCTCATACATACACGCAAGCACCCCCACAGACACACGGACAAACACAGAAGCCTTGACATTAACCCAAGCCTGTGCATCTGTGTTGAATATATGTGATCCGCTCTACTGGACACAATTACAACTCACTGACACATGGCCCAGCAGCATGTCAGTGACACCATTTACGCCCCACTCGTTTTTTTTTTCCCAAATACAGATAAATGCACACACACACACAAACACGCCACCAGACCCAATGGGGGATTTCATCAAGTCTTGCTTTGGTTTGTGTGTATGTGTGCGAGTAGCCTGCTGGTCGCTACCTCCTCCCTGAGCTTTCATAAGATGGATGATAGAGAGTGATACAGAGGGCTGCACGGGAAATATTGAGACAGCGAGAGGAGCAAACAAAAAAAATGATTGTAAATCTGTATTATTTTAATGTTTCTGCTCAGTCTGTTCCCTTAATGCACAGAAAGCCATAGGCATGCAGATATTGTAGTGCGTGGGGAAGTTAGAGGAGGCGACACATTCAGAATGACAGCGTGACACGGAGCTGGCTCGCGACAGATTGCAGGATGAAGTTTATTCTCTTGACAGACTGAAAAGACTTTTTTTTTTCACAGCATTAACCTCTGACTGTTTCATCAAGCTAACGCAGAAGGCAAACAAAACCCTTTTCAGATAGGTAGTTCGCTTCGCTGTGTAAATCGCTTCTCTCCTCATTTAGGAATTACATAGATAAATATTTTTCCACAATCATTTGTCTCACAATCTGGCTACTTAGGACCGCGTCCCATTCTCATATATGTATATGTATGAATAGATGTCTGTGGTCTTCATACACAAACAACTCGGCCTGTGATGTGCTCAGTCTATCTATTTAACTATTTATGTATCTAATTCAAGTGTTATCTTCTTCACTTACTATGCATTTAACTCATCATCCTACGACGTCACCCTCGGTTCTTTTTTCTCTCTCAGACATACACCTTCAGAGAGCGAGAAAAACAAATGGAGCGTGCGCTTAATATTCCTGACGACCGTGCCCGTCCGCCTGCTTGTTCATTTCCATAATGAGAGTGAAAGGGAAAAAAGTAGAGAAAAAGAAACACGGTAAAGAATTGAGGACAATTTAGTTGTGTTTATTTTTCCAAAGAAAAACTGAAGATATTGTGTTTGTTGATTGTACACAGTGTGCGGCGGCTTGTGCTGCAATTTGGGAGTAATTTGGTTATTTGTAGGTAGGTAGGGTTTTGTGTTCTTTCCATATGCACACAATGTGATGAGCATAAAAACCAAAAGTTCTGTGAAGGTGTCAAAGGTTTCCCATAATAAGCAAACAGGCAGGCTTGAGTGTGACTCTATATTTTCTTTGAGAGCTTGTTTTTCTGCTGGAGTCTCATGCACCTCAGTACACTCTGTAACTCCATAATTAGGGGTCGGTGTCACTGACGGCAAACAGTCTGTGGCTCTATGTGCTTGCATGTACTCTTGTATCTAGAGGAAGCTGCTGCATTAACTGTAAATTGGTATTTGGTCCAACCTTCCTTTTTACAGCCAGGATTAGGGATTATAATTTCACAGTATCTTTAACAAGTCATTTTAGTCTTAAAAATGTTTCCCACAATTACAGTAAAATAGGTGACACACTCAGGGGAGGTAAGTCAGCTGCTGAGGTGAGGTGAGATTAATAATAAGGTGTATCACTTCACAAGCATACGTTAACCTGTTTAGTATTCATAATATACCAGTGTTTGCATTATGGGAAAAGTAGCCTCAGCTGTTTTCTTTTTGAGAATCCTTCTCTTCTCTCTCCCTTCTCTCTCTGAGCTGCCTAACTTACCTAATAAATCACCACAGCAGTCATTTAAAGCAGAATGTTGGTTTTAAAGACAACAAATTACAATAAATTACATTTTTGCAGCACTCCAGTTTGCAAACTGTTTGTCTTCAAACCAGTAAGTGCGTGTTTAATTAAATTTACAACATACGCACCTTCAAGCGCACTTACGTCAACGCGGCTCTGAGTGAAGTGTTTTATGTATGTGTCTCGATATATGGTTGAGTGGGCTTTGTACTAAACAGCCGCACACACACACACAACATGTGGCATTCACTCCATCTTTTAGGAAACAAGGCATTCGGCGTGGGTCCCTCCACATATGATGTGTATTAGCTGTGACATTTCCCAAACAGTCAGACAGCTCTCATCTCCCACAGCTGTCTCCTGTCATTACACTGCAAAAACTTCATCTTACAGTAACAAGTCAGTTATAACGAAGGCTTATCTGAAAAGTTTAACCATGTGGGAAAACACATTTTCATGAAATTAATCTTTCTCTTCCCAAATTAAGTGGCAGACTTTGTAATGCTCGTGATTCGTGCTTTTTAGATGATGTATGCGAGATTCAATCAGTGCTAAATCGAATGTAATGGCGAAAAATAACATTTGAGGTTTTTACATATCGCACACTTGGATTTTTTCACACTGTGCATCACCGTTTAAAATCCCTTTGCTCTCTAACTCCTACCCTACCACAGTGTCGATAAAACAACACACAAGCACAGAAGCACACTACAACAGACACAGTACAATCAACCCCACATTTCCTTTCTGCACAAAGCAGCCCAGTGCCTACTGTACAAGCACAAAACAGCACTGAGACCACCAGCTGTGGCAGGGAGGACGCCTGGTGTTTGTCTGCAGGAAACGCTGAATACATGTGCATGTGTATGGGCTATAGTTAATGACTGCGTGTGCGTGTAATGCGCAGTAGTTGTGGATGCAGCTCATGCACAAAGCAGAACTACTGCTTTCTCCTAACTGTAACTACAGTTCCTGGGGTTGTAATGTAAGAAGAGGAAGGAAGAAAAGGAGTTTGCTGACAACCATTTGTAAAACTGGTTTCCTACCTGGGGCACACACTCATAACATATCTTTCATTTTAATAAATGAAGAAAGAAGATACTGGTGCGTACGTGTGAGAGTTGTGAGAGAGAGAAGAGGCAGAAAAGAAAGGGAGAGTACAAAATTAAACTTGGGGACGGCACCGTGACCAGCAGCTGAAACGGAAACTCTTCCTAAATACTGACAATATTAAGTTACCATTGAGGAATGGACCTGAACTGAAATTCACCTTCGATTTACCTCCCTCCTCTTCCTCCTCCTCCCCCTCCCCCTCCGTTATTCTCTACCTCCCTTTCACAGAAATCCCTTCCACTTTGCCTCAGCACCAAAAGCTTGTCAGCCTGGGGGGAGGACTTAACACCCCTAGTGTGCACGTGGGAGAGCATGTGCTTGTTTGTCAGAGGCAGATAGAGAAATGTAACGAAAACAGGTTTATTCAATTGGTGCTGTCATTGACTAGTGCTCAGAGCATTACATTGTTCCAGCGGTAGCTCAGCTTTTATTAGTCAAGCCTGCAAATCATTGCAAAGCACAAATCTGTGTTTCCAAGTGAATGGTCATCGGTGTATTTTCTCAGCTGGACTTAAATGCAGCATGTGGTCAGTGCATTTATGCCCATGAGGGGTGCGGTTTGATTCAGAGGCTCAAAGCCATCCTGCACTTATCAGTCCCCTGAGAGGCAGCACGTTCCCTCTTGTTCAAAATGAGAGTTTTATTTGCAGCAAAAAAAAAAGAGTGTACAATTACCACAGTGCCATGCTGGGTTCATCTGATGTCATGCTACGATTCAATCACTGCCCCCACCCCCCAACCAGTTCCATTATAGCTGAGAGGAGCAGGGATTGGTTTGGTGATGATATGAAGCTCGCTATTTTTTGTCTTTCAATCAGATAACGGATTTTTCTAGTATTTTTCTCTCCTCATCTATCCCATCTGGAGTGCCTCTGAACTGTTGGAGACGGCAGCCAGGTTCAGCGCTCGTGTTAGATGGCCCTCACAGGTCAGGAGCTGCTACAGAGAGGCAGGGCAGTGACAGGGGCAGATGGCACACACACACACACACACACACACACACACACACTGTACCCTCACACCACACACACACACACACACTGTTCCTGGGGCAGCGCTAGATTGGTCACAGTAGTTCTTTCGCAAAAGATGAAATATGGTGTTGGAGAGGTACCTAGCTTGAGGATACACACACACACACACACACACACACACACACACACAAAGTCATTAGTATGCATCAGCACACCCTTTATCTACACAGTGATACCTGGTATTTTTTTGTTGTTTCCTACCAAATCAGGCCTGTTCATGTTCACAGATGTGTGTCTCTCCTTGATGACATCACAGTCACCGCTAAAATATATATATTTTTTTGCCAATTCATATATTGTCTTAGCTGTGTCTTCGAGAAATGCTTCTAAATTTAAAACTCACATTCACCTGCAGCATTGTCTACTATCCTCAGACAAACGTACCAACAGGAACATCCGACCTTGGCTCCATGTTTCTTATGTGTTTTCTTTTGTGCTGACGGAATTGAAAAGGACTTTCTAATGGTCACTTAGCGTTTTAAATTGCTGAACTTTAGCATTAGCAAGCACATGTGCAATGTATGTAATGTTTGCTGAAATAGGGCCTCTGTATGTTAGTGTAGATATTTCAGTAAAACAGTTGCACTATTCACAACAATAACAACGTCGACACTATTTCAAAAGCTTTTCTTACCAAAACAAGCTCATTTCTGACAGAAGCTGGACGTTAGCGAGCGTCACACTAAGCATCACGTCTGAATGCATGCAGCTGTGTGAGAAGAAGAGCATTTTCCCAGCCTTTCAGAGCCTAGTATGAACCTCAACCTGACTTAAAAATGAATCGGTGCAACAGTGTAAGGGACCAGTGTTTCACTGCTGCCACTGGTAAGAAGTTGATGGGAGCTGATGGACTGACACCTCTCTCAATACGCAGAGGATGGCCAATTGTTAAATTAAAACTTTAATGATTTTAACTGACTTTAAGTGCAGTATATACGTATGTATGGATATAGATTCTCAGAAAGCTCAACGTACATTAATTCTGTCTGCTTAATGATCTCGACCATTTCTATGACGGAACGCATTATACTAATGGACACTCTCAAGGCTTGATCTGTTGAAAAGATGCTTCTGCTGCTGCTTTTAGAGCGAGTGTTGAAGCTGATCAAGTTTTAATGAGACAGGAGAGAAATCGGCAGAGACACTGTACACTTGACTTTATTCCAGCACAGTCCTTTAAACTAGAGGCTGCTCACCTGAACTAAATGCATCAGAACCGCCAGTTATTTGAATTCCTAGCAGCGCTTTCTTTTTATTTCGAAAAGGGCTTTCAATCTAGATTAAATATAACTAATATAGCACATAATGAAAAACAGGATTATCACAGTAATGCATTTTGCCTTCCTCAAAATGGCAGACTGTGTGTGGATGGGATGTAAAAGCTAAACCAAAGCTTGTGCTTCAACGTTTGTAGTCTCTCTCTCGCTCTCTCTCTCTCTGTTTTGTTGTGAGTCCAGGGTTTACGGTTCTTTCTCCAGGGAAGATGTAGCTGCATTATTTAGGAAGATACAGTATATGGCCATAAGTGTATTCACACATTCTTCTCTGAATATTTTACATGTTTTCCTTGGTTCTTTTTTTTGTTATTGTCTCTTTGATGCACCACTTTGCGAATTGGATGGACAGGGACCTGTTGGGATGGATATGACACAGCTTAAAGTTTATTGTGGTCATTGGGCAGCACAGAAGACGATGCACTGTAGATACAACAGTACATGAATCCAGACTGTAGAAATGCTGTTGATCGGTCCACAATTTGTTTCACAGTTTTAGTTATATAGTTTAATGATTACAATCCTTTAAACATCAGTTCATCTGATGCCACATCATAAAACAAATCACAGCACATGCAACCACACCTGTTATCCCATCGCTTCATAAAGACTGTGAGGTGCAGTTTATCAGGCTTCTCTGTTGCCTTGTTGTTGCTTGGTGTGAGTGTCTGAATTTGACATTCCACACGTTTCCCAACTAAATATTCAGTAATATATATCATGAAATATTTATGTCATGACATTCTGTCAGACAGACCATGAATGAACATCTAGTTCAAACATTCTGTGCGAGATTATGTCGATTTTCAGCATTAATAGTAACAGTTAGTGACGGTAGCGATTACATAGAAATATGTGTGTGTGTGTGTGTGTGTGTGTGTGTGTGTGTGGTGGGGGGTGGGGTTCTTTAACATGTCCAGATTTTTAAATATCACAGATGGAGGTAACATATGCAACGCGTAGTCTAACATGGAGATGTGTCGGTTTGCTTTCAGTGCTAAAATGTTTCTTCTCCAGGAAATTTCAAGCACCATTTAGTGAGGTTTTTCTACAGCTTTACTTGCTGTGAATGCACCCATATGTGGGCCCAGGTGGGAAGTGAAGCCATAACTCAGGTTGTGTCATCTCACTGAGCTGCAGGACCGCGTACATCTCACACTTTCAAACCCGTATTGTAGAGATATATTACGCTACCCAGAGCACAATGAATATGAACTGTGCCTGCATGCGGGATAAGTAAGCAGAATCAAAAGCAAAGATCACGATTTCTCTTCCTCCTGTTTCCAAACACACATGCACACAAACTGAGCCATGCGCACCATCTGTGTTCTCAGTTTGAGCTTTTGCCATGTGGTAAATTCACAAGAATCTGTGTAAAAAAAAAAGTATTCCACGCAGCTTTTGCAAATTTTAAACAACTGGGGAGAGATAATTAAAGCTTGTTGTAGTGTAATTACACCTTCACTCTTTGTAATAAAACCAAGTTGTCTTTGTACTATCCACCATATCATTTACACTACTGGACATATTTGAATCTTAAAATGCAACAGAATTGGGTGAAATATAACCCTACTGTGACCATTAAACCTCATCCAACACAGGCAACATAAATAAACAAAGCACGCATACTCTATTACTATATAAATTCTACACGTCTCACAGAACTCAACGAGCTGAGGTGCGACGGTAAAGTGTGCATTGTGTTGAAAATAGCACTTTAACTAAATCAAAGTCTGCTGCAATAGAGGCCAAGTTGAAATAGAAGTGTGTGTTCTCCAATATCCTTGCGAGCCTTTCACCATTTCTTTTTGTAACTTCATTTTGTTGAAATGGGTTGAAATATTTGCCGTGTCTCTGTCAGTGTGGGTTTGAGCCTTCAGCTCACTAAATGTACTTGAAAAGGGCCTTGTGGTGTCTGAGGCCCGGCGTTTGTACCTGCTATGTCACGAGTTGAGCTTTTTGTATTTTTAAACCTCTGGATTGTCCACAGTGGGATAAGGACTCAAGGATAGTCAAGGATTATACAGGATTGCTCCTGCATTGCATAAGCTAATTCTGATTCTTGTTCTTTATGTAGTTAGGTGTTGTGGGGCCATATGCTGCTGCCAGAGGGCCCAATGGGGGATCTGTGCTGAGCAGGAAGAGCTGTTATTAATACCCCAGGTGAAACATTGTTCGTCTCCCTTCCAGACTTTCATTTGTATCTCTCTCACCTCTGTGGAGTCAAGGATTAAAGCTTTTGCATTACGTATGAATTCCAGCGGAAGGTTTCCATTCAGTCCTTAACTTTGGATCTGGCACTGTGGACTGGTCGTGTGAATAAAGCAATGTTGATCAGACTATTCTCAGACACAGTGCTGGGAAATGTATCAATATTTGAAACCTGAGTGAGTGTGTGTGTGTGTGTGTGTGTGTGTGTGTGTGTGTGAGAGAGAGAGAGAGAGAGAGGGGACACGTGGGTGTGCAGGCCAAAGTAGTTTTGAGTGAAGAGAGCATTGGTGTAAAGTTTAATAATAAAAGACCGTGGTGTCAAAAAATAGACTGAAGATGGAAAAGGAGACAGCATGGATGGGTTTACAGGTGGTGTGTGTGTGTGTGTGTGTGTGTGTGTGTGTGTGGACAGTGGGGGTTGGTACTGCCTGTTCTTGTTCCTGGGGTGATAATAACTCTGTGCAACACATTTCCTGACATGTTTCTCAGCACTGACACTTGACGAGCTTGGCATATTAGAAAAAGCCCTCTAGAGGATGACTTTTAGTCTTTTGGTTTGTGATCGGTGATAGTCTCCAAGCCATTATCTCAAGCTGTAGTGTTAAAGTGGATTCATTAACTTTGTGTTCTATTCATCCCTCAAATGATGTGATGAAATATATGCAACACTTACGAGAGCTCGCAAATTTTTCACCATGTTTTGCAGCAGGCTTGTTTTCGATGCAGCTCTAAAATGCCACTCCTATTTACAGATTCTTTACACTTAGATGAGATGTGCAGGCAATTTTCTTTTTCTTTTAATTTATGCAAATATGAACTTGTGCATCATGTTTGGCATATTGTTTGAATGCGTACGGAATAGGGGTTCAGAGTAGCAGGCTCTCTGGATCTTTTACAAAGATTATACTAGCTGCAGAACTATTTGTATGGCTAAACTTTTCCAAATGGAAGCGCTAAATTCATCGTTTCTCATTCTGTAATTCAAAATAAGAATACTCCACTGATTCAGTGTTACACTTTATATAGTGCAGAGTTTCCTGACTTTTATTCCAAACTCAACACAGGGTCGTACATTTCACATAAAACAACTCCACTGGGTCTGTAACTAGACTCTACCTTAATTAAAATTCAAGAGCTGCATTTCTTTGTTCTATGTAGATTTTATTATTTCATCTTATCAGATTTGCTCCTGCAGAGCCAGAGACGATGTTATACAACTGTTTTCACACCCCGGGTATTGTAAAACTCTCCATAACAAATCGATTTGACATGTGAAAACAATGGAGGGCTCTTTCACAAATTACAGCGACATTGGGATGAAATGTGATATTCGGTGGCTAATGTGACAGTAGTAGTACATGAAGGTTCTTATTGATTACTTTCTTATTGTTACATTCACTTTTACTAACTTAATTCAAATACACAGCAGTTTGCTCATAATATGCTAAAATACAAGACATTAAAATTGAATTTCTTTGTCATTTACTCATTTGTGTTTATTTTTATGTGCAATTTCCAGTTAAGTCAGGTGTTGCTGTTATGCTGTGTTTACATAGAGCCTAAAACAATATATGGGCTCACTGCGAAGTGCTCGTGCTCAGCATATAGACTGAAAAATGTTCAGAAAGCAAAATCTCACAATGATTCAGTTGGTCTTTATTCTTTGGTAATTTCCCATATATTTTTGCCGTTGCAGAAACAAGTCTCAGCCCTGGTCTGCTGCTGATTGTTCTCATTTTAGTGAAGGAGTGGATGGATGATGTGTACCTGACCGTGTTGACAGATATGAAATATTATTCAGTCCAGGGCAGATGGATATTAAAAAAAATACATCAGAGGAGCGACAAAACTGTGTGAGACGTGTCCATCTTTCTATTCAGCGAGACACTGTTGATATATGCTGACTGATGAAGTTGGATTGAAATGTAATCGACGGGGCAGCTATGAGAATGACTTTTGTATTGAAGCCATCGACAATGTATCTGTGTATAAACATTTTTCCAAGCGAGGCATCAATTCACACTATCTACACCAATCAAGGTTTTATTTGAACACCCCCTCCATGCACACACACACACACACACACACACAATGCATGGGTCATAGGTCAAACTCCCACCCGTGTCACCTCCCATTATTTCCAGCCCAGTTTCCAAGATGTATATGGTCTCATGTGGTGCTGAATATGTTAGAATGAAGCATGAATATGGAAGAGAACATGCCACCAAATAGACACACACGCACACACACACACACACACACACTTAAGTGCCTAGCCAGTCACAAACCCCCACCCAAACCAGCTGGAGATCATCTACGGGGAGGTGATGGACATTCAACAACCTGACCCCACCCTCCCTCATGTACTATTCATGATGACCTTTCCACCAGCGCACGCACGCACACACAGTCATGCTTCCATCATTTCAGAGGACACGACATTCACTCAGATAGACTTGCACTATGCACGGTGAGAAAACACCTTCATTTAAATGGGGAAAGCACAGTGGTGCAACATGGTCAGGAGAAAACAAGACGCAATAATTAATTGGAAGCAGTCACAACTACGACCAGCTAAATTTAAGCAACAAGCTGCACAGCTGACACCTTTTGTTTCTGACAGATGACCTCAAGGAGAAATCAAGTCAGATCAGAGATACTTTAAGTAGTGAGTTGGATGATTAGAGGCGGTAACACGTGCACACGTAGTCTTTCAGCATGCCCTGCAGCTGGCTTCTGTGGGACTGTATGATGTAGTTGTTTAGCTTTCAGAACAGGCAGAAGCAGATGTGAGCCTAGCACGAGAAAGCTAGCTGCATATAGCAAGCTCAACACGTCTACCCCTGAATCACCCTTAAACCATGACGGATTTTGCTACATACTGGTAGTGCGCGTGTATTAGCCGATTTACGGTAAACCCAAGACAATTTGATAGTCTTTTCTTGTTGCTGGTTATTAGACGTGATGATTTATATGTTGCAGCTTGAGCACTGTTCTTCGGGGAAATTATTTTTTTATATAAAAATAACAGGGATATTATTGCTATAGAAATTGTTAGAGGACGGGAACATAATGAAATTGTCTCCGTTTGGTCCTGCTGTACTGCAATTAACAATTTCGTCATTCTGTGTTAATCATTCAGTAAAACTAAGTAGCTGTAGTCTGCACAGTAATGGATGCTCCAACCAGAGGTGACACACACATACACAGGCACTCACAGCTGACTTCTTTGTATCTCCTGCTGCTGTGTATAAAAATGAGAATGCTGCATGCATAATGGGCAACAAGGCCCTTGGGTCTCTCTCTCGCTCTCTGTCTGTCTGTCTCTCGCTGCGTTTTGTGTTATTTTAACTAAAGTGGTTCTTACTTTTCATATCTTTACTACACATATCTATAAACTCGCACTGGAAAAATACATACCTAGCACCACTTTCCATATGAATAAGCCTACATTTCACATAAGTGATTCAAGTTAATGTAGTCTGGCACTCCATTAAATGGAAAGAGAATCTGATGCAATCTAAATTTCCAGGCTGTTCACATCAAATGTTCTGGCTTCATCGCCAATGACAAACCCTCCACACGTTTGCCTAGTTTAGAAGCAGCAAGCCCACATACTGCCATCACCTTATTCTGCGTCCTAATGCTGTTGGAGCTGTCGTAATTACACGTTGAGCACAAATGAACGAGCCAACGAAGCGTTTTACGTGACTCAAAGATGTAGATACATACGGAGGTGTCCTTGGCCGAAAGCACTTCGTCTGCACTTCTTCGTCCTGCTTGCTCTTCAAAATAAAACCACGGTCAGTAAAGGTTTTTATTTCTGGGTCCATTTTAGTGTTATATCTCAAATAACTTGAGTGGATGAGGAGTCAAGTTTAGCTGGCCAACTTGACACAAGGAGCTAATGAAGAGAGCTGGAAGGCAGTGGGAGTTGCTAGCAGCCGAATGGTTTTAGAAAAGCAACACATCCTGGAACGCGAGCTAAGGACGGCTACTATCAAGACTGAAATGAATATTTGTTTCAGGTTTCATTTAGCATGTGATCCCTCGTCAAGTCATGTATGCAGTGTAATTCCACCTGTCTCACTTTCTCCAGTCCACCTAACCGCAGCTGAACTAATTCTGCCTGTCATGATCCCTGTTGATATTTTGTCAGGATGCAGCGTCCTAATCGGTCTCAGGCATATGTCATTCGGGCTAAGGATCATTAGTGTGCCTGGGGGAAACATATTGTGCAGTTGCGTAGATGATGATTCAGAAATGAATACCTTCCCCCAGTTCCGTCTTCCCACTCTGTTCCCAAAGGTAGAACGTGAAGACGGCTGCAGAACGAGCGTGGAAAGGGAGACTGCAGAGACAAAGAGATGCTTTTATCGGCATTTCCATATGTGTTTATCATTTGGAGATGTTAAATTACCCCCTTGAATAGCAGAAACATGTGTGCCATATGATTTAGAGGACCGTCTCGTCTGCGGGCGATGTGTTTGTCACCACACTTTTAGTGTTTTCCATATAAATTGGTTGGTATACAGCGTGCTAGATAAGCCCCACAGTGAAAAGGGACAGAAGAGGAGGGAGAAAACCTCGTGTATTTGAATGATTTGCTCATGTTTTGTTGTCACATTGATGCATTGTGTTCACACCATTTTTATTTAGGCACACTCTTTAACAAAAAGGTGAGAGACTGTGCAGGTAAATGGAAGTTATTTGATTGTTTTGCTCCCTTATAGCTGGTCTAATCACTTCCCCTGCGCCTGTCTGCCGAGATCAGACCTCAGACAAACACGCTCAGTGGTCCCAGATGAAATATAAACATCGCTGAACTTGCCTCAGAAATAGGTAGCACACACCTGCAGGCCCCGACTTGCTGTTGCACATACACACTTGTTTGTGTATCCTAGAGAGGATGGATCAGCGGTAGGTTTTCAGTCTGTTCCGTTGGCTGCACACAGACTATTAAAACACTCACACACACACAAAATGGCTTTGGAAGGCATTGTTTCGTCGTCTTCCTGCTTTTCCATCGTACCGCAGGTCACATCACTGGATTGCTACACGAAACACAACGTTTGTGTGTGTGTTACTGCTGGTAAGATAAAATCCTACTGGAAGAAGCACACTATTATTACATAAAGACAGAAACGTTGATGTAGATGAGAGGATTTTCACTTGTCCACAGTTTCCTGAAGTAATCTCTTAGCTCTACACTTGAATCATATAGTTGGTGCTGACAGCTCATTTAAGAGGGTGAGTGTACCTGGATGGCATATTCATTTATCCAGCACCCCTTAAGTGTGCAAGTTGGAGGAACCTGAATTTACCGGGCCCCTGAACTCCAATGCAAACTCAATCAAGCACTTTGTTTAGCCTTTGCTCTCACTGCTCCCTCAGAACCGTTTCTTTTCTGTTTAAGCAGCTCTCTGCATTGCTGGGCGGACACAGCCGCACAAAGGTGTCCGCAGAGGCACGCTTAGTTTGTCTAGCTCTGTTCTGAGCATAATTTAAGCTTTACAGCAACAATGTGTGAACTCACTCCTGTTTTTAGTAATGAATTGGTTAACTAGATGACAGTGGGGATAGCTGAGGGGGGTGAAATGGTTCCGACAGATGAGCGGACAGATTGTCGCTGTGAATGGAAGACGTTCTCCTGTTCAGCTGTTAAATACAACAGCTTTAACCCAGCGGTTTTTGTTGTGTTAGTATCCCTTTCTCTTAACATTTAGATTGCTAGTTCCTTTCGTTGATGTGTCACCGTCTCGCGTATAGGTCCACCCATCGTGAGAAAGTTCTGAACATGTGCAGTGACTGCATCACAGCCGGAGGTCATAGCACCAGGGTTGCTAACAGAATTAAAACAACACACACATACACACTTGCCCTATGTCAGCGTTAATTTCCAGGGCCCACATCATTAACACGGCACCACCACGCTTTAGCACACATCAGCCCTCCCTCCCTCTCTGTTTCTTGCTTGCTGTCACGGGAGGCTGTTGGCTTGGAAAGGGGAACACTATGGCAGCTATTAATTATGTTGGGCGCTAACTGCCAAGTCAGACTGTGTTTGTGCATGTGCATGTGGACACGTGTATTTACCTGTCATGCACTCTGGTAGAAGTGTCTTGTGTGCTCACACGCTTTTTCACACACAAAAATCAAGCAGCGATTGGTCAGTCAGAACTGCCATCTGTTTGCTGCATGATGAGCAGGCTTCGCACACACACACACACACACATCTAACACATCAAACCTGCCACCACACGCTCATGCTAAGCCAGAGAAAGACAGCGAGCATAAAAACGAAAGGTTGGAGCGAGAGAACAAAACAACAGTCCTGCGTGTTAGCGAGAAAGATAGAGGTGTGTGTTCCCGTGTGCTGCATGTGTAGTAGAGAAGAAAAATCAGACCTATAGCGACAATGGAACTGGGCACAAAGACATAATCATGCAGATGCAGAAATACCTGAGCAGAAATGCTAATATTTAGATTCAGTGCTACCTCGGCTTTACATCAAGACTGGTTTATCACATGGTCAGATTTCCGATGGGTATTAAAATCTCCCAGCACACGCTAACTATAAGTGTTATTGATTTGTATGGATCCCCTCAGGCTACACTCAATAAATAAGATCTACTATTTTATACAGTAAACTGAAATCACAATACTTAGAATTTAGGTTTTACACTGCCTCGAATTAATCAGCAACAACATCCAGATTAAAAATACAGAAGTGAAAATAGTACTTTATTTAAAAAAAAGAGCATCCATTTGTACGAAGTGGACAACAGGCAGCGAAACAGTCAGACTTGTATAGTGTGGAGTCAACAGCACGAGAGCACAGCAGCACTTCCACCTTTCAGTTTTATCTTTGGTCAGATTATCTTTGAGACACTTATCCTAATTGAGACTGTGTGTCTAAATACATATTGATACTCTCTCAAGCTTACTGTTGCTTTTGCGTGCTGCCACCAGCAGCCCAGATGTCTTGCCAAACATCTGCTCCACTGAAATGTCCTTGAATCAGACACTGGATCCCTACCAGCTGCAGGGCTGCTGTCCAGTAACTCAGCCTGGCCTCTGATGTCCCAGAGGAGGGACGAGCTGAAATAAAAGACATCAATCAGTATAAAGGTGCACAGACCTCACTAGGCTGTTTAAGACCAGACGGGTCTTATTGCATTACCACATGTTGCAGTGAAAAAGACAGTCACCACACATGTGGATATCTTGTGCCACTGTGTCCTAAATAATATCATTAGGCAGAGCTACGACTCCTACGAGAGATTTTCTGTGCTCTCTGTTTGCCCGTCCAGCACATAAACGTATATGTGAAGTTACACAATTACTGTTAGCTTCTGGTATTACAGTCAATGTGAGGATTTCCTGATGCATGTTTGGAAATTCATCCAACCTTTCCTGCCATTCCCTACTTTTTCGCCGTCTGTCTCCTGCACAGCCATACTACAAATAAAAGCTCGTCTACCATGGCCACACGTGTTATATATATGCAAAACACTACTGCGTTTTTAGAGAAGCAATTACATCTTTGGAAACAACTCTCCATGTATAGCATGTATAATGTCCAACCCTACCAACTGGATGCGGTTAGTGAATGCATATTTATGCGTGATCAGGTGGCGTGGGGTGTTGAAACACTCGCCTTATTGTGGAGGAAATATGCAGAACACTGGGAGTGGAATGTGGCGTAATTTGATGAGTGCATCCTGGTCATGCCAAGCCTTTGTCAACGACGGACTGGAGCGATGGGAAGGAATGGTACGAATGTGCACAGGGCTTGATAATAAGTGTTGTCAACTGTTGCGTTTGTCATGGTTGGCATTGCGACAACCAATTTAATATCCTGTAGTAAGGCACTGTATATCATTTGCCTTTAGTGGAGATTATTCCCGGGTTAATGAGGAGTAGAGTTATTAAACAGCAGAGGCAACGCTGAGAGGTGAGTGCTTCATTAGGTGCGCCGTAAGGACACTGAGCTATAGAATCAAGAATTAAAGGTCTGACTGTATTGGCCTAATCTCTGTGAGAGAGTTTCTGTTACTCAGTGCAGTCTCTAATTCCTTTTTATCAGTCTGTGTAGAAAAGGGAATTGTGTGTTTAGGGTGCATCTTTCCTATGAGCATCTAATACGTTTGCAATCGGAACTCTTTAAGCAGACAACTTATGAGAAATACCAGGCTGAATACATTTTTTAAAGATATAATCTGCAGTGCAACAACATTTTTCCTCAGGTCGTCGGGAAAAGTTAAACCCCTACTGGATTGTTAGTAATAAAGAGCTATTTCAAACCCAACTCATCTGCTGCAGTCTCCGCATTAGAAAATGACTCTTATCTAACACAAGTGACAGGACGGATCCTGTGTAATCTAAGCATAGCAGCTCACATTACGTCCCCACGTTTATATCTGCTCCCTCTTTTTGCTGAAATGGATTTCATGTGCAGCCAGGTGTGACAGACAGACATTTATTATGATGTCATCCATTCCTGATGTTACTTCCTTTTGCCGCTAAAATATAATTACACAGAACAATTCTCGTTCTATTATGAACAAATAAAATATGTCGACCATTCTGTCCAATTTGGGAACCAAAAGCCCGTTTGCCGGGCTGCCAAACATTTTTCAAACTTCCTGCTGGGTCTTCATGAATCGCTGTGTTCGTGTGTTTGAAAGTGTGTGTGTGTGTGTTGCTTCGCACTTAATTTTCCTGGCATCCATACATGCAGACATACAGTATACTGAATCACACATTATAATCACAGCGCCCGGCTATAGTGCCAGCTAGATACAGCCTGCTTGAGAGTGTTAATACACACGTAGGTATTTGCATACTGTAAGTCCTGGCATGTGTGTGTGTGTGTGTGTGTGTGTGTGTGTGTGTGTGTGTATGCAATGTACAGGCTGCCCCTTGTGTTTGCACACACAGCTGTTATATAGTGGAGCCGCAGCGGTGTGGGTCAGGATGGGCTAAGTGTTCCAAAGAGAGGAAATGAAGACAAATGAAGAGTGGAGCTAAACGCTCTTCCAGTCAGCTCCATATTACTTATCCTCAACACAGCCCTGCATCTTTCTTTTTCTTTTCCCCCACCCCCCCCTCTCCCTGAGAAAATATTACAGCGCCACACAGAAAGACTCCCGGCATAGTAATGAAAAGCGCAAAAGCGTGGCATTTTTGGTGTTTTTTTTCGCGTCACCGACAATTAATTCCACAGCAGCGGGTGGCAGGAGCCCGTGGTGCTATAATACTAACGCTAAAATCAGCAGTGCATGGACGTCACCAGTAAATTTGAATCTACTGGCACATTTCGCTCTTTCACTTAAATGTAGTCATTCACCGTGTGTGTGTGTGTGTGTGTGTGTGTGTGTGTATAATGGGAGCTTATGACCTCCAAGGTGCCGGAGAGAAAATGTTCAGGTTGATGGATATGTGACGCCGACATCACACTTTGATTTTCTGAAAATAACACAATCATTTTCTACATTCACCTTTCAGGGCTATTAACAGAGAGAGAGAGAGAGAGAGAGAGGCTGTGATAAAAGTGTGTGTGTGTGTGTGTGTGTGTGTGTGTGTGTGTGTGTGTTTGCGAGAGCGTGCGCATGTGAGGACAAAGTGGCGGGATCTAAAATCAGCTGCGCTGTTCTGAATTACACACCGGCTTCTAATAGTTTGCCTCTTTCCTCTTTCTTTGGACTGCACACAGAAAAGTAAGTCACAGAGGAGGCAGTCAGAGGAGCAGGTGACTTTTTTCAGTGGCATTGCTCTTTATTTTTCCCCTGGTTGACTGGGATGGATGCCAATGAAAGAATAGAGGGAGGAGAAAAAGAAAATGAAGTGATTTGTGGCTACATCGATCGACGGGACAGGGCTATTGATTAGAGAATGGGGGGAGCTGGTGAAATGGGAGGTGGAAGAGAGGGCAATGATGTAGTGCTTTGTGTGGGCCAGAGAGCAGCTAGATGGGGTTTAGCCCCCCGAATGGCCAGGAGGCTTCATTATGGATGAGTGCAAAACTGGGGCACCTACAGCTCAACTGTGGCAGACATCTTCCTCCAGGAGCCACTTTTCTCAACTCATCACGGTGGGGAGGAGCTCTACGCTCCATATTTCCTCCAGGAGCTTTTCAGCCCGACACATCAATTTGAATCTAAAGGCTTTAGGGGAAGATAATGCCCCTTACCGCCCCACGTTCACTCCTAAACGGAGACATCAGGAAGAATGCCCCTTCCTGTTTTCACTCTCCCATACGGTGATTCTGACTGGCGAAACGCTAGCTGGCTCCGTTTCTTACTTTAAACACAACTCAATGTCATTTCTTCTCTAACTATCCTGAATTTCCTCCAGTGATAATGGCAGTGAGTCTATGGGCACCTCCTGATGAGGCATAGCAATGAGGAGCATATGGAGGAGGCCGCCTCCCTTTTATCCAGTGCAGACCAGCTCAGCACTTGAGAGCTGCTGCTTCCTGGCTCGCCTTCCAAGCTCTCCCCAGGTTGCCTGTGAGTCTCATCCTGCTGCCATCTGCCACTAACTTGGGCTCCCTCCAGAAATCCTGGGAAAAAAGGAGCACCCTCTCCTCTCCGTAGTGAGAGCCAGCATGAAGTCCCAGTTTCGTCTCCAGCTCTTTACTTTAAAGGAAACCACCGGTCACTGAGCCCCCTCCAGCTAAAGCAGCACTCAGTTATGGTGGTATGGGAATAACTGGCATAAAGTGGCTTGAAGTTGCATCAGATTATTGCAGTATCTGTCTACTGCCTGTACGAGAACTATGCATTTGCCACATTTTCAGAATCTGTGATCATTAAATTAAATGCGGTTCATTTTTGGTCATTTGAAGTATAAGTATATTTGTTCCATCATATCTTCATAACACATGAATGTCTTTCTTAGCTGCTTTCACTGTTATGGTGAAATGTGTTCAGCACGCATGAAGTCTGCAGATAGACCTAAATAAAAGTCCAGTCCACCTTCACTTGATTTTGTCTCCCCTGATATAAGCATGCTGCTGAGGTAAGGTGTGCTGTTGTGAAACAGAAGGCATAATACAAAATTGCTTAAAGGCACAGAAGGTTAAAGGCCCAGGTAGCTGTATACATTTATTCTAGCTACTATATATCAACCAACCCATGTAAGTATTAGAGAGTTCTGGGAAATTAGGTTTAGTGTCACCGTCAAAAAGTGTCAAAAAAGTCCTATTTTATATATAATGAATTGGTCTTTGATGGTAAAAAGCGTTTTTCAGTAGCAGTAAAGTCAAATGTCACACAGCTCTGCCTTGTTACATGAAAGGCACTTTACTTCCTGTGCTAGTGCTGGACATGAATTTAATGTTGCAGAATTATCCAATTTATACAGAAGTCAAGGTGCAATAAATGACTCTTAGTTCAAGTACAGGGTCCTACTGTTAGGTTAAATGCATATATCTATACATAAAGAAGTCCAAGCTCTGGTGATGCTGTTTGGGCTTTTTGGGATAAAGATGCGTTTTCAGCATGCAGATTCCTTGTACACGACATTGTGACGCCAACAAAGCTGCGTAGGCCCCAGGAAAGTCCTACAGTTTTTCTGCGATATGATGCGTAAAGCTGGGCAGTGTTGTTCCACTTTGTTGTTTTGTTCCATGGGAAATAAAGTAATAGATTTTAACACTTTGGAAGTTCCATCCTGGCTTAGAAATGTCCTAAGCAATCAGAGCCCATAAATCTTTCAAACTTGCTAACCCTACCCTAATTTTGGCTGATGGCCTCAAGCCTAATTGGCTTTGTCTATGAGGTGACACCGACTGGCTCTGTGCAGATTTGTCTTTACTGCCCAGTTTTCTGGATTGGCGAGTCCAAACCAAGCATGAAAAATGTATCTGAATCCACATGCTGTCGTGACGACGACAGAGAGGCGAGCTTTGCTCTCTGCTTCTCCTCCTCCTCCTTCTCACACACACACACACACACACACAGATAGACAGTCGTTGCTCATATATTAAGGAAGAGGAAATGTAATGCTGATGAAACATTTGATGACAGAGATGATAGATGTGGAGTGAAAGAGAGTGCGGCGAGAGAACAGTAGAACACAAGACATGGCGTGGAGAGCGCCAGGCGATGTTACAACATCTGTGTGTGAGCATTTTGGTGTCTGTTCTCTGCGTGTCTTTTTGGATGTTCTTCTTTGTGCAGAAGCAAAGCATCCCTGCCTCTCCCCACACAGAACCTACGTCCAATTAGCGAGCACAAAAACACACACAACTGTGTGCGTGTATAAAAGAAAATCAAGTGTTTGCATAAAAGTCCACCTCAGGTCTCCGGGAGGTGAATGTAAGCTCAGACAACAGGCGCGAAGACATGAACAAAAATTGCTCCTCTCCTCATAATGGTGGCTTCGCTGAATAATTGAATTCAGGAGTGCGCTGGCAGCCGTGCTGGTTTTCTTTATGTATATTGCAGACCAGCAGTAATCCGTTCTCGAGGAGCATCTCCGGCTGTCTGCTGCTGAGCTTGTGGAGATGTGAGGTGACAGAATAGGGCTCTGTCACCAATGCCTCCATTATTGATAAGATTGGGCGGAGGGAAGCTTGGAGAGAACCGCATGTACGAGAAGAGCACAGTGAAGCTGAGAAGTTTGCTCATGCTGAAGTACCGTGTGGATTGATTCCCCATGTGACTCGTTAGGGATGATGAGGCAGTGCAGCTGATGAGGCTCAGCGTCACATCTCCTGTAAAGCACAGTTAATATCCATATTGCTAATGGTGCTGCTAAGTTTGTCGTACTTCTCTCTGCAGTATATTTTCATGTCCACTGACTGCTTTACTATTGAGTGTGGTTCTGGTGTTTATAAGCATCCATTGAATTATTAATGTTACATATTTTGTTCTTTTGAGGGAGATCTTCAGCTTCCCGTGTCGGTTGCAGCATCGTCCTCCTTTCTTTCCTTTCGCTGCTATTGTCCCAGACTGATCAAGACAAATAACCAACTGTTTCCCCTCATATATCCTTCTTTTGTGTTTTTTTTCTCATAACAAGCGTGATTAGGCAGATGTTCTGTGCCGTCAAGAGCTGTCATATATCAGGCTTGATTTATGAAGACCCGCTATGTTCCGAGAATGTGTGAACAAAAGAGAAAATATCGGGAACAAATACCTCTGACCAGTGTTGCTCAATAGCCATATTGTATTTTCTGTAGTGGTTAGGTGTTGGTTTATTATTGCAGTGCGGAATTTAAAGTGAACCATAACTGCTGATTTATTGACACCGAGCTTTGTGTAGGAGAACACTGTCTTCCTGGCTAAATGAAGAAGGGCCAACAGATAAACCAATAAATCACATTGTGTACAGTATAATCCAGAATGAACACTATGTACTAATCAGGCCTCCACACCATGCACAGCTCCGGGGTTGGTGTTGAAACATACTTTAAAAACTCTCTCAACAAAGTCTCAGGCTAATTGCGTTGGCAATGCTGTGTTCTCAAATAGCCAAAGAAGACAGGAAAAGGTGCTCCAGGCTCAGAAATAACGAAAAATGTATTTAGTGTATGGTTAAATGAAATAAATAAATAAAATTAGAGGCGGTGCCGGTGCGTTGGGTTTGTCACCTACGCATTGTCATTAACTTCCTCGTTTGCTTCTCACAGCTCCAGCCACCAGACGACTTGAATAGAAACACGCAATATGTTTTTACCTTGGCACTGCTCTATCCATATTAGTATAAATAGTTCACCCCGGTTTCTGGCTCTAGTCGTAAAACTGGCACACCTACAGCAAAACGGAAGCTGCCCGTATTAAAAGCAAAAAAAGAAGCTTTGGAATAAGTCCTGTGTTTGTGTGTGTTCACTGTAGGTTTCATATGGTTTGTTTATTTACGCCTGATGCCAGCGGGACTTCATTAAAGCTAAAAAAGTAACCATAGCCGAGGGAGGCTCGAAATAGCAGTGACAAAACCTCAGATGAGCAGCAGCGGTAGTGGCTGAGGTGACTGAGCAACAAAGTCAGCGGGGACAGTATGATGCTCTACAGGCTGTTTGATTAGTTTGAAGCATGCAGATTTCCTATGGAATAAGGGCAATAAACACAGAAAACCTGACTGTTCTGTGCACAACACACAGTGGGAACACATTTGAAGGTTTCCTTTTTCCTTTTGTTAACAAGAACCTACAGGAAATTGCTTTTTCATCAATTATGCCACAGCCTTGAGAGTATTTGCAGCTGGTGAGGGTTTCTTTGACTTGCTGGATTGAACAAGGCACACGTGTAGAAATCTGCAGGTTCTTACTCTGCCTCTCATATTTTTGCTTTAATCCTCCCTCACCTTTTTCTTTGGCTCCTACAGAATTTCTTTATATAAAAGCTCCTCCTGCCTTTTCCCCCATCTTTCCTCTCCCCATCTTGACTCTCTCCCAGTGTCTAACTTTATTTGTCATTCTCCGGAAGTGAATGCGGGGCCCGACCGAGCGCGATGAGGAGAAGCTGGTGTTTGGTAAATAAGTTCATCCTATGTGTTAGCCAGGTCAGGACCCAGGCGCTCAGCTGTGCATGTGTGTTGCATTCAGAAAACAAGAGGAGAGGGAAATTGATTGCTCCCTTTATATGAGGGAATGAGAAAATACTGTAGTAGCCTACACACAAAGACATACTCGCGCACTTCAAGCAGAGAACTGCAGCTAAAGGCGCAGGGAAAATAAACGAATAGTTCTTTCCAGTTTGTTTTCGTCAATTTGTTCATTCTGCCGGTGCCCTGATAAGACTAGCGTTGTTGGGAAAAGAAGGACAAAAGAAAAGTTGTTTTCTTCTGAAAATCCTTTGAAAGTGTCTCTGTTTTTATCCTTCTTCGTCCTTTTTTTCTTTTCAGTTAACTGCTTTTCTCATATTGAGACAGTAAGAAGGGCTGTTGTTTTTTTTATTCCACGCTGGGCGTTGTATGATTGCTGTGAGAGCAATAATTGACCGCACTGGTCCCCTGAGGACCACTAACCGGAGATCAATAGAAGCCCTGTAGGGTTGCTCTCTCTCCTCAGATATTTTACCAGGTGTAACTGGGATTTCACACATCACTCTGTAAAAAAATCTGACTGAGCCATAAAGGCAGCTGAACGTTCAACCTATGACTGTGCTCCACACCTGTGCAGCACACCTGTACCCTCAGTGCTGCACATGGCTGCAGCGACAGGACTTCGGTTTTCTAAATTAGATTTCCACTCCAAAAGCACTGAGCAAAGACAAGGCTGAAACTGAGCAATCACTGCAAATGAAAACTAAACAATAGTTTTAAAAAAGGTACAGTGACAAGTTTGGGGGATTGTTCCAGAAACTGTGTGTGTGTGCGCGCGCGTGTGTGTGCGTGTGCTGGATTGTGTACGTGTACAAATATAAACCACCTGTGTGCGTAACAGAAAGTTTCCACTGCCAACCTGATGAGGTGAGCTGCTCTGTGCTGATTGCATCACTGGCTGTTGCTATAGCAACCTGTCCCCTCCCCACGAAGGTCTTCTGGCACTGCTCCGCTGATAGAGAGGCTAAAGCCCTCTTGCAGAGAGGAGAGAGAGGAGAGAGGACTGTTAAAAGCCGGCCAGCCAAGGAGCAAATCTGTATTACTTAGTGTCAGCTGAAAAGAAAGGCTCCCTTTATTAGAAAGTAAGTGGAAGATGTCCCCCAGGAGTGCTAGAGCGTAATGAATTTAGACTCATTCAACATTAATGCGATGTCGCTTCAGTGCCACCGAGCTGCATCTCCTTCCATCAACTTCCGTTTCCTGATTCCCTGATCATGGCACAATTGGCTTCACCTGCACAGGTTATTGGACACATTGGCCTCGCTCCTGCCCGTCAGGACACGCGGCGGCCACGTGAAGTTCAGGACTGTCAATTATTCATGCACCTCCTTTCCTTCCTCTCGTTCCCTTCTCTCCACTTATCTGCTTCTCTTTGCCGCCGAAGCGAACTTTACTGCTGTGAAATAATTCAAAAAACACGACAGGTATCTCCCACCACTCCCTCCCGTCCCGCGCCCCTCACCACACCCCCTGCAGAGACCAGTGTTCCATCCCTGAAGCATCCATTTGAGTTTGTCACAGTGATTCTGTCAGACCTTATTGGGTCTGAACACGTCCGCGCTCGCCTCGACAGTCCATTTCTCCCCTCTTCACGTTGTTTGAGGTAAATGCAACAAGGCAGCAAAACAATGAAACTGATAGAGCATTTCACCACAAACACAGGCTGCGGGGACATTTTCTTCACAGAGTAGAACCAATCTCAAAGTAATAGGAACCACTGCTGTTGGGAGATATTTATTGAATTCGTGTCTGTCTGAATCTATGTTGAAAAGACGCAACGAGCACAAAATGTTGCAGAGATAATATATTATATGATGAAATATGTATCTTTCATCCACTTCTCATGGAATCAAATAGAATTTGAAAATCAGCGCTGAATATGAGGGCAGGTGCCACGGTCTTAACTACGGGTCCACGTAGTCTGCCTTGTTGCGATATGAGCAGAGAAAGCGTGTATTCTTGCTGCACGCCACCAAACAAACACACACTGAAATGTGTATAATCTTAAACCAACGCTGAGTTCTCAAGCATCAAAACTGGCAAAAGAATCTGTGGAAAATTGCCACCAGAGAACTATGCCAGACTTCCCTTTCAACTCGTAAACCATGAAATATTTCCACCCTGCCTTTAATCACAACAACGCTCTCCCTTTCCTTTCATAGCCTACTGATGCGCTGAGAGCATCCTTAAGGCTCTGACACTGTGTTATATTTAATGGATGAGCCGTCAAACACAAGATGAAGTGTTACCTGGACAACACATTTGCCTTGACAAGCACAAACTGGACATGCTGTCATTTCTCCCCAACAGGATTTTCTTTCTCAGCCTTCAATAGAAAGAAAGAAAAAAAAAACAGCATGGAAGTGAAGCTTTTAACACTGCAGGGCTGGCGGGAGATTACCGTACACACTTACATGCGCTGACGAGCATGCTCACACTCACACACACACACACACACACACACACTTATTGCACAAACACATTTGCACTAAGAAATGCAAAGCTTACATTCATACTGGAAATGACATGTGCTCGAGCAGTGTGTCAGGCATGCACCATAACTGCCTGCAAAGATACACCTAATAATTGCACAAGATGAACATGTAAGATTACGTAACACCTCCTGTTTTATGGTATTTGTACAGCTTTATAATAATGCCATGCAGTATCTCAGTACTGTTCATAGTATGAAATCTGTACCGTGCAGCCAGCCACACCTGACAAAAGCATTTCTTTTATAATCTCCACTGTCATCATCTGAGCTCAGCTGGAAGCTTCTTTCTTGCTTAGACACACCAGCAGAGCCGACTTTGTTACCTACATGTGCTAAGTACACATTGAAGTGGGAGAAAATAATCTCCAAAGGTCATGCCTATTAGTCCCACTGGAACAGCATAGTTATTCTCATCATAGGAGTAGTTTTTTTATCTGGAAGCATCTATGTTGAGTTCAATCAGATAAGAGTAAAGTATTTATTTAGATATCTTCTTTTCTGCTTCGGATTTTGGACAGGGACAGGAAATGTGATCCGCCTTCAACTCTCATATATCAGACTGCTGTTCAAATAGCAGTCATTAGAACAGTCAGCTAAACTCATCATTTAAGTTCTTCTTTAAACTGGTTGTCACATTAGAGACGAGTGATGCTTTGAGAATCAATATGCTTAAGTAATAATAATCCCAGTCTAAAATCCCTGATCCTTACTGGCTGATTGGAGTTGTGAGAAATATATCAGTCTCTAAGATTTGTAGGACCTTTGGGACAATATTCATTAGCCAAAAGCAAACCCTGAGGAACAGTGCTGCACTCTGCGGACATCATGGCCTCAGTAACTGGCAAAATGCTGCACTAGTAATTTTCAAAGAAACACACATTCAGAGTCAAGCTTCTTTATAAGTCCACGTACTGTGGTCCAGCGATAAATTCAGTTTTTGTTTGGTCGATCGGCCCCATTGACAGTATCTGTGAGTCACCAAACCTGTGGGAAAGGCTCCATACATTTGATTGTGTTTGCTCTCTTTTGTAAGGTAATGCCTGTCCATTCCCAGGACACGTCCACTGAATCGTTGCTCCTTTTGTCTTTGTGTCTGTATTCCCAGCGATCGCCTGTCAATCAGACTGGGTCAAGGCCGCTGCTGTAGTGTGTGCTGACAGGCTTGAGAAAGTTGGACGTGTACTTTTGTTTTCACTCATATTAACTACCAAGGGCTTCTTCCCATTCTAAAGAAATCTGACGCGTGAAGTGTTTTTTTTTTTCTACGGTACCAGAGGGATTGTTCCCAACAAAGAACTCCCAGCACATAAGTATGCAGTTTGTATCCTCGGTCCACAGTCTGCACTCGATACCTTCACTCTGACAGAGCCCTGAGTTCTGGTGTCAGTCTTTTGTCAGCAAGCTAAGCTTCAGGCTAGAGTGAGATTTTCTTATAGGAAAACATCTCTGAGGAGATTTGGTTACAAACCACCGAGGGCATTCGTTGTTTGTTTTCTTTCAGCTCTGTGAGTTGTATTACCATTTTTATTTTGTGTTATTTATTTTAATACCGGTATTATTTGCTCGCTTGATGCTGGTGTTAACCATATAACCGAAAACGCCGCCGATACATTGAAACCATATAGACTTTGGTTACCTGCAACCTCAGTCCTTTGTGTGTTATTTTCCTCTCTCACTATCACACACCCTCTCTCTTTCTTGTACACATTTGACACAGTTCGATTGAATTTCACCTCTTGTCACTCGGCTCGCATGGCTTCGCCTCTGAGCCACACTGATACGAGCCACGCTGACACTCGCATGCACACGCCGTGCACTGGCGTGAAGCTATGACAGAGCAGTGGGCCAGTCAAGGCCTTCATGCTCGCATCTGGCCAGTCTGCACTGTGTGTGTGTGTGTGTGTGTGGGGGGGGGGGGGGGGGGACATATAATTCGAAAACCAC
>JAUMHF010000024.1:4500302-4535342 GCA_032359275.1 Microctenopoma steveboyesi | reverse complement strand
AGACATCTAATGCCTACACCTCTCACACACACACACACACACACACACACACTGTCTAGAATACAGATGCATTCGTGGATTTCTTCGCGCGTACGCACACACACACACTCACTTCTTTTTCCCCGGGTACAAAAGAGAGTGAGCTCAGGTAGCTGTCAGACGCTCTCCCACAGGGAACAGTGGGCAAGTCAAAAACAGCCTCCTCGCCTGTCATTCTACACACACACAATCACATTCACACAACATGCTTCGGTGTGAGGAGAGGAACAGAATGAGATGCCTTGGGCAGATGCTGGACCAGTTGTCTGCGCTGCACGCAAGTGTTTGTGTGTGTGTGTGTGTGTGCGTCTATCATACTGCCTATCCACTTGTGCAAAAGCCACCTGCCAGAGAGTGGCCATGCTGTCTTGCGTTAAGCCCTGGTGTGGGAGCCAGTGATAAGAAATAGACGTGTCTGTGTGTGTAAGTGCGCGCGTGTGCTGGTGTGCGTCTGCACCCCACCAACAGTGACTCTGCTCGTTCACCGCCATGACCATAACAATTACTTGAGTGGGCTTGGATTTCGATGTGCTTTCGTCCATTTATTTTGAATCAGATTGGCTACCTGTGCGAGTATTTCATCTCTTTAAACACCCCCGTAGTGCTGAGGCAAGGACGTCAGGCCAGCTGGCTGCCCAACAGCCCTCCGAGTGGGCGCAGTGCCAAAGCAGCTGTAGCTGCCACAACATGGGTCAATTGCTCCCTAAGTTGAAAGTTGTGTACGCACAACTCAAGCACATGTGCACGTACACATGCTCTCTGTTTGCTTTGTGGATTCAGCAGCACCTGACCAAGTGTGCAGTTTGCTTTTCCACAGTTGATTACAGCTGAGGACTTCAGGGCCGAAGTCTTAAGAGTTGTTGTTTGATTTGAGTAGTCTCTGTGTTGCTGACCCTCCATGTTTTCTTAAATAGATCACTGGTGCAGTCAGTCAAATGATAAAAAACGAACTGTCCAAAGCACCAATCAGCCGGTTGACGGATGATTAAGTTGCTGCTGACTTTTTAAAATGTTTAACGCAGAAGCTTTTCCAAAATCGTGCACAGACTCAGCGTGACCAACAACACGCTGTGCTGGCTCTGCATGGGTGGACCAATTCTTCCTGAATGAATTGAGAGCATCTGTTTGCTTTACACCAGGATCACTTTTAATCCCTGATGCATTTGTGTTGCTGAACTCTGTAGAGTTCTGCACAAAGACCTCAACAGCTGACGAATATTGAGATTAATGTGTTCAGACGTGCCGGTCTGGTGTTAAAGCGTAAACCTAATTATTATTTACTCAAGAAGAAGAAGAGGAAAAAACATTTTGGGGGTTTGTTCTGTTAGGATAAATGCAATGCCAGGATTGTGCTCATCAGTTTGTGTAGATCATATAGCTTTGAGTTAACTTAGATCTCCTTCTCTCTCTTCCTGTGTTGCAGGCTGTAAAGGAATGCTTTGTGGGTTTGGTGCTGTGTGTGAGCGCGACCCACTTGACCCAGCCAAGGGTGAGTGTCTTTGCAAGAAAGTGGACTGTCCATCTTTGGTGGCGCCAGTTTGCGGCTCTGATTCTTCCACCTACTCCAACGAGTGCGAGCTGGAGAAGGCCCAGTGCAACACACAGCGACGCATCAAGGTGCTGCGCAAGGGACCCTGCTGTAAGTACCACCACCAACCAAACATATACATAAAAGTATGTAACAGCAACAAATAGCACTTATAATACTTTACCTGATCGTTTTTCTTACTAATGGAAATGATTCCCTGCGATTTCCATGTAAAGCAACACCTTTTCAGAAATCCCCTGACAGCTGAAGTGATGTTATACATTTTAAATATTTAGAATATGACTGAGACTTGAAATACTTTCTGTTTTCATACTGTAGTTAAGAAAGCAGCAGACTGGGCATATTTTACTAGTAATACATATAGTTCTCACAACAGTCCAAAATAAGAGCATTTGCAGACATTTTCTGTGAATGCATGTGGTTTCTTTTGTCTTCATTAATATATGCTGGTATATATACAGTGAGGTTTGAACATTTTTAAAGATGGAATCGGTGCCTTTGATCCTGAAAAGATCAAGACAAGATCAATACCAGAAAGACTTTAAACCTACAGTATTTCAGAAAGCAACCCGCCCCGAGACTGACTCTCTCCTTCAAATCATTGTGAGAGTTGCATTTAAAAAGTATGGAATGAAGTGCTTGAAGCACGGTGAATCTGCACCACGATCGTAGGTGTTTTGATGAAATTAAAAAAAAGGGACGTGGGATGTTTTGATGCTTGGGACAGCAAATTAGCATTGCTACTTAATCAGCCGAACGCAAAGCTGCACGTCTCTGAGCGACACTAAATTGCCTATTATTGTCAAGTTAAATAGATTTTTGTTACACCCTGTCCTAATACAACAGGCTTTGCCTCCCTGTCTTTATCCCCCGGTACTAAAACAAGTACCCATTATGCCCAGTGTGTTGTTTTTCCAGCATGGACACACTCCCAGAACTTAAGCGCCACCTGCATTTCCACAAACAGAACGTGTGCCACTCAGCGCTCCCATTGGTGGCCATTCAGTGTGTGTTTTAGCCCTTAGGTCCTGGTGGGGGCCCATACTCCTGCTGTACCTCTCATTGCTTCTCTCTAGCACAGCCCATCAAGATCCAGGGCTCTAAGGGGAGCAGCAGATTCCTGCCAACGCCGTAGCATTCCAGCAACCTTAATAATAACTGTGGTGTTTTGTTAGTATCGTTCCCGCCTGCCAGTGTGGGCCTACTGCTAATTCCAGGGGTCTGATTACAGTGCCAGCTTGGACCTGGCACTAATAGCAAGCTTGGTGACTGTGCCCCACTAGCAGAGAGGAAACATAGAGATGGAAAGGACAGAGAGAGGGCAGAAGGAACAGAGAGTGCGGTGGAGAGGAGCGAGGAGAAGCATCTGGAGAGGAACAGAGCAGGGGAATTATGTGGAAAGGGGAGTTATGAAACAGTGGGAGAAAGACAGGGGTCTAAGTGCGAGTGCATGAGTGAATGAGTTAACAGACTACAGGAGGAGATTGAATCCCGGAAGAGAAAGCAGTTTATGTGCTGTAATGAAGGTTCGTGGAGGGCTGAGGCCAACAGAAGAACTATAATTATCTCTGGCAACAACAACAGCAGCCAGCAAAAAATACAGTCAAATAAAGTAAATGAAAATGGTTCCGCTAATTACAGTATAGCTGATAATAACTACATGCTGACCACCAGATCAGACTTTTTTCATGTTACTTCGCATCCACAACATGGAGTCAAAAGCATTCTGTTTTTCATTCCTCCATTACGTGTATTTAAAAAGGCTGATTACTGCTGCTCATAATTGAGGCTTTTTTTTTACGTCTCTGTTTTTCATGTAATGTAGTTCACTTTTTCCTCAGACTCCACCACAGCCTCCTATGTCGAAGAAGCGGCTGTAAGCTCTGACATTTTCGCAGACCAGCATCCATCCAATTCCCTTTCCTGTTAATTCTACCATGCTTTCTTACTTTATGTGTTTATTTGTTCTGTTGACTTGTTTGCTATGACCAAACTGAGTGCAAGCAATCACAGTCAAGTGTGCACCCTACACAGCAAAATGACTCCTGCCTATTCACTGGCTTCGACAGCCAACCGAAGTATCAAAAGAGCTAGAGCCTTATAGCGAAATAAAAGATTCAGCCAAGTGGTTGGCTGTGGTTCACCGTGCATCAGAAGGTGTTGATATGTTTGTGCATGAATGAATGGAAGCATATTTGCATATGTACCGTGTGTATAGACTAGGTTGAGGTATGTTTGTCTATGTGTGTGCATGGTGTGTGTGTGTTTGAGAGAGAGAGAGAGAGAGAGAGAGGGAGAAACAGGGAGAGGGTGTTAGGAGGTCAGTGGAAGCCAAGTGACAGGTTCTCATTCTCTTTCTGCCTTCAATAAATTCAGCCGGCGCGGAGGGTCTGCACAGGTTACTCTGACTGAGATTATGGAGTTGTCAGGGCTGATGGGGAGGAGAAAGAGGCAAAAACAGGGAAGGGGGAAGAGGAATGAAAGCTGAGGGAGTTAGAGAGCTTTTAACTTTAAGAATAGTGTGGGTGGTTGAATTGGTGCTTTTGTGCAAAGCCTCGTTTGACTCATTCGATTTGAATGGTAGGTTTTCATTGGTGTAAGTGAATTGGCTGCCGTTCTGAGAAACCGTCATGTCCAATTCAAATCAACTCAGGAGTCTTATCTGGAACTCAGGAGTGCAGCCACAAAAGAAGTTTTTCTTCCCTCACAGATTATCCTCTTTTTAGGGGGACAGGAGTTATTCGGAGCGTTCTGTTAGCACGAAGCACAAATGTGAGAGAGAACTGGAGGGGACTCCGACTCTGCCTGGTAGCTAACACCTCTACATTTGCCAGTTTGGGCATTTTGCTTACTTAAAGTAAAACTGAAGTAATAAAGTCATTTGTTTATTCCCTTACGAACGAAAAGCTCAATTATTAAACACCCGACCGTGTCACTTCTCACACTAAACCCTCGCTGTGTCCGCTGTGACCAGTAACTTATGGTGGCTCATTACAGGAAATCAATGTTGCTGTGTAACTGACGTTGCTGCCTTCTGTAATCCTTCTCCACCCGTGCCACAGGTGTGCTAAGTCTTAGCGTGTGTCAAGGAGTTAACCCCTTGGCCACCATGGTCATTTAGCATTTGACTTTGTGACTGTATGTGACAAATAAAATGGGAATGTATATTATTTTATTAATTTATTTATTAGTAGGAAAGGAGGATGAACCGTACCATCATGGCACAAACCGTCTGCTGGAAACATCCTTCGTGGTTTACTGACAGACTTCCTGGCACAGCTTCGTCGTGCGGCGGTGTGCAGACGGGTTTCTGGTGCAGTGAGGGTTTTTTTTTACACACATATTGTGTGTGCTCACTTGTGGTTTTACTTCCAGATAAAGTGGCATGTTTACAACCTGGATTTTGTCGCTGCATATTGTAGCAGTGTCTCTGTGTTGTCACTTATCCCCTCCTGACAAATTCCCTTATATTGCCACTCTTCTTACTGCACATTTTAGCTTAGGTCAGTTGTCTCCTGCGTGCAGGACAAGACGACCCACATGTTGCTGAGGTGTGGACACTTAGCTGCCCCCGAGGCTCCTCTCTAATATTCACATAACCTGGCCCTTAATGGTTCAGACCAGCTCTGTGCCAGCTCCTTCATTATCTCCCTTTTGTTCTAGATGGATGATTTGGGAGCAGCAGGGTTACATTTCCGGCGGTCAGGCGGTCAAACAGGCAGGCGGCGAGCAGGTAATGGCCTCAGATATTATCGAAAATTAAAAGGAGAAGCCACGTTTAAATTGGCCCAGCAGGAGTGCCTGATAACAACACAAGGCAAAAAGAAAAAGGCAGTCAGTTAAGGAAAGAAAGAACTCAGAGGCACACAGAGCGAGAGAGAAATAGCCAGCAGAAGCACTTTCTGGTTCACAGAGACAAGAGGCGTTTGAGGCAACTGTGCGTACGTCTGTGTGTGTGTGTGTGTGTATTAGAGCGTGCATCCGCGCGCACAAGCGGTTAGAGAACGTGCACCGCGTTAGGTCTCCTAATATTGAACTTGGGGCAGGGTGGTAAATACACTCTCTTTCCCAGAGAGAGCTCCAGAAGTGCAGAACTCATCTTGTGTGGCCACTCTAGTGGAACATGGAGTTTTTATTCTTTTTTTTTTTAAACTTTTTTCTTTTTCTTCTTGAAGAAGTGCAACAAGTAATTCAAAAAAAAAAATGGAGTGGGAGTGTGCGTGTGGGGAGGGTGACTGGGGTTCGAAAGAGTGATCAATGGATATTGATTGTGCGTGTGTGTGTGTGAGCATGTGCGCGCACGTGTGTTTTTGTGTGTTCTTGAGAGTTGGCCGTGAGCACGGCTCGCTGCCTTCCACTCTCCACTCTACCGCTCGGTGCTTTGGAGAGCGCTTTATCTCTCCGGCACCGACACACTCCTGTGTCCTCACAGTGAAAGGAGAAAGGCATCAGTACTCCACACCTGCTGCTCGGCCTGCTCTAACATACTGCAGGGAATCAGAGCCAAGACTGGCATATGACCCCGTGTCATATGCAGCTAATTTATATTTGCTAAACATTTCATGTCAACCATAAAATAACATTTTCCATCATCAGAATGTGAGGCAAATGTATCTGTGTATACTCAGAATAAAGCAGGATTGTTACAGAGAGATCGTAAAAACAACGTATTACTCAGCTCTTCACCTGATTTTACGACAGTGGACACTGACGTTGCTCACGAACGTCTTAATGAGACAAGTTACTGTAGTCGACAAATTATGTTATGTCAAATAGTCTTCAACAAAGGTTTCTTCCTCTTGTTGACCCGTTTATCAAGCTCTTTTCTTCCTTTTATAACTGTAGTATTTTTGGGAGGAGGCTTTTCCTCAGAAAAGGAAAGAGTCTGTGGCCTGAGCTCGTTATCCCAGCTGTACATTTTGTCTTTTGTCTGCTGCTGGTCTGGTTGGTTGTTAAGGTGTCCGAGCTGGGCCGGGTAAAGCCCTGATTTATCCCCGCGTAGGGCCCAAAGCTGCCTGAGAGGGGAGGTTTCAGGAAATCTCCTGTAAGCAAAAGCCTCATTCTGGGGCAGAGCCGGAGAGCAAAGCCAACCTGCTTTATTACACCTTTACTCTCACATGCCGTCTGGCCCATTGCTACTTTTTCCACTACTTTTTTGCTAATGTTTGACAATTTCTTTTGTTACCCTGGTAACACACCCAATTGCCCCCAGTGACAACAGAGGTGTGGTAATAGCTGTGGATGTTGGAGATGACTCTTCGCGTTGCTGGAGCAGAGAGCAGTGTTCTGCCCGGTCGTCTTTACCACTGTGTCTTCTCTCCTTTTTCTTTCCTCTGCCTTTTTTATTAGTTCCCTTTGTAATTATCTTGGTTTAATCTCTCTCTGCCTTTTCTCGTCCTCGTTCTTCTCCTGTCTTATTGTTTATCACTCATGTACTGCGCCCTCTTTCCTCTTCCTCCCTCTTTCCTTTCAGTCCATCTCTCCCTCTTTTCTCCTCACCTTCATTTGCTCACTTTAGCCCCAAAGATACCCCCACCCCCACATGCACCCCCAACCATGTATTTCTCTTTCTCTCTTCCATTTTCCTCTTTAAGACTTTAGGACAAAACTCTTTTCCAGTTTTCCGGAGCTTCTCTCATCAGTAGTAAAACACACACACACACACAGACACACACACACACACACACATGCAGACAGTAATCAGATTTCACTGGAGGGATTGCTGAACACATTTATGTGCTCACACACTAACAGACAAACACACACACGCAGGGCGAGAGGTCATTGTAAATAACTTGGTTTTCATGCTTTCATTTCCCTCAGGCATTGACTCTTGCTTGGTATTCATAACCATACCGCACAGAACCCGACGTGTGTGTGTGTGTGTGTGTAAATACTGATACTGTATTTATACCCCTATGCATGTAGATGCATACATGCACAAGCACACTTAGTGAAATATACACACACTGCAGGCGTTTTGCAGACTGATAGATTGAAAAATATACATTCTTGTTATCGCCCTTTACACAGACACACACACACATGCACACACACACAAAGAGATGATAATGGGTTTTGCTGGAATCTTCTATCCGTCTTTACTTGCTGTTCCAATCCTCAGCGACCACTGATACTTGTAAGACAAATCCTGTCCACTTCATCTCTTTCTTCCTCTCCAACGTTTACCTCTCCAAAACCTGTAGGCAAAACACTGATTATGTGCACACACACACACACACCCACACTCTCATTGCTTAATACCAGACAAGTAGATGTGTTTTGAGACTTTTTAATGTATTTATGCATTTGGCTTCTCCTGAATAATACATCGTTATTTGTTATTTTCCCTGCATAGACTCCAGGAGAGATGGAAAGGAGGCAAAATAATAAAAGCAGAGCGGCACTGAAAAAATCTGAATAAACTACCAGCTCAGCTGACAATGGAAGATACTTTAATTGTGTGGAACAAGAATGGTGACAATTGTGATGAGTCAGATTTCTAAAGACTATCTGATTATCTCGTTACTGGTGTAGATCCTACTAATGTGTGTGTGTGTGTGTGGGGGGGGGGTCACTGACAGTTCTGGTCAGTGACTATATTGGCTGCAGAACAAAAACACTGACAAAAACATGTCTGTAAAAGAAGAATCCATTAAAGACTTGGTTTTATACATGGGCCATAATTTAAATTGGCCACATACTGCACACACACGTTCTCTTTGCTGTTTACTGCATTCACCCCCCCAGAGGAAATCTGTGCTGATATCGTGGCAGTAGAGGGCAATTTAGGCGGTCCTTGCTTTCACTGGGAGATTGATTGTAAATTCTACCACCTCTAATTTAAAATGAGCAAACAGATGTTACAGTAAACTTTCACGACTTTTCCCCTTTCCTGCCGCAGGGAGAGAAAAACAGGTGCTGGGATTTCTTTAGCCGCGTGCGCGTCGTCTTGTGTGTTTGTGAATCTGCTCACATTGTCTTATCTCAAAGCCAGAATGAAGCAGTGCGGGGACTATCGATCCAGGTCATTAGGACCCAGAGTCCTGCTGCTGTTCATGTTAGCGATCTAATGAGACACTGTGTTGGAAAGTGCATGCTCCTAACTGAGTTGTAGGTAAGAAACAAGCAGCGTTTTGTCCTCAGGAACAGAAGAAAAAGACACAAAGGAACGCTTTACGAGACACATATCAGAGTCTAGAAGTGTGTCTGAACTCACTCTCCGCTTAATAAACACAATGAGATGACAAACATCCCATTATATGATGTGCTCAGTGTTATAGATGCTAATATTCATTTTACACTTGTCCTGCCAGTGGTGACGTTAGACAATCTGAACGTAGGACTAATCAAGTCCGCGTTGGAGGAATAGTGAGTTTTCCTCTGGACAATTTAACCCTTTTTACAGCAGGAGTTGTGTGGACACATTTCACAGTAGGAACTGATACCTACTGTATAATGAGACTATATAACTTCTGCCGAACAGTAGCCACAAGTAGCAATTACAGAATAATGGCGCATTAATAAAAATGTCTTATTTGCCCTTTCGTTGCCATAATTCTCTTTGGTCATTGGCTGTATCTGACAGCAGGACACAGTGATGGGGTCGGTGACTTTGATGAGGACGTGAAGGTGTGTTTTTAGCTCACCCTGCACCCCCCCCGTACCATTTCTCTCTTGCAGCTTTCTTTCATTTTAATTAGATGATAAAAAAGCGTATAAGATGACCAGCTCTCGTTGCGTAGCAGCATTCGACTGATAATGCCGTGGTGAATTGCTACTCCTGTGTTCGTGTTTGTGGTTTGCCTGCTGAAGGATAAGGTGGGGAACCAACATCAGGAAATATTTTTCATCAGTGGTAACTGATCAAATCTCTAATATGTCTGTAAGGCAGGCATCAATTAAACTATGAGGAGTTTGTGACAGACAATTATGAATAGTACATGGTTGTTTAATTTCCTGTTAATCCCTGCTCCTTTGATGGCCATATAACAATGACGACTTATAATGTGAAGACGTAATTGCAGAACAAAGTTCCCTAAGTTGGTTATGCAGAAAAATACTGACATTGATCGTTATGTTATTTGGCGAAAGCCTTAAGTATTACAGTTTTAAAATGATGAATAAAAGATCAATATTAATTAGATTTAAAGTTGTACTAATACTTACTTTACTAATTCTTTCATTACATCTCTTGTAAAATTAATTTCTTCATCTTATTCCTGTTACACTTTCTTCTCTGGCATAAGAAACAGAATAACACCTCATAACCTGAGACTTCATGGTTGCAACCTGCTGGCTGGAATATATTCATTCTGAAAAGCCAAACTTTGTGTACAAAACATCTCACAGTGAACTGTTTATTACCCAGGAGCTAACAGATTCCCCGGCCTCCTCTTGGTGACAGTGGAGCATGCCCGTTTTTGAACACGTTTTCTCTGCGGTGTATCCTGACACTGTATCCTGTTTATGGTGAAATCTGAATTTAAAATTCTGACTCTCTGTAGATTGAATGGGTCAGTCTTATTTTGGATGGTGCTGTGGATGTGCATAGATGCTAGTTTCTTTATTCTTTACATACTGAACCCACACTAACTACATTCTAGCTCTTCAGTATTGTTGAGGACAGAAAAGTATTCATTCATGTGTTGCCAACATGTGGTTGGTGGGTGTTCGTACTAATAGATTCAACCACTTTCTTTGCAAATTAGAGAAATGCACACACACGTAAACAGACCCTGTGTGTTTGCAGTTAAGATGCTCAGCTCAAAATGAAGAAAATCATTTATATTTATTGAATAATAAGTATTCTTGCTGTGTCCCAGAGAGGATTATCAAAATAGTTTACATTACATTGAACTGGGTCCTGTAGTGCAGGGCTGAAGTGGGCCCCGATTCGAGGGGTTTATCTGTTTGTGAATGAGTGAACGTTGATAAACAGCACTTTGGTCTTTAGTTTTAATCTACCTGTGGTGTTTCTGTATTTTTACACTAGATGGTTTCTTGTTTTTTTTACTGTTGGTGGGGTTTCCTTAAACATCGCTGATTTTATAACTGTTCATTCCAAAAAGTCAGTGGAAATGCACACAGGATGATGTCGCGAGCTGGTTTCTAAACGTTTCAGTTTCTAGCCAAACCGTTAGGTAGTGTGTAAACTGTGAGCAGTTTAATTAAACCCTGATGTTCTACTCTGAATCTTCTCATTGACAGTTCCCAACAATTCATAACAAACTGAAGATTTGATCATCTGAAAAGAAAATGCATGCAAAGTGTTTGTTGACACTGTATGGCTTTATATGCTTTGAGGATCAACACCTACTGTAACTGACTTTTTAGCAGCTCCGAGCGGCATATTGCGCCCAGCAGCCGTCGTTCATTAGCGAGTGTTGATGGCAAAGGCCAAGTATGATTAGCCGAGGCTTCGCTGCACATCAGCGCTGATTTTGGCTCCCCACCACCACCAGCTCACGTTAATCAAGAGCTAATGAAAGGAAACCTGTGCCACTTACCCAACATGAGTCCTTGTTCCTCCTCTCGGGGCCAGGATGACGTTCTGAGCGCACTGCTCTTTCATCAGAGTTCACTGATTCATTATGTAGACATAAAGATGTTCGCCACATACGTCCTTTATGCATACTAAAGCCATTTCTGCTATTTTAGAGATGGAAACATTAATTCAGAGAACCACAGCCACAGTATGAATGTTTATGAATGTTAATGCTAAAACTGCTAACTGGGTCCAATGAGTTTTATTTCACTGCATTTGATCCATGCCTGTCTGGTGGAGAACAACAATTTAAAACAGCATGAATGCATTATTGATTATGTGTGATCCTGGCCTTAAAGAGGTAAACAAAGCGGTTAATAGCAGCTGCGGCTGCACTCTCAGACTTATTTTGGAACCAAGGTCCTCTTTGTTGCTTTCAAAAGGCCCGAACCTTAATCCAAGAGACACAACTCCTGGTACGAGCACTGACAGCTTTTCAATATGTAATACTCACTTTTTACCCCCTGTGGGCCATTAAGGTGACAAAGAGGCGCCGAGTGTAAAGAGACTGTCCATCAGGATTACAGGTCTGAATTGTAACACTTGAACTGTGCGGATGGTTTGACACATGATGTATATCCATCTGGAGAGCTCTTTAGCGAGACGGTGAGGGCACTGGAACCTGGCCAGAGTCAATGCAGGATCCTTTCATCAGTAAGATGTGGAGAATGATCATGTAAATAGGACACATGTAACGTAATGTGGTTTTTTATGAGACCTTCCACTGTCCTCTAAAAGACCTGTGCACCCCTGTCTGGGTTTTGTGATAAATGCCCCATCCAGACGATTTAATCCCATCCTGCCCTCCTTCATGTCACTCAGCAGAATAAATGGATGCCGTGGAGTCATTTCAGCACCCCACCTGTGCTTTACTGCGTCTTTCAGGCGTGAGATAGCTGCCACTGGAAAATGACAGCCACGATCCAAAATGGACCATTTACAATCGTAAGACCTTAGACACATTTTAGTGTTTTATCAGCTGTTATTGTTGCTTTTCATAATCATCTTTCTACCACTTCAAAAGTTTTCCTCTGTCTTAGTCTTGCGGTTCTCAGACTTCAGACATTTGGGTTCAAAGTTGTCGACACAAACACGCGTATGCAACATACGCTCGCGCTGCTACTCCACTCTGAGAGCGTCCAGAAGACTGGAGTACGATCCGAACTTTGTGTGGGTTCATTTTCCTTTCTCAAGGGTGAAACAGCAACGTGTGTAAAAGAGAGCGGCAGCAGTTCAATAGAGCTCTTTGAAGAGCTACATCAAACTCAGAAAATCATCTTCCAGCAATTGGCCGCACAGTAGAGAAAGTAGAGGGTGTGTGTGTGTGTGTGTGTGTGTGTGTGTGTGTGTGTGTGTGTGTGGACAGCATGCTGGAGTTGTGTGGGGAACTGTTAATCCTTTGGCCTTCCCTCAGTCCCTGCCTCCTGCTCTTCGTCGCTCGCTTTGGGTATCTGGCAGCATATCCTCATTCATGTTTAGGTCTTGGATCTCAGTCTTATTGATCTTGTTTTTTTCTCGTTCTGACCCTTCCCCTTCCTCCATACCACTTTGCGTCTTCTCTTTCCTCGCTTGTGTTTTTCATTTTTCAAACCAACTAGTTTTGAGGCCACCATACAATATTGCACAGATTTGACACTTTCACACAAGAGCGAGGACAAACACACACAAACTAAAGTCTCATTAAGCAAACAGTACATGTGATGGCAAATAAGGGATGATTATTGCACACAGCACGGATGTAGCCAGGTTGGATTAGCGTTGAATTAATCGTAAGAAAGAACTTGGTCCTATGCAAACACTTTCCTCTTTGACAGAAAGCAGATGAAGGTAAACTTTTGTTTGATATTTCCCAAACAGCCGAACTGCTCCTTTACTGCAGACATCTGAATGTTTTATTGCATAGTTCTACTCTTCCTCTGCGCGGCTCTCTGGCAGCACTCTCTCAACGACTTTTTATAATTCAATCCCCTCATTGCTGTTTTCATCTCTCTGTCCTATTCTGTCTCTCTGCCTCTTTCTTCTTCTCCTGCTGGTGATGGGGGGGTTTCTTGATTAGAACAAACACTGCCAAGTCCCCCCACATTGCATCGTTGCATTTGATTAGCTCCAACCCCCTGCTCCCTCCCTTATCATTACCAGCACAACAGGAAGCTTCACACACACACCTGCATGCTTGCACAGATGCACATGCATACGTATCAAAAAACCTCACTGCTGACTTATCTGAACTCCGCGGCAGCACATAAGTCTGAACTGTCATACTGTATATGTGCACACGCAATCACCATGCACACATTTAGACTGCTGCCGGTGGTACGGCGGCAGGGCATCAGATAAAGCCAGCATGATACTGACAGCTCCCTGTCCCTAATGAAGCATTAATAAACTGCAGCACAAAACAGTGGATCAGAGAGCAGCAGAGTTCCCCACCTGCCTGGCTGTCTGCTGGCTGCCAAAGGCAGAGATGAGAGGGGAGAGGATCACTGTAATCCCCCATGCTCTAAAAGCCCTCTGCCCCACTTTTCAAGAGACATCACCCCCCATCATCTGCTCTTCAGTATCATGCAGGAGGTTGTGCACTTCTGTCTAATGTCAAAAATAATACTCAGTAGAGACTTTGCATAATTAAACTACCACACGGAACCACCACCGTGTCCAGCCGCTCTGCAGTGTAGTGCAAATACTGGTTCTCTTCAGTTTTCCTATATGACGATGAAGAAAACTTGAGTGATTGTTTAGGAATCAGAAAATGGTTCAGAGTTCAAAATATGTCTGTGTTCTCATTGACTTTTCAGGCAGTTGTGCTGCCTTTAGTCAAGATTTACCCTAAAAGTAACCACTGCTTACGAGTCATTCTCTCATAGCCGTCGTATCTGTGCAGTTTCAGTACAGTACATGAGAAACAAACGATTTCTGTCCTGATTTTAATCACGATTGAGCCAACGGTAAGCTTGCAGACATATTTGTGTGTTATTCAGTAGTCTGAAAAGTTATGTGTCATGAATTCACAATTAGGCACACACTCCAATCACAGTGCATCCGTGACTGGCAGACAGCGATACAAATTAAGCAGACCTGCTCGATGTAGATATTCCACAGGGTGTGTCTATACAAATCCTGCATCCCTGTGATTAAAGGAGTTGGAACAATCTGTGTACATCAGCTTTCACAGGCTGAGTCCAGATTTCTGCCAGTGCGGTATTGTAAATGTAAATATACTGTATTTATTCTCCATTAAAAGCATTTCCTGATGTTACAGCATCACTAATATTCTTCTAATTGGGCCATTGCATGCTGGCTGTTCTTTACTGGTGTTTCCAGAAATGCCAGAGATGTCATGTGTGGATGCTGGAATGCCATTGCTTCAGTGTCACTTTCTGTCTTTATCGCTCAGTCTATCTGTATCCTTATCTATCTTTTTTTTTTCTCATTATCCTCACGGTCTAAACCTCGCTGAGCTCTACTCCAGAGAGAAAGAGAGAGAGAGAGAGAGAGAGAGAAATCTAATTGGCAGCGAGGATCATTTTAATTTAGCGAAGCCGGCGCTGCCGACTTTTTCAGCTTCTCCTTTTTTACTGTTTTTTTGCCACCTTTCACATGATAATAATGAGAAAATATAAGCGAGAACTCCCTGAAGTTTGCTGGGGTGAGCATGCTTTTTTTGTGTGTATGTGTGCTTGTTACACCGATCACATTCACCCAAGCAATTTGCCTGCTTGTCTGAGTCTGAGAAGGGAGGCTTATCTGCACTAACGCCCCATCGAGACTGTGCTTCGTATCCAAATCGGCCCCTGTTAGCATTCATATCAAGAGTCCCCACCTCCCCCTCCTATTCTACCTAGGTCTTGTGCCCCAGCCTGTCGCTCCCACCCCTCTTTGCCTGTCAGCTTTGCTCAGAGGAAAGGAGCGTTGGGTAGAGAGAGAGAAAGTATGGGCTATTATTTAATGGTATCAAGAAGTGGGAGTAGGATGCTGTTTGCTGTCATAAAGCAAACGGGGGCCCCTCCCCTCCAGTGAGGTGGATCACTGGAAGTCTCCTTCACTTTCCTTCTCCTCCTTGGCAACTGTGACGGCCACCTCCACCTAACAACCACCACTGTATGGAGAGTATAAGTGGCCTGGCGCAGGGCTTCTTCCTGTAGGAACATGCCAGTATATCATACCAGTCTGGCCTTGAAAGTTATTTCTCCTAGTCAATGCGACAAAGGAAAGAAAGGGGCTAAAGTATTTCAGACGTGTGAATTGTTTAGTGATTGTAGCTTATAATTGCTGCTGCTTTGATTTAACGTGACCTTTACTTTACCTACTCTGGCAGATACAACAAGCTCGTAACTACAGAACAGGTCATCAGTGCTTTATTGTTCCTATGATTAGTCACAAATTAGGGGCCAAGTGTCACAGTCTTGTCCACAATGACCGCCATTAAGGTGCAGTCAACGGCTCACAATGTCGGGTGATTTCCAGTAATGACTTATGAGTTCAGCGAGTCACTTTCCATCAGTTAGGTGGTGTATTTTTCATGCTGCATGCTGCAAGTGACTTCTGGGGTGTCTTTGTCATAAATTAGGTCTAGAGTCAGTTTCAAAGTTCTTGCTGCAGTATAGCACAAATATATAATGGGGGGTGGGGTGTTCGTTAACGAGTCTAACGCACCAAACCTCAAAAGGACTTGACAGGAAAGAGTGGAAAAGGGAATTCAGAGGGGGGGGTGTCGTGAAGATGAGGTAAGCGAGGTGGGGGGATATCCTTTGATCAGGAGCGCTCCTCGTAGCGATCCTGTCTCCTTTCACATCCATAATACATTTCTGCACCCCTTCCAGTCTCTTATTAACAAGACAGTGTCATTCCATCCAGAAAGCAAGAATCAACATTTCTAAAAAAGACTAACCCGAAACTCGTTGTGTTGTCTTCAAAACGAGGACGTGAAAGAAAAAACAACCAGTAGAAATAGAGAATTTGAGATTCAATATATCCCGTCATATTCATTGATCTTGATTGTAATAAAAAAAAGGGGATAATATCAGACATGGGGAAATATTTGTTTGAAACGTTGTGGGCTTAGGAAATGAGAGGGCTGCCAATACTCAGCTTCTGGCTCACAGAGGAGCATGTTCGTCTGTCACAGTAATATGTATGTAAATACGTGTCAGGCTACAATATGACAGTGAGCATAACTTGATGGCCACCTTTTGTCAAGCATATGAAACCCAAGTAAAGCCCGCATCAGTGGCAAACACAGGCAAAATTAAAAGTTGCACCCTCTCCTCAGTCGCTCAGCAGCAAGTGGCACACTGTTTAATTAGGGTGGAAATAAAGACCTCAGGGGGTAGCGCTCTTCCTTTTTTCCCCCTCGCTCTCAGTCTCATTTGTAGAAAGGTAAATATTCAGAGGGTCGCTTTTCAGCCATGGCGATTAAAGCGTGCTCGAGCATAGCAAACGCGAGTGTGTTGTGAATGCAAAGCTCCTAATTCAATTCACTGTGTGCTGCGAAATGAAACGCAACCTGTTTGTAGGAGTCGACAGCTGTGCTAGTGCTTCTTACGCACGGGTGTCAAGTTGTTCTTCAAAGCCAGAACAATGGCGACGGGCTTCCAAAAGTGCAGCAGGAGCCTCTTAAATAAGGTGGACGCTGTACAGTAGCAGGGAGTGTCTGCTGGTTGCCAGGTGCGCTCCTCTGCATGAGGACACTCCTGCTTTTGACTAAATGTTGTTTCCGTGTCGTGCTCCTGCTTGCAGCTCTGAAGGACCCCTGCGCCGAGGTGACCTGCAGCTACGGTAGCACCTGTGTCCAGTCGTCAGACGGCTTGTCTGCTAAGTGCATGTGTCCCCTTGGCTGCGAGGGCAAGCCTGTGCAGACGGTGTGTGGAAGCGATGGGAGGGACTACCACAACGAGTGCGATCTTCATCAATATGCCTGCAAGAACCAGAAGAACATACGTGTGCAATACCAAGGGCACTGCGGTGAGATGTTTGCATATGTACAATGATATAAGGAAGGTCAGAGGATTAACTGTCACATCTGAAACTCTGGAAGCATCCGTGTTTAATTACTTAAATCTTAAACTGACTATGAAAAAGCTTTTCTTTTTCCCCTACTTTCTCTGTTCATCTTTTCTTTTCTTCTCGTCGCTCTGTTTACTGCCTCTGGCTTTAGTTGTTTCTCCTTCGCTTACTTACGGCACGCCTCTCCTAATTCTCATTTTTCATTTAGACGGCTTTACACAGGTACTCCCGCTGTGTGAATTGTCGTGTTTCTCTAAGTAGGTCTTCAGTGTTGTCGTTTTTGTCGGGCCCCGCTTTTTTTCCCCCCGTCCTTGTTATCATGAGGCGATAGTTGTTTACTCCCAAGGCGCTCAACTTTGAGTTTTTTTTTGGTGGTAAGCCATATGGAGGGAAAGAACAGCAGACACAAGCTCGCTCTCCTAGCAGCGGGAGCCTCCAGGAGACAAAGCGTGGTAGTGGGCAATGAAAGATGGATGTGCAGACCCTTGGTCATATAAATCCATGCCTGCGTCAGCCAAAGTGACCTAAGCTGCCCTGTCCTCCCTGGGGTGGCACCAGCCGTCCCGGATGCTCCTCTAAATCTTCCTGCAGCCATTTCAAAGCCTTGGCTATTTTGAGTTGGTAGCCGTCGCTGGACACATGCAGTGGATTTATCTGCGGGTTGGCTGCTACCTTCTGTAGAAAACAGGCCATTGTTTTTGTAATTAGTCTACTTCCTCAGCTATGAGAAAGCATGGATTATGGAAGCTGTTCTCCTCAGTTAATGGGAGGTAATGGACTTTCTCCCAGATAATGGCTGGCTGGTGGTATACAGAGACACACGCTGTATGCTTTACAATAAAATCCCTGTTTGCCTGCTTGCAAGCCTCTGCAAGCCTTTGCATTGTGCTGATAGACAAGAGTCCAAGGCCTGGCCCGAGCTGGTCATGGTCACCCCGCCTCCCTGCTCTCCACAGCCAAAGCGTTCTGTCCCTTATTGTGTCCCTATGTTGTTACTCTTTGTATGCCTGCCAGTGGTCTTTGGAAACCGTTTCTCCTCATTCTGCCTTTTTCTTCCTTTCTACCCCTTTCCTGATGATAGGGTGTTTCCTCCTTGGTGTGTTTTGAATAACACGCCGGTAGTTTGGCAGTGATTTAATATGTCACGGTGCTACATAAATCCTTTGTCTTCCTACATGCTGAAAGCGTGGCGAGGAGGATAAAGCCCGGGCTCTTGTTTCAAGGAGTAACAGCCCTGTCCCACACATCCACAAACCAATTCCATTATGATCACAGACTGATACGGCTGCGTATGCCAGACGTCGGTCTCCCCTAGAAGGAGGGAGGTGCCAAAAAGCAAATCAAACCAACAGTGTCTTCATCTATTTCCTTGTCTCCCCTTCAAATCCAAGGTCCCACTCTCTGCTCCTCTCGGCTGCTGGACTGCCGATAATATCCGTGGAGGTGGAGTGATGGAAAATTCTGTCTCGTCTTCTCGTCTTCTCATTCTATGTTGTTTCCTATTCTCTCCTAAACAATAAATAAACATTTAAAGCCGATGGGCTTTAAATGTTTATTTTAACTTTAACTTTCCAGGTTTTACACAATTGTATCGTGTTATTTGCCAAGGTATTGATTTTTCCAGAGAGGATGAAAAGATGGACAGAGGTGTAATTGTTTAATTGCCTAGAATCTAAATAATGTCATAGTATTTCAGTTGCACACAGGAAACCAGTTTATTCATAAATGCTGCTGTTTCCACAGACCCATGTAAAGACACTGAAAACAGTCTTAATACAAAGTGCCGGGTGGAGCCAGTCACACGCCTGCCTCTCACCTACGGCCCACCTGAAACATGCCCCCCAGAGAAGAAGCCTCTGTGTGCCAGTGACGGCCAAACCTACCCCAACGAGTGCGTCATGACAGCAACGAGCATGCAGACAGGCATCAGGCTCAGGAAGATCCACGCGGGACAATGCGGAAACCACGGTAAGGACAAGTCTTACTGAAAGACAGAAACTCAGGAGAGTAACAACATAAAAAGCCCAAAACATACTGGACACATTAGTATTTGTCGTTTGTGTGAGATAAGCAGAAGTGTGCCACACACAGATCAATGCCGTTGTGCGTTTTGTCTCTTTGTTGACCCCTGTCCCTTCAGGGCCATCTCACTTATAGCCATGTTTGCAGCGCATCCTGCACCTTTATTAGATTTCATTTCTCCCCACCCACCGCTCCGTCTGCAGGATGCTGCACCTTCTGCACTACTATGAAAAACGAGAATAAGAACATATCAGATATATGTTCTTCAGAAGATCATTATGGTCATTTTCAACTGCTCTAAACAACTTCAAACATCTGAAAGAATCTTAGGATGAATTTTAAAATAGAATCATTAAGCATCTGCATTGTGTAAACATTTTTACCCAGCATTCAAACAGGTGCAAGTGAACTTAGCATCAGAATCTAAGACTGTAACTTTCTTCAGCTCCATTGCTCGGTGATAAATGATTCTGAGGTCTTGAGGTCTGTACTGTATCTGTGCTGACAGTAGCCTCCTCCAGCCTGATAAGAACCTCCGTGGGTGTTATCTGTGCTATTAGAACAGGGGGTTTAAGCCTTAGTCAACAAAGGGCTGTCAGCTTTTACTGTACGTCTGATAACCATCGGAGGAAATCCAATTTTCCCGCTGTGTTGTCAGCGGGGGCCCTGCGAAGCCGCAGCTGTGTCGGTTTATGGCAGTGATGTGTGGAGACCCACACGCATGTACTGAGACCCCCGACAATGCAAACGACAGGAATAGCCCTTTGGTACCGCACGCAACGAAGACTGATGCGGACTTCTTTGACACACCCTGGTTGTCCCGTCTGCTCTGCTCGACGGGCTGTTGAAGTGTGTGAGGACTTAAAACTGCACAAATTGTGCTCTCAGTGTGTGTGTGTGTGTGTGTGTGTGAGGACATGTATGAGCAACTGGATTTTCCCCTTTTCTGCCGTGCCTCTTTCAAATGAAGGAATAATTCAATTTGAAACAGAGATCCACGAAATCATACCCCTAAGCAAATTACAAATTGGTAACTAATGAAAATGGCCATTTTGACTTGTAACCATGACATCGCACATCCTCGTAGCCCTCTCACTCAGATACAGCAGTGATGTAATTAAGTGTGGCGTGACAGGCTTTTAAAGAAAAGAGAAGAAGGAATTGAATTGCTGTACAAATTTGATCCACTGATCAGGAAATAAATACATTCAGTGTCTAGCGAGCGCCTCCAGAACAGAGGCCTGCTTCAGATTGGATTTTCTCACTTCAATGGAAAATTTGCCATTTCACATTGCCACTATTTCTTTCTTTTCCCTAATTTCCGCGGAAGATTTCTGCTTAGTGAGTCAAACTGTAATGAATATAATAGCTTAGACTTTAAGTTGACCTGAAAATTAAATTCTTAAGTTTGAGTTTCCCCCAAAAGTATTAAAGTTAGGGTGGAACTTTATTATGGAAGTTAGACAGGAGCATGATAAACCTGACTCCAGTCAGCTGTCGTGGGCTACATAAAAAAGCCATAAGCTCTGCTGCTGAAGGAAGAGCTGTTTTTTCATGCACTGGCAGTGACATCAGTCCACTCTAACATGTAATTACTGTTTGGATGAAAACTGATTTATTTCCCTATGGCTGGACCGGCAGTCGCACAGCAGGAAGAACAATCAGTTCAACACTTTTCGAGCATGAAATGTTTTGCTTGTTTTTGCGCTTAGCTGAGTACTTCTGTTGTCCTTTCCTCCGTGGTCACCAGTCTGCCACACTGACACAGCATTGTGAGTCAGAAACAGCTCTTAAAGGCGGATGGCCTTATCGTGTAAGATGGATGATATAATAAAGGAGAAATTAAAAAAATACCTCCGTACTATGGATATGGGGTTACAGACTAGATTAATTAGGTGAAAATGGCTAAAAAGGTTTTTGTTTAGATAAACACCAACTTGTCTCCACTTTCAGAGAATTGCACGGAGGCGTGTCTCTTCAGCTCTGTGTGTGTGGTGGAGCAGCTGAAGGCCCGCTGCTCCTGCGAGCCGATAGAATGCGACGGCGTCTACAAGCCCATGTGCGGCAGGAACGGCCACACCTACCCCAACGACTGTGTTCGGCACAAGGCGGAGTGCCTGAGCAAGACCCTCATCCCCATCAAGCATCCGGGGCCATGTGGTGAGTGGAGCTGGAGGATGGGATGGGCGACGGCTCCTCTGGGGCTTTGAAGGAGCTCAGGTTCTTTCTAATCAATCGCTGTGTGCTTCTTTTCTTCCTCTGCTTATGTTTGCTGCATATTCAGTATGTGGGGTCTGCTAAGCTAACTCTGTCTCTGCTTGACTGGAACATGTCTGAAATGGTTTGGCGAGGCTCTGTGAGAGGGGGTTTTAAGGGGTAACTCAAACAGACAGGAGTTTTGTGACTCCTTTATGGACACCGTGCCTTCACTGCTCCACCTCCCATCCATCCTCTCATCCCTGTCACGCTTCACCCCGCCACCTCAAACACACGCACACACGTTCATGTTGCATTCAACCACTCTGTATTCTACTTCTTCACTCGTCTTCCACCTCGGTGGCTTTTGTCCCCCCCCCCCCCTCCGTCTTTGTGTCTTTGTCTTGTGCATTTCTATTTCTTGTATAAAAAAAGCTGTTCTTTCTTGTTACAGTGCATCAGTCAGTCTGTCTGTCTATCTTTGTCCTTGTGGCCGTCTTCCTCGCTGTCTGGCTGCAGGTGGAAAGTGGGGTCACTCAGTGGGCGACCTCATCAGGTGGATTCTGAGGGGTGACGCCCGTCCCCTTGCTCCGTGTGGACCTAACAGGAGGAGTCTTGTACTGTTGTCTTTCTCTTGTGTGTCCCTCTGTTTCCTTGTGTCATTAATGTCTTTTTCCTCTGTTTACTGTCGTGAAGATATGGAGGTTGGAGAAGTCTTTCTGCCTGCCTGCTCTCTCCTGCTCCTAACTGCTCACCTCTGACTCTCTGTCTTTCTGCATGCTGTGCTGCACTGCTTCCCAAACAATCCCTCTATCCATCATCAAGTCTCTCTCATAAAAGCTTGCAACGGCCCAATGAATGCGCAAAGCTCAGTTTCTTATCCTTTGTGAGCAGAAAGCGCTCCTCTGCATTTGTTTTTTTGTTTTGAAGAGGAACTATAACTAAAACCTTCAGATTCAAGTGAGATGTTAAACCTCAATTGGCCGGCAGAAAAACTATAGCTTTAAAGGAAGCTTGTTGTGAATTAGTGTCCACAACGTGCCAGTAAAATGTGTTGAGTAAATCGTTGACACACATCTTGTTTTTCACCAGCTAAATTCGATAAATTCTGGAGGTTGTGGTTCAGGATCAATAGGTGGGTACGCTCAGATCACTTGTATTAAAAGCCTTATAGGTTAGCTAGAGAATTCCATCTTCAAAGTGTAATACAAAATAAACAAGTAGAGCGTGCTACTGGAATGTGCGAAATTTTAAATGATATAATGAAAGATGACATCATTTCCAGATTCTAACCGGACCATGTTAAGGCCGTTTCTCCTGAACTGGACACGTTTCCGTTTTTTGTTCTCCCGCCCCAGCCTGGTAGCTCAGCAGACATTACAGAGCCTGAGTAAACTGCTCGTGCCGCTTGCTTCTCACACTGTTGCAATCATCAAATTTACAGTTGCTGTCCACAGTTTCATCGTTGATTGGAAAAACAGAGAGAGATCTGTCCGTTCTTCAGGCGTAGGGATGGAGACGAAGACCAAAGTTATCGCCAGTTTTCAGCACCGGGAGGCAACAGCTCTCATTAGCATTATTTAGCAAACTGAGCCGTGCAGGAATTAAGCAGTGCAGGCGCTTAACGTGTTTTGCTCTGTTTTATTATTTCTGGCAAATCTCAGTCCCGCCCCTCCCTCATTTGTGTAGTTATTTTACTTTCTCTCTTCATCCTTCCTCCCTTTCCCTGTGCACCACAGCCGTCAGCGACTCTTCGTATGTTTCTTTAATGCTTTTTTATTGATATTTGCATATTTTTCAAAACAGAACGCCACCCCTCCGATTCGGTTTTAATTAAACATCAAAAGAAGCAAGCGTAGGTGCCCACTGAGACTGTTGGTTTAGTCAGACAGATGATATGTATGCAAAGTGTGTGTGTGTGTGTGTGTGTGTGCATGATAGAACTTTCTTAATTTCTCTTTCTTTTTTGTTATTTCTTTTTTCTGTCTTTTTATTCTTTCTTTGTCCCTCTCGTTCTTTTGATGTGTTTTTTTTTCTGCCAGTGTGTTAGTGGGACTGAGTCAGTATACGATAGAGGTGCCTCTCTGTAATAGCGCTTCAGAGGTTCAGTATGCATGCAGTAAATGCAGGACATTTTGCCTAGTTCTCACTTTTCCCAAGGGCTGTTTGATGGTTCAGACTTGGTTTCAGGGTTAAGAACAGGATCAGGCTTGGCGTGCCTGAGGTGATAAGGGTTAGGCATAACCATGGTGGGGAGGTAGGTGAGGTGGGAATGGTTGGTTGGTTTAACGATATATGTGGAAATACATCATGTCACTGAGTATCCTGACAAGTACAGAAAAACAAACGCGTTTCTTCCAGAAAGACTGACTTGTCAGAGATCAATCAGTCCCCCCACTGCTCACGCGACAGGAACACACAATGTATACAGCGCGTCACACTCACCCATTGTGCTCTATTGTCTGACAGTGACTGGCAGTGTCACAAGAGACAACTGCACAATGACCGCTGTGTCACTGCGGTACACACACACACACACACACACACAAACCTATTTGATGCTTCAGAAGAACTTTCATGCGTCTAAGAAGGAAGAGTTTGATTTATAATATTATTAGAAAAATAAAAATAATAAATAATCTTTCCTTGTTTCACTGGCTGGATAGAATGTGGGGCGGGGTGATCGAGTGCCCTGTCAGCTGTCAAATGGATGAAGTTTTCCAGTCGTAAATCTCTGTCACGTGAGAGACGGCACCTAATGTCCCCACTCCCCTGTCAGTACTCCCCCGCGTGTAACGTCCCGACTGCTGTCCACCGCGGAAAACAATTTGAACGATATCTAAAGCTCTTCACTTAGGAGATGCACGCGCTCTGGGACATTCAAGTGATTAAGTTACTTCGGGGCCACAGTCACAAATCTTCAGAACCTCTGAGGACACGTGAGCCTGCAGGATTTGCTGGAAGTGAATCAGAGCCGGCTGCTGGGAAGGCGAGTGAATGGGCTCACAGCCTTGGATTCTGAGATGCAATATATGAGTCTGTGGCACTGGAGGACAATAAAGTGTTTGTCATCAGCAGACAAGCCGATGAGATGGCACAGCTGCTCCATTGTTAAATCCGATCAGGAGGTTTTTTTTTCCTAATCTTCCTTTATTTTCATTATGTCTGCCATTATGACGACTGACTGTAGTGTAATTTGATTTTCATCGTGTTTGGCCAACGACAACAATTGATTAAAACACCATTTCAACCTCTCACTATTTTAGAACGTCGTTGTTCTAAATCAGCGTCTGATTAAAACATCAGATCGTTTCTGATGTGAATCATTTCAAAATGTCTTGTAAACCCATAGGGATGCTCTCGATTAAACGTTTCACAGCGTTGAAGGCATGAATAATATTTTTAGGCTTAAGCGATGAAATCCTGTTTTTCCTCTCCTCCTATTATGTTTACACAGCAGGGTATCCGCACAAACTAAACAAGGATGTGCGCGTGCAACACGAACTAGTGTTGCTGAAATGTGGTAATTGTTCAGCTGTATTTAAAGGACCAAGCTGTGGGGTTAGCACATTGGCACCCCGGTGTTTTCAAAGGCTTTTTCTCTCTCCGAGATATACAAACTAAAGATATACCATCCCAAAGTTGACATACAAAAGAAATTAATTTGACTGTTTATACAACATATATGCAACAATAGCTATGTGACTGTTGAGCTGTGGCATACTGATGCATTTCGCAGGGGAGAATACAGAAAGTAGGCTTCATTCTACACTGCTTCCAACAGTAATGATGGAAATTGCAGTGGGTCCTCAACTCCGCGTTGGACCTTTTGTGTAATGTACTCGGCTTAATGTGCTTTTGCTGGGCCCCTGGATTTACTGCCTGCACGAAAAGTTATTTTGAACTGCAGTATGAGTATGCCCGTGTTGAAAAGACAAGGTTCAATCACTGTTTAGAGCGCGTGTGCGTGTGTTAGCTGAAGCTGCAGAAAGCTCTGAAGGGAAAGTGGAAAAAATTGAAAAATAAGGCTTTCTAAGAACTCCAGCTGTTCTTTCATTCTATTTATTTAATGCATAAAGAAATGTGTGTGCGGAAATTGTGCAACAAAACTTTTACATTAGGATGTTTATTTTTCACTTCCTGCCCAGAGTTTCTGTGAGTACATCAGTGGAAGATACGGAAACACTGAGTGTGTTTGGTGGCCCCCAGGAGCATGTGAACCTGTTTGCCTTATGTCTAGTATGAGAAGAGAAAGACACGGAGAGGAGTTTGTACACTGGTAGTTAGGCAAACGAGCAGCACTGTGGCTGAACATAGACGAGGAAAATTCAGAGAAATCACTAAAACGCAGTGTAAAAAGCACGCACAAACCACGGATCAACAAATGAAAGAGCTACCTTTACGGATACTAATTTTTTTATTCACAGCAATTTTGTCATGTGTCGCGGTCCCGGCAGAGTGGGTTTGTAAGCTCATGATTGCAAGCGCGGAAAAACCCGTGCGAGTGCGAGTGAGTTGCTTGAAATGTGTTTGCCTGTTGCCTCCGGAGGTTAACTCAAAATCACTCAGCGGCAGACACATTGTCATTGACAAAGAGCTCTGCAAAGCAGGAAAGAAAAATCAGTCACCTTAGGTGTCAAGACGCTGTGCCGAATATTTTATCATATGCATGTTTTTTTGATGAGCGTCTCTGCCTGGGCGACGACATGCGGTTGCGGTGATTGGAATCACAAACAGATGTAGAGCTCGAGTATATAAGTCAGGCTGAGATCACCAGTGCTGTTTTTCCTAATCAAGTTAATTAGAGGAAGTGCCTTGGGAGCCAGACTGACAGCAGCCGCGGACCCGCCGGTCCACTTACTGTGGCCCGCTGGCTGTCATTGTGCAGAAATTGCAGAGAAAAATGGGTCAACTGGGTGTCAGAAAGTACTCGAGGCAGCGCGGGTGCCGCCGGCACTTCTTCCAAATTCTCCATTTTTTCATTCCTCTCTCCGTTTCGTCTGCGGCCCTTCTCGGGCTGCAGCGTCTGACATGATTTGAAATGCAATAAACGTTGAGCTCCGTCGTTCCGTTTCACTTCTGCTTCCACCTGAACACATCGTGGCAGGAAATCTTCAAAATAATTTGGAAACCTTTTGCGATGCGCAAACCCTGACGGTACAATTACATGTTTAGATGTCATCTGGCCTCCGATAGACACGTATCACGAGATCAGAGCAGACAGACTGTATTTCTTCTTTCTCCACGCAGTGTTTGCTTCTCTCCATTTTGAAGAGCAGCATGTTCTCAGTTGTAAATGCACAAAGAGGCTTCGACTCACCTCCTGCCTGTGATAAGTATTCAGTTGTAGACAGACACAGCCTGCGGGTATGCCTTTTGCTGTATGCTAATATAGCTTTTTCCCTGCACCTCCCTTTCCCTCGACTAATATGAAACATAAATGTTTTTAATGCGACGGAGGCAAAGGGAGTCGGATCAAAGCCCCACAGGAAGCAACCCAGAAGGCAGGGCTTGCTACAGATTGGCTCTGACCCATTGGAGTTCTGTGTTGTAATGGGCTGCAGTTGTAGGTGTCTGCCAGTTGGCTGCTGCGAGCATCACCTGGATTACACCGATTCACTGCCCTGCATAATACAGGGAGCAATTTGGAATTTCACATGGACTCAGGGGGAAAAGTCCAATTAACATATGTATGAGCTGAATGGAGATGGGAGGAAGCTCTCGCCAAAATAATCTCCCAGCGTTTCACCAACATGTTACGGAGGGTTAACCATGTACGCCTTCTCACCGCAGCAATCGCACAATCGGCCCTCGCAGGGGCTCGCTGTGCTATCACACCAGCCTAACGAGGGGTTGTGGAGTTTTAGAAGTTCCTCCGTGTCGTCCTTGCTGCCGCACTCAGAATAAAGCCACTAAGTAGGCAGTAATGATACTTGAGGCAGACAGGTAAGCAGATGTCAGAACATCAGAGGAATGTGCCCTCTCAGTATTCAGCGTGGCCGGCCAGCGCCTCTGCAGGGGCGGGTTGACAGTACCGGCCTAACCTGAAGTAATCCGCTCTGAGTCCTGAAGCAGTGCCGCGCCATTAAAATACCACACTAATCAAAATAGAAAAGTTACACAGCAGCTGGCGGGAGAGGATACGGACTCAGGTGAAACAGATTGCGGTGCACAGTTCCCTGCATACGAGCGCCACGGAATCCTTGATATGAAAGAATTATTCATGTTTCTCTTGTCTTTGCTGACCATTCAACGCACCTGCTCAGCCACTACAGCAACGCACTGGCTTCTGCCTTTCTTTGTTTTGCAGAAATCACATTTTCACAGATAAGGAGCTTGGTTTAAACCCGGCAAGTTGTCTTTTTTTGTCCGGACCTGGCTGACGGAAACACAAATACATGCATGAAGAGATGGATTTAAGTGTTTGGGAGAAGACCAGGGAGAGAAAGCTTGTGAACACCATCCCACAAGCCTTAGTTGTGACAGGCTGCCATTTCAAAGCTTGTGCCTGAATCCAAGAGAGAGCGAAAAGACAGCTTCAGTTTTTAACTGTGTTATAAGATTTTTACACTTGGGGAGTTTTGTCTTCTTTTTTTCCGTACACCCTCTCCAGTTAATAGAGCAGGCAGAAATTTTGCCCCCCAGAGGTAGAGGATGATAAAAAATTAGTTTTGGGGGGAAATTCTTTCATCTTTTTTATGTGTGAAACAAAGAAGCGGGAGACAAAGGCCTTATCTGAGACTGCAGTTGTGTTTTAGGAGGCTGTCCTTGGGAAGTGGACTGGTGAACTTTTATGGAGGCCAAGGTTGTACAGTTAAGCTCGGATCACAAGCACTTACACACACACACACACACACACACACACACACACACACACACACACATGAGGCGTGGAAAAAAGCTCCCGCAGAATCAATTGTTTTTGAAGCCGCACCAAATTAAGCAGCAGCGAACAGCTTACATATTTATGGGGCACCTTCAGTCTCCTTTGAAACAGGAGCTTGGCATCAAAACACAGGAATCAATAGCTGCGTTCCACCTTCTAATCTGAAACATTCGCTTTCGGAACTGGGGGAGCCTGCGTCCTCGCTCGACATCCGCAAAGATTCGTTCAGTTACCGCCGCAACGTAGTTGAGGAGCAACAACAGGTAGTGACGGTGGATAACCTTTTTAACACCAGCTGGCAAGATCAGAAATGGTTCATATGTTAGGGTGACATTGACTTTATCTGACGCACAGCTCCCATTGCTTTAATCAGAGCGAAACAAGCTAATTGCCTCCGCCTGTGTTATCAGTTGATAATTTACCCCAGTATTATTTCTTTGAATAGAGACACTACAGAATGCTTCTGAGCCGATGAAATGAATCACGGGGCATCAAGCGTGCCATGTTGGCCCCCCGCGATGCCGTCTAATCCCATAATGGTCACAATAATGATGGAGCCATGGGTGGTGTCATTACAAGGGGCAGTTTCCATGACAGCAGCCCCACCCCTGCTAGACTAGAAAAGGAGAAGTTTAGTGCGACTTCCCATCAAAAATGATTTGATGTGCAGACACGGAACATTTAGCGGAGCGGTCTTTCACTCGTGCGTGAAGCTTTCCAAATAAAAATCACCGTGGAGCCAGGAAGTCATCTCTTGGTACCTCTTGATACTAGAGTTTACAGCATCTCACCGTATGGCTTCTTTTTTTTAACCACGAAGCTAAGCTCTCTGCAGTGACACACACACACACACACACACTAGCATCCTGACTCAGATTACACAAAATGCCATCTAATGTTTTCATTGACACGTGAGGCTGCGAGGAATTGATTGAGTCAGAATGGCAGGCTGTGATCAAAGAATTGTTCATACCCTCCTGATCAAGTCAGCTTATATCAGCCCAGCCTACACCCATCTGCTGCTGCTGCTGCTGCTGCTGCTGCTGAGAATCGGAGGTGCAAAATCCAGTCCCTGCTTTAATGAAGTCATGCTGGAGCTGGTGCGTGAGAAGAAGAGACTGAAGGAGACACCTCTTTGTGATGTTCATATTTCATATCTGCCTCTGCCCAGGAGCTTGCCTTTTTTAAATTATTAAGCAGGAGACTCTTTCTTCTTTTCTCTCTATCCGTTCTCTACATTTTCTCTCCCTAGCGCTCTTCCTTTTCTCGCTCCTCTGTCAGTTCAGCCCGCTCTGGCTGAAACAGTGGTTCTCACTGAGATGTAAATGGCAGCCTTTGAAGGGGCATATTGGGAACGTCAATGAATCCAGGCGTTTAGTCGCCTGCATAAAAAAAGGGCAACCATTGTTCGTAGGCTGTTTCATCTCTATTGTGCTACAGGGGCCATGTTTCATCCGCTGTCCTGGTGTCACCGGAGGACTGGATCCAACAGGCAAGGAAATAGGAAGCTGAGGAAGCAGGGGTGTCATAGGAGCTGGGCTGTATCGCATAATCCATTGTATCTGTTTTCCTTCTTAATCCCCTTCTAACACCAAACCTGCCGTTCTCCATGTAGCTACTGTATGCTCCTAACTTACCTCCCTGTCACCTATGCCCTTTCCAGCCACAGACCTTTCTCCAACCTCCTCACTCCCCATCTACCCTGTTGAGTATCCCACCTCTAACTTGCTCTCTATTTCTTGGGTGGTTGGCCTTCAGATCTCAACAATCCAAGCCCCTGCTTGGATAAGAAATGCGATCATGGGGCGGTGTGTGTGGTCAAGAACAACGAGCCGGTGTGCGAATGCCCCGAGGCCTGCCCACAGACGACTGATCCGGTGTGCGGATCCGACGGTCGCAATTATGGCAGCCCGTGCGAGATGCGAGCGATGGGTTGTGCCCTGCAGAAGGACATTCACATCCAGCACAAAGGACCCTGCGGTGAGTGTCTGCACATCAAAACACCACATATATACACAAATCAGTCTTCTATTTGCGTATTTATATAATGCAGTTATGAAATCACTGTGGAATCGTCTGATCATTGCTCACAGATGATCCAATAACGGATCTCACCTTGTTGAATATAATTCAGCTCCTTTAATTTGTATTGCTACATTTTTCAGAGGCAAAGAATCTAATCCACAGACATATGGAGCTATTTTCATGTGAGAACCCCTCGGGCTTTCTGTTTTAAATACAGCAGACTTAAAACAGAACTTAACGCATATGCAGGTCTCATACGGAACTTCCTTGTTCCGCTTCCATTGCTCTTCATCTCTTTCCAATTTGCTTGTTTTGACCTTTAAGTGAAGATGCACTTTATTCCCAGAGAAAGAGACTGCAGAGCATACTTGTCTTTAATTGGCTACATGAGTCACTTGGCTTTCTCTTCCAGTGTCAGAGTATTGGCTAGTCATTAGTACACCAGCAACAGCAGAGCTTCAAGTGGTAAAAAGATCTTCATATCCTCTATGCAGGCACGCAGCCATACGGACAGATATTTACAGCGTGGTAAACTCACTTAGCGAATACTCTTGATGGCCTAATGCCATCTTGGAAGGCCAATTTTCCCACTGACTTTAATTGATGATTGAGCCTACATCAAGCCATTTGCTTTTCACACACACTGGGCAGAATACAGTGGTTATTAGCCCTTTGGCCTAACTCTCCGTTACCTCACTCACTTGGTTTTACTACAATAGATTTTTTTCCTGCATATTTTTAAGACCATAACAATGAAAATGAGCTGGCCTGTGCGGTGATCTATTTGTGGATGAGCAGAGCAGTGAGCAGAATGATCAATACAGCTGAATTAGTCCCACTTTTCTGGTATGAAATTGTACTCTGAGCAGACCATGGGTCGAGTTTGTTTGTATGAGCTACTCTTAAGTGTTTTGTAAAATGTGTAGTGTTAAGTTGGGGTTTTTATTGCACTGCCTAGATGATAGGTTTGGATGTTTGAGGGGTCCTACGTGGACTGTGCTTCCCCTTCCATGCCTGTGTATTGCATCTGTCATCTTTCCTTCCCAGCCTTCTCTAAACTGAAATCCAGTGTGTAAGGATGTATGCCAACAGGAAATGGAGCGAGAGCATGTTTGGTTGGTGGACAGGCAGGCTGACTCGATTTGGTGCGTCGCACATCTACTGCAGGTAGATGGCAGGGCTGTCGGCCCAGGGTCTCCCGACTGTAATGAATAGTCTTTATTTTAAAAAGCGAGAGGCACAGCGAGCTGGCGGAGTGGAGGGCCCTGTCTGTAATCCAGCACTATGGATGGTTCTTGGCTCCCAGAGGAACAGGCCTGCATCAGCGCAATGGTGCCATAAAAATGCTGAGGCATTGGCTTGCCAGGTTCAAGCCAGCCGAGAAATGATGCCGATGATAATGTGGGTTATTCTGGGCTGTTTGCACAGCTTTATGGGGCTTTATTCTACACCATAACAACTCACTGACTTAAGCTATTATCTCACCTAATTATCACAAGCTATTCCCCACACTAATATACAATACATGTTTATGGAGCAGAAAAGGAGGGAGAGAGAAAGAAAGAGGAGCATATGCTGTCTTCAGGTAGGTGTTGAAAGGAATTGAAAGTTAAAGGCATTAGCAATGAGTGAAAGCAAGGAGAGACTCTTCTGTGACCCTTACTTAACCTTTCTCATAATTTGCGTTATGACATTGGTTCGGTTTTTCACTTTCTTTCATCAAGACGCCCTTTTTCTGTTTTCATATGCGTGAGTTTGAACGGAGCCATCAGAAAATGTTTTTTTGTACGCGCTATAACGTTAAGATGTCATACTCATGGCTCCCAGACTCAAATGTGTGAGCTTAGGAGAGGCAGGTAAGAGAAGCCATAGTTTTATGAGGGGATAGAGGTGACACAACATGGAGAATATGTCCGTGTGTGTTTTCATGTGTGGCTTCCCGCAGCCTTACAGCCTCTCGTGAGACCAGTCGTAATTTCATTTCCTCCCCTCCAGGCTGAAAAAATAGTGGTTATCTATATGGCTCAGGTGCAACCTGATGGCGATATGAGTGACATTTGTAATTATTCTGAGGTTTTTTTTCTCCCTGCTGCGTTTGAGTGGCAGGTGACCTTGTAAGGTGAGATCGAGAGAGGTGCACTCGGTTAATAGACCCCCCAGCCGGATATCACTTGCCTTGGAAGAGGGCTCGTTCATATGGCTTTACCTGAACAGATGAGAGCAGGGGCGCCTGAATCATTTGAGAAAAGGAAATAAGAAAATTCCCTTTTTTTTCTCCCACAGGTGTTGGAAATGATATACACAATTGAGTAAGAAATATAGGTCATACCGGCCACATGAGAGCGACGATGAAACAAGGGCAGAGGAAAGAGGGTGGGGGAAACGATAAATGCAGGGAGGGAGGAGGATGGAGGTAAATAAGATGAGGGGGAGCAGGAAAAGTGAGGGCAGAGTTAATAGTTTATGGGCCAGGCAGGCATCGACAGGGGAGTTGTTATCACCCAGGCATGTTCACAAGCCTCCAGAACACAAACCAGCCTACTTTGTTCTGCTTAATCCAGAGGTAATACTCAGGCACCCTCAGCCACAATTCATGGTTTTCTCCTCTGAGGATATCAACAAAATGCTGTAATGCTGCAGGGCCTTTGTTTTTTTTCTTTTCTTCAATGACTCAGTGCTTCAAGCTTTCAAGGCCACTTTCTTTTCTAGCAAAGTGCCCCTATCCTTCACACTCACAACCATAAACACAACAACAGAGTTGCATTGCAGAAAACAACATCTGCAGCTTGTTAGGTCCAGGGGACTTCAAGGGGACCTTGACTAAATACAACGGGTTCTCAGCAAACACAAGGTTTGGTTTGAGTGTTTGACCGAGTGACACAGCAGGAAATATTAAAACATGGGCAAGATTGAAATGATAAAAGAGGCTCCACATTAATAAGTAGTACCTTTCTTTACTTTTTCCACGGTTAATAATTCTAATTCTAACTAAAATATGACGGTTCCAAATTCCAGTATGTGATTGATTTGCGGCGTGTTTTTGTTAATATTCGGTGGGCACAGAGTAGAAATGTGGATTACTTGGTATAAAACTAGCTTACCTCAACAACAGCCAGTGTTTTGGGATAGAGGTTAGGTTAGGTTGGTTGCAGACTTTGAGCTGCATTTGGACTTAATCACGCGGGTTACTTGGATCGTCTAGCTATAATGCATTTACAGTTTCAGTCTTCAGGAAAACGTTTTATACAGCTGACATTAGATCCTTTCAGACATTGCCTGAGAAGCTCTTAAAATATCCTGCTTTGATATCATGCACACTGTTTTAGAATGTGCATCTTCCCCGGCTGGCAGTCTTCTTGCACTGGTGGACATGAAAGGGATTTGAGTGAGATGAAAGAGCCCACCTTCCAATGTTAGCACAATAGCTTTCACTTTCACAATGTTGTGATTATGTACCATATTTTCTAGCCCTACAGAGTTTTTACATTCAAATCTGTTCTGAACTTTTTATGGTTTTGAACTTGTTTGCCTTCACGGCATCATCATTTTTGAGTTTTCAGTGAAACTCAAAGTTAGCGATGACAGGCACAAAGGTCACTGAATCACAGTTGGCAGAGAATGACATCTTAACGGTAATAATAATGCAGATCATTCTCCGAGCTGTGAACTGAATCTCTCGTCCTCTTCTGGCTGGTTTGTGATGCATGTGGTTGGGAGGATCGGGCAGTGCGGAGAGCCAGGTGCGAGGGCCAGGAGCTGATAAAGAAGCGAAGCTGCTATCATGTCACAGGGCCTGATAAAGGACAACACTCAACACTGCTGCTTCCTGATTTATAGATGTCACAACCCGAGAGCAGCAAGATGTAAGAGCTCACGTGCGACACTGGGCTAGTAAGAGGTTATTGTGTAGTCGCAGACCAACAGTACAGTCGTGATTTGTTTACAGCTCGTTCTGAAACAGTAGGTATTAATATGCTGCTACGGCATTTCAAGCACAGTTTCTAGGTACTTTTACTGATAATACAAAATACAGAATAACCATAAGACTTGTTAATTCACACGCTACATAGCACTAAGTAAAGCAGGTGAATTATTCAATTCTAATTTGAGATATAAAACGTACCATCGTCAAGACAGCCTGTGGGGTTGTTAAAATTCACCAACTCTAACGTTATAAACACATAAATAATTACACTGTAATAATATATTTATTGACTGATGTGAGGATTTCGCTTTTCAAGGTTTTTGAGCTAATACATTTGAAGTTACTGCTTGAATGCAGGTCTTCTACAGATTCGTTCTGCACTATGGTATCGTCTACTTAAGCACGTGATCTGGGTACGTCTTCCACCACTGCACTAGCATTATTTATTTCATTTGTTTAAACTAAGAGACCTAGACCAAACGTCTGTTCTGATTGATTTACACAATACTCTGCTAAGGGAAATTTAAAAGTGCAGTGTGACTTGATAACAGCTGCTTAAACATACAATATATTGCATCTAAAGACACCGTACTGACTTCTCATATTGTCAGATCAATTTCACAGTGAAGGCTGTTAGTCCGACAAGGCAGTGAAAACCAGCTGTAGAAGGAGAGACAAATATCGCGAAAGACTAAAATAGTAATAAACAGATTTCTTGAAACAGAGGTTTCAAGATGGCGCCAAGTCCGGCCGCCCTGGTGATTTGGTGCGCTATATGTTGTTTGTTTTTGTGTACTTCTTGTGTGTCCGCGTGCTCTTACACTCATGAAGAGCTCCTAAATATCAGA
>JAUMHF010000024.1:4437820-4500030 GCA_032359275.1 Microctenopoma steveboyesi | reverse complement strand
AGAAACAGAGACCTTTCAACCTCTTGTGTCTTGTGCTTCACGGAGACATGGCTCAACGAGCGCATCCCGGACTGCGCTCTATGACAATGGCAATAAAAGTTTTCTGATTCTAATTAATAACGTGGGAGTTTCCAGTGACCTTTACTCAATTAGTCTTAAATCAGCAGCGCTTATGAGCCTGCCTCTTAATTGAATGTGATAGCGAGCTGTGCAAATGCGATCCTGCTGCTGTAATTGGTGTCAGAGGGAGAGGTATATTTAAAGCAAACCCTGCCTACCTACAAGGCCTCGTGTTTGCCTCCTTGTTCATATCCTGCTCCTATGTGACATCAGCGAGTACGCTGAATATGTCTGACGCTGCCCTGCTGTTTCTGCTGGGAAAACAACTTTGTCTCCAGAAGCAGGCAATTCCCCCAGAGATGATCCACGAGAAATCTCCATCTAATAAGAAAAGAGCTGTCTAAGCCTTTTGGGTAGCTCAACACAGTCTTCTGTAGGGAGAATACTGATATCGTGTGCTTGATACAGCAGTAAAATGCCACGGAAAGTAGAACAGTCCTAAATAGATATGTACAACCTGACGAAGTGATACAAAACAGGAAAGTGTGACTTTTCTCACTCAATTCTGACCAGATTCCCAGTGTCTGCTCCTCAGAAGCATCCCTAAAAGATAGTGCTGGCATTGCGCCTTCGCACAAGAATGGCAGGAGCCAGGCGATGAGCAGTACCTGGCTTTCACTTGATACAGCAATTGGCATTCAGGCCAAAGTGTTCAGTTCTTGTCTCATCAGGCCAGAGAATCCTTTTTCTTCAGAGTCCTTTAAGCGTTGTTTGGCAAACTCCAGCCAGGCTGTGCTGTGACTTTTTCTCAGGAGTATTTTCAGTTCAGACCATTCTCCCATTAAGTCCTGATTGATCCAGTGTTGCAGAGATTGTTGTGATTCTGGCGGCCTCTTTTATTTTTGCTCTATTTTTACTCTTTGTATTCAGTTATTTCATTTGAGCTCTAGAAAAAGTGTTGGTTCTAAATCTCCTGAACTAATTTCACCGTACTGTACGCATTGTTATTTCTTTCTTCTTCTCAGTTTTATAGTTTTATGGCTCCAATATGCATGTGGATCGTGGAACATTTTAGAAACCAGTGTGCCTTCGGAAAGTATTTCAAATCAATTGAATCTCTTGCCTCAGGTGAACTGCAGTGACATTTTACATGAATTCTCGCTCAGTGTGGAAACCTAACATGCCTGCACTTCTTAATATTTGCGGCAGTGCGGCTGCGCTGCATCATTAAGCACTACACCACCTGTCAAGAGTCAGATATAGACAGCAACTAATATATACCATTCAATTATTTTATGGATGTTGCCTACATTTTGAATACAGAGAGAAAAATAAGAAGTAAACATGTAATTACTGCTTGAAATGTGTGTGTTGGCACTGTCTTTGTGCTGTAGCAACATTATACTGTTAGGCGTTACTTGAATATTGACTATAAGATCATCATAAAGATGTTTTTACTGTTGCTAGATGAATGTGAATATGTACAGTAAAACTGTTCACAGTAAAAAAAGCTAAATGTGCAGTTAAGCAGAAACTAAATGCTGTGTACAAACAGTTTGAGAGGAAAAGTGAGTGAAAATCAGACTGCAATACATTACCAGATTATTCTGATCCATTTGTCTCTCTGCCGCACACATACACTCAAACAAGTATAAGAGATGTAATGTTCGGGTATTTAACGCAGCTCACATGCTACAGAAGTCATGTAAAAACTAACCCTGCACCCTCTGCTTCATCTCCATTTAGCCGAGGTTTGTGCCAACTGCTCATTCGGGGCAATCTGTGATGCCCAGACAGGGCGGTGTGTGTGCGCATCGGAGTGTGTGAAGTCCCACCAGCCTGTGTGCGGCAGCGATGGCACCACCTACAATAGTGAGTGTGAGCTGCATGTTCGGGCCTGCAAAGAACAGATGGACCTCCGTGTGGTCAGCCAAGGAGAGTGCAGTAAGTAATGCATACATTTCTACAGTTCTTGCTTTTTGTGTCAGTCTCAGGACTTGCAGGTGTTGATTAGATCCATCAAATAACTCTAGGAATATTTCTTTTTTGCGTCGTCCCATCGTGCACTGACCTGTTCCTCTACTGTGTGCAAATCAGAAACATGCGGCAGCACTGTTTGTGCCTGGGGCGCCCAGTGTGTCCAGAACAAGTGTGAGTGCCCACAGTGCTCAGGCGAAGCGAAGTCCCCGGTGTGCGGAAGTGATGGCACCACCTACAATAACGGGTGTGAACTTAGCATGTCGTCCTGCATGCAGAAGAGGAGAATTGATGTGGTGAAGGCTGGTTATTGCGATGAAGGTAGGAAATGGACTTTAAAATGGTGTAATTATGTCAACCAATCGGCCATTGAAATGGTATAATTATCTTTATCAACTGACCTGTGGTACAGTATTCAGTCATCTGTGGATTCTCATAGTGGTTGCTCCACCGGTTTGCACCAGCAGCAGCATGCAAATAGACCAGCATAGCGCGAGACGAAATGAAAGTCATAGTGCATGTCCATAAACAAAACCTATTACAGGAATAGAAATTACTTCTGGGTGATTATGTTCAGGTCAGCTGTACGTTTTAACAAGAATATTATGCCTTGTCTGTCTTGTTTATCGCATACTCAATTTCTTCAGTTATTGCGAATTCGGAAATAGTGGTCAGGTTCTTTATTCACCTTAATACCAGACAGACTCAGGCTCGTTGCAGAAGCATATAATCATTTGTAATTCAGCGCACTTTATTATATTTGACACGTGCATCGGGTCCATTAATGAATGACACCAGCATTTCTGGTAAAAATAGAAACTCAGACTGATCAGTTTCCAAACTTACCTTAAGCATTAAAAGCCTTTTTCACCGGGTGAGGTTCTATTTGTTTTAGCTGAGAATTTATGGCACACATTTATCAAGCCCTTCTATCCAATTAGACTTTTAAGTGTGTGACCAATGGCACTTAAAACGAGCAGAACTGATTTCTACGCCTGTAGCTCCACGCTTCCTCCACATCCTGTGTCAACGAGAAGTTACTCACCGCGCAAGTCATATCTTGATCGGCGCTGACAGACCGAGCAGAGGACTGTATCAGTCCCTCACTTGGCCTATCTTGAGGACAACTCTGGAGGGAGCAACATGCCACGTTCTGGTTGTCATGCAGACAGCGGTAATGCCGTTCCCCTGTGGCTGCTGGGTCATCCCAGCGAACATAGTCATTCTCTGACAAGGTGTGAAGGGGAGCAGATTACACCTGCCAGCAGGGAGGATGGCTTGAGAGAATAAAAGTGGGGCTAGATGGAGGACAGAGCAAATAGAGATGAGAGGAATCCACTTCCATTTTGATTGCTAGCCAGCGGTGTTTCTGTCTTCTCCTTCTCTTTTTTCTTCCCACCATTGTCTACCACACTGGCCTAAGGCTTTTTGAGCTGAATCGTGCAGCCAAAGCGCCTCGTGGTCGATTTAACATCATCTCATTGACTGAGACAAGTGACCTTTTTTGTATTTGGAGCATGAAGAAGGTGGATGCGTGTGATGCAGACTTGCTGCCACCTCATACATACATACATACATACGTCCACGTGCCGTGCCCTCGCTGTCATTTGTGGTATATACGCTGCCTTCTACCTCGCCGAGGCCGTTTGCTTGTGCCCGGTGGCTTAGCTTCTGTTTGATTCTCTCTCTCTCTCACACTGTTTCTGAACATCCTCCATTTTTCCATCACTCGCTCGTTTTGATTCAGAGGAAAAAAACATCAGACTTACACAATAGAATCTTTTTTTTTTTTGCTCCCTGCCACCCTACCCACTCATGTCTTTCTACATTTTGCACTCTCTCCATCAAAATTGTGCCTCTCGACAAAAGGGGCAGCAATGCTTTCACAGATATGGGTGGAGATGGGATCGTCTGAAATCAATAAATCTCCCCCTAGGGGTGACCACTAGGTCTGTCTCTTCCTGCAGACTCTGTCCCCAGTCCTTTGAGAGCCCTCAAATTAAACCAGGCTCTCCACAGGATGTCTAGTGTGATTGTAAAACGATCCAAACTAAGTTGTTATTTTCCCCCCTAGAAATATCTGTGTATGGCTAAGAGACACTATAAAAAGGATTTGTTCATGTTTTCAGCCCTGCCTAAATGTGTCTGTGGTAGGTTTGGGTAAAATTAGGAGTATATAATGTGTAATACAGCGACTTGTCACAGAATAAAAGACCAAAGACTGTATTTTCTCGCTGCGTCGTCGACAGCAGCAAAGCTCTACATCAACGGTGTTCACCGCATCCTGCTCCATACATTTTCCTGAAGATAAGCCTGGAGTGGAAGTGAACATATGATTTATTCACTTATGTGGACCTGACTTAAAACCATCCTCATTAGTCTTGCCGGGGGGAGGGGCACGGAGCATAAAAATGGAAGTTGTTTTCTCCCGCCTTTTATTTAGCAGTAATGAAAAATGACAGTGTTCCCATTGTTGGCCATACAGGGAAATTTATCACCTGTTTAATTTCACACTCGGGTAGGCCTGGCCTCAGCTCCTTTTCTCGACACTGACAAAGTGGCAACTGAGAGCAGTACATCACCTACAGGGGCCCAGGCCCATTTTAATTGAATAGACTTTTAATAAACAAGATTATGAGTGCAGGATCACGCGGTGATGCACGGTCCACGCGCTCCTCCCTTGCGTCGCACAGATCAGATCGAAAAAGCTCCAAATGACAGGAGAGTGCATGGAAAAAAAAGCCAACGTGGGTGGTAGGGTGGCAAAGGAGGAGCGAGATCAGCGGATTTTTCCACCGCGGCCCATCCATCACAGGGCTTGTAACCTTCTGTTGAAGCAACAAAACTTCTTTTGTCCTTCTGCCGTCTCCACACATCTAATCTGTTCACCCCGTGAAACTCCGTCTCTGTCTGTCACACAACAACTTCATTTGGACTAACGCGTGCATCCATTAAAAGCAGCTGGATCTGATAGATGTGGCAAATCACCCAACACTGCGTTCCTCAGCAAAGGGACTCTGGATCTGTGCAGTGACGCGTGCGCACCACCGTGAGGGAGGATTTCAAAAGATAGATGTCCAAGTTGATGTTCACGGTTTGTGATAACAGAGGTGTCACAGTAACAGCACTCCTGGAGCCTCTGATGTTGACACCACTAATCAGTTTGACCAAATAACATCAGGCTGCATCCCACAGCACATATCTTCCCCTCACTATCCTCTATTATTTAACCGTACTGCCCTCATTTCCTCTCCTGGATTTTCTGATCACACACTTTAGATGGCTTTGACAGTCGCATCCTCTCTTCTAGTTTTTCTACGGTGAAGTCGTTTGTAAGGTTTTATTCTGTCTGTCTTGCTCTGACATTATTCTTATGCTATTCGTTTCCTTTTTTCTTCTCTCCTCTGCTGAATTCTCTTCTTAATAGAGCTCCCTCGGCTAAATAGACTCGGGCTTCTGACGTGACTGAGTAAAAAGGAATGGACGGGCAGTGCAGAGAGAATAGCTGATGCAGCCATCTTAGCTGGGGATGTATTAATTGAAAGGTTCATACCCAGTGAGGGTGGCAGGCACATCAAAGAGCAACAGCTAATTAGGACCCCCCTTTGCCTTTCGCTTTTATTTATTCCATTCTAATGTCTTACGTCTGTTAGTTATTTATCTTGTTTCTGTAAGGGGGCAGGAGCAGAATACGAATTGGCTGCTCCCGCATTTCCCTTTGACCGTGCTGAGCGTCCCTTACAGTACGCAGATACAAGTGGACAACTGCCAGTGCTTCAACTCTTTCTTCATTTCTGCTTCTGATGTGTTCTGGAGACAGCTGACTTTTACTTTTGAGATGACATCTAAAGACAACGCCTGGGATAAATGTCACTAGCGGGTTGAAAGGCTGCTTTTTACAATCAATGAAGTATGTTCAACAAGCCAGAAGACTAGAGTCAGAGGCTCTAGTGGTTTCAAATGGAAGCAGATTTATTCTTTACCAACTCCTGATGTTTGTGGGGGAGGGAGGCTCATCTCTACTGTTGTGTCCACAGCCACTGAATTGAAGACCCCTTTACTGTGTCACAGCCCGATGCTGGTGACCCATATCAAAGGACAGCCCCTCCCCCTGCACTGCGTCCTGCTATATGATCTACTTTGGAAGATGGGCGATGCTGAGTGGCCCTCCCATCACTACAGCACTGATATCACCATTATAGACGACATATCAATACAGTGAGCTGAGCGAGCTCTAAAAGCAGACAGGAAGAGAGAGGAACACCTTGATTGCCTGATGTGGGGCTGCGCCGGGAGCGTTTACTTGGTCGCATTTCTTTTTTGAATAACAAATGTGTTTCAAATGAACTTTCTGCCAGCCCCCAGGGTGTCTCTCTTTTCCGTCTGACATTCGCGCTGGCTGCTTTCATTCCCCGGCTTCGCACATACTCACCTGCTCTCCCTCGGGAGTCCCACCGCAGGTGAATTTTGCAACTTCAAAAGCAGGACCCTCCCTCGATCTATGCCTGCACTTTGCAACAGCCCCCGGTTTGTTTTTTCATAAACATGGCTCCAAAGAGGCCCCATCATCTCGTGTCTCTTTTAAACGAGGATTCCTTACTTTGTTTGACTTAGTTTTCGTCTTGCTACCTCTCTTACCAGGACCACACAGTAAGGTCTTGAGCAACTAATCAGGGAAGTGCAATTTTAAAACAAATAAATGCCAACCAAGACCACAGCTAAAGAACTGTTCTGGAAACTTTCTTCAGAGTCTCAGGAGCTAATTAGATTTTAAGGAACACTTTACAATTAGCTGAATTCTCATATCAGGACGCAGGCACCCATAAAGCGGGGCTTGCCACCAATTCTCTCTGCACACTTGGAGGCCAGAGTTAATAATTACCTTCCTTTTTTTGTCACTAAATTTAATTGAAGTGAAAAAGATGCCTCGCTGGTTGTGCGGAGATGTCTAATTTATTAAGTCAGCCCCATGCCCTCACCGCAGTTTGAGGCCATTATCTTGTTCTACCAGCGTTGCTCTGGGTTCCTTGCCCCATGACCAGCGTGATGTAAATCCTAATTCTCTGTTGCTTCTAATGTTAAAATTGTGCCTTGAATTAAACAGAAATGAATATTAAAGTGGCATCTCCTCTGTGTATGTGTATTTTCTATTAATTGTTTTCATGCAGTATTTATATATGTATTTTATGCAGACGTTGATGTGGTTCCTTCAGTTGCAGACTGTGGCTCGGGAGGGTCTGGCTCAGGCGTGGAGACCTGTGAGCAGAACCGCTGTAGCATGTTGGGAGGCGTGTGGGATGAGGACACAGAGGAGGAACGCTGCATCTGTGACTTTACCTGCCAAAGTGTGCCTCACAACCCGGTACGGCTGCCTCCAAAGCCACTGACCAATAAACACTCACACGGTTTAATCGCTTCATTAATTAAAAATAAATCAGATTCATGCATCAATAAGTAGGCCTTAGCCAGGAAGTGAAGAGGCTGGAAATCAAGTTTAACACCTCCATTGTTCACTACTCAACTTCCTGTAACTCTTTTCCAGGTTTGTGGCTCGGATGGAAATACCTACGGCAACGAGTGTGAGCTGAAGAAGGCCAGATGTGAAAAACAAGAGCACTTGTTGATTCAGAATCAGGGACCCTGTGCAGGTCGGTGCATAACATCACTCAAAGTTAAAGCCGTTAGAGTGTGCAGAAGCACCCTTGTCAAGACTCATTGCCATTACCATCCCATTTCTCCACTCATTTCATATATCGATGGGGACAAACCTGTTTGACCACTGTAGCCAACAGCATGAAGCAAGTGAAGAATGTCGAGGTTTAAGGTGGTGTTTGTGTAATTTGTGGAAGACGTTTCCCCGAGCTGCCGCTCTGCTGTGCTCTCGTTCATATCTGGAAACTCTCTGGGGCTGGCCAGTGTGCAGAGTTTAGAATCTTTTTCACAGGTCCATGTATAGACTGAGCTGATAGCAATAACGACTCCCTTCCCTTCCCAGACATTTTGACAATTTAAACCATTAAACTTGGCCACAGGCTTGCTTCTTAACCCGTAGGATATCACTTTACCCCACTTACTTCACTATGAAAAAACCCTCTGTTTGCTTGGGAATGAATGGCATTTATCAGCCAGAATCAGATCAGTGGCTAAGCAGCAAAGGTTAGGCATCTTCCTCGCCGTGGCTTTGTTAAATGAAGAGCTTTCTCTGCATTGCCAGCTCAGTCCAGTGAGCAGAGCAAAAAGGCAGTTAAGGGATTTTGGTGATCATTCCAGTCTGTTTGATTCCCCGTGGGTCTAAACGAGAGCAGGATGGAGAGAGTTGAAGAGAGAGTGAGAACGAGGTAGTTGCCAGTGTTTTCAAACACATCCCTGCAGATTCTCTTCCTTCCTAAGCTGTCCTCCTTGGGCGCTGACTGTCACGCTTCTCTGCCATCCGTGGATAATCGATCCCTTTCTGAAGAGCCCTCTGTGGGTACGAGAGCTCAGGGCTCTGCTCTCCTATTGGCTGACGATAAAACGCAGATCTTCACTGCCCTCAACATTAGCTATTTAAGGTGAAACTTCGTTTGACCTCAATGCCAGAAACTTATCAGAACCCACCCTACCCTAGCCTCTCTAACAAAGCGCAGCATTTTGTTTGCTTGTTCGTAGAGTTGGAAAAACTATTTTCCATATGGTGTCAACAGTGTCATCTGCTGCATGCAAATTTGTAAAGCGTGCTCCTCTCTTAGCAATTCATACTGTCCTTTCTATCAGCGCGCAAACTCAAAATATGGGTCAGGGATTTCAGTAAAATCCAAAGAAATACTTATTGGTTTGCTACACAAGCAAACATGCAGATGTACTCTTGCAGGGGTATAAAAGACTAGCCACAATCATAACAGCACAAAAAGCACAGCAACAGACCTTGAAAATGTGAGGGTAATGTTGCACATCACAGTGAGCTGCACTGCGCCAGACAATAGCCACTGAAGAGGAAAAACCCTTGAAGGGTGGAAGAACATATGAAATTAAAAGTTCTCTTTGTCCTAATAGGCTCAGTACAGATAGCTGAATGGAGCACAGGAAAGTGGCAAGTTAAATGAACTGTGTCCAAAGCCCATCTCTGGAGAGGGAAACCACTGGAAAAAGAGCGAGCCGAGTCATCACCATTAGGCTGAGGCTCATATCCACACCAGTAACAGTGTGATTTATGGCCCCTGTTTCTCCGGCCTCCAAACTTCAAATGAGCAACACAAGAAACAGATAGGGAGGGGGTAGAGAGAAATACAGAGGGAGAGGGAGGGGAAGAGTCCAGCCTTACATCTCTACAACTTTACTTTTCAGTCCATATCTCGGGGAGAATTCGAACAGTGATGTTTTTCGCCTTGGCCATTAAACAAACTCTTTAATCCTCCCACTGTTGTTCTCTTCCCATTTCTGGAGAAATGCCAAGTTATGGGAACACAATTGTTTTTATTTTGTTGAATGTAGTTCTGTATTCAGAGCTGTCACACCAGCTTGAAGGTTTGTGCATCCTTAGACAAAGGAGCTCTCCACACACAGTGGGAAGGCAGACGACGTTTGGCACATTCCTTCACATTATGCAGCAGGCTCCCTCTTCTTTTTTTTTTTTTTTTTCCTTTTTGGAAAGTTGTAGGGCGGCAGCGTAATTCCGTAATATTAGACAGGAACAAATGAAGAGAACATGCCTCCTAGTAGGTGGTAAATGTCAGATGCATTCACTAGCAATGCCATTGTTTGTTTTCACTGGAGGTAATAGCATCATTTTCCCCCTGATTTTGAGCTATTGTGGAGAAAGTAGCAAATAGAATTGTTATCTTGAAGCCGCCTGCCAGCCTCTCCACCTCTGCCCCTCAAGCCAATCTCATTGTTGGCAAAAAGTTACATGTTGCTCAGAGATTGTGTTGTCTACTTCGCTCGTACTAAACCCCTCCCCAAAGTAATCACTCAAATGTTGGTGTTCTTCTCTCTGTCCTTGTGCCATCTCCCTTTCCCTTTTTGTTTCCTCCCTCATCAGCAATTACAGCCACATCTCAGCCTGAGCCCCAGCACTGCAGTCAGTCTGTGTATGGCTGCTGCTCTGACGCCGTGACGGCTGCCTTAGGAGTCGGACAGGCTGGATGTCCCAGTAAGTCACCTTTTATGTCCCACTTTGACCCTTTGCTTCCCGTTAGTTTGTTGTGCGCACTCAAACAAAATGTAGATACTATCAGGCTGTTTCAGCTCATTGTCCTTTACTGCAACTGCAGTAGAAAAGTTGCCGAGCTGAAAATGTTTCATCTTTATCCAAGGAATAATTATGATAATGTATCTGTATCAACAGAAAAATCTCTTCATCTGATGATCTTGATGTATGATAGCACATAGATGGGGCGGAAAATGCTGCATCCAGCTGTTAGCTAGGGGATACAGTGTGGATGGAGAAAATGCAGACTGAGAAATAAGGATATACAGAGATTTAGTAAAGGGGAAACTCGCTGAGGCACACTTTATCCACCTTTATTTATTTCAGCCTTGTGTAAACTATCACATAACGAATCCTGCATACTTAGCAGTATCCAACAGCTGTAAAAGACACGATGATTGAGTCTTTCAAAGTCAGAGAAGCGTAAATCAGGGTAGAGGCGGTGGTAGTTAATAGTGACATCTGTGTTGATCTGGTCTCATCAGGTACCTGTCAGTGTAATGTCTACGGCTCCTACAAGAAGACATGTGACCCAGCCACCGGTCAGTGCTCCTGTAAGCCGGGTGTTGGGGGACTGAAGTGTGACCGCTGTGAGCCAGGCTTCTGGAACTTCCGCGGCATCGTGACGGAAAACATGAGCGGCTGCACGCGTGAGGACTCACTCCTGCTTTTTTGTGCATGTCATGAAACTGCTAACAGAATTCTTACACCTAATTTTCATAAAGGATCAGTTTATAATGTGTAACTCTAACTGAGAAAGCTCAGTTAGGGCATCAGAGAAGGTGTGGGTATTAATGAGTTTGGTACCAGTGATGATGTTCAATTTGTTCATTTCTGAGAAAAAATTATTCACCTTCTTCATCAATTAAAGTGAAAACCTAGAAATGTATCTCATCTTGGCAGATAAAACTGCCACAAACACACAAACCTTGTCAAGTCGGTCAAGAAAATCGGATTTTTCCTAAAATGTAATAACCGCTATTTATCCGTAGAAAGTAGAAAAAAGAATTTCACTGACAAACTTAACTGTATTTTGTCTTTGTAAGCAATTGCAAAGCTTGCAGCACACAGAAAGTAAGACTGAGAAACTTTTTTAAAACTTATACTTGTGCAGAATCCGCGGCTCAATGTAAGTGAGAAAATACCGTTTATCTAACAAGATGTGAGACATGTAGTGTATTAAATTGTCCTTGACGTTAGTGTAGACAGTGAAAAGTAAATTGCCCAACAGTTGGACAACCTACTTTTAAAACACACAGCTGTTTATTTGTACAAAGACGTCAAACTGTGTCCTTTAGTTCTGTCAAAACTGCACTGACTGGACAGTATTCATTTGTATTCAAGTGAAGACTGGGGTCGGGCCCCTTGTTTTTCTTGGTGTAATGCAATATGGTGACTAGCTCGTATCCTGCCGCTAAGGTATCATCGGACATACGCTCCCATAGCCACAGAGCATTTTCAGGAAAACAGCAGGAAGCCTGTAGGTGCCTCACCTGTGGCCTGACCTTAACAAGGTTTACCCACAACGAGCAAACAGGACACCGCACGCCAATACCAGGTACAGCAGGAGGGGAGGGAAAAAAAACAACACACCTCATTGATTCTAGGAACATGATGGGGTTGATGTCCTTCCCTGGGGTTGTTTTCTTGAATGTCTGTTACGTACCCATCCTTCTTCTACATTTCCGTCTCAGTCTGTGGCCCCTAAGGCTGCGTGAACTGTTCTCAACCCTTGACTTTGAAACAAAGATTTATCTGACACAGGGTTCAGAGATGAATGATTAATCAACCCATTTCAACCTCTCTTCGTGTGTGAGATACATCCTTTCTGGTTCTCATCAATCACAATTTTGTTGTCTAATTCTTCATGGCAGCATGCAACTGCGACGCCACGGGTTCTGTACGGGACGACTGTGAGCAGATGTCCGGTCTGTGTTCCTGCAAGACGGGAGTGAAGGGCATGAAGTGCAATGTGTGTCCAGATGGAAGCAAGATGGGCATGAATGGCTGCGACAAAGGTAATAGGAGAGAAAACCAATACAGCCGACGGAGCATTATTAAACCACACAAATCAAAGAGTTTCTCCTTTTCTGTCACCATTCTAATTCGTGGATGGGCCTTTTTTTAGGGCGCTTCATTAATAGTGATTAGGAATCCTGACATATCACCAACTGATGTCCTATTTTATATAATACTCCACATTCAATCATTCATAATAACTGTATGTCTGCATAAAGACTATTGATAACATACATTAATAATGAGAACAGCCTTAGTGGTTGCACAAGCTGAAAAGACAGTTGAAGCAAAGGTTAGTTCCTGCTGTGGGGGCCTGCAGCTCCTTGATTAAGATGCAGCATCAGATATCGACTGGAAGTCAACAGCTTAATGAAGCCAGCAGCCGCGGCACAGTGGTGGGGTATTTTGCCACACACCCCGCGAGATGAAAAGACAATGTACTAAGAGGTGGTAGTGCATGAAAGCAGGAGCCAAAGGGTGTGTTGGGGGGGGGGCGCCTCTAAACCGCTGTGATGTTGCAACAATGAAAGGGACCCCACACTCAAAGCCTGAAGGATGGATGGTGTGCTCCGGGGCTACAGCTCCTGCTGCGGTAACTTCAAGCTTCAAATGCTCTTTTCGAGAGCTTTGGGACAGATCAGTGGAACAAAAATCTTTACACATCTTTTTTTATACCACCGTACAGCAGTTTAGAGAAAATGCTCTGGTCTATAAAACGATGAATAATTTACACTGAAGTAAGAAGGTTATTTTATGCGTACCATTATTAGCACAGCTGTGTTGTGGTCATAAAAAGACTTAAAACCAATCACATCTAAAACTTACAGAATAATGAAATACAGTATTTCATGCACATTTTAATATGAACCACAGTGGAGTGGGGGAGGTCGAAGGTTGTGACTGAATCAGCAGCAGTTCATTTACTCATGCACAGTAAGTGCTAACAAGACCACACAGCACGTGTATCCACGACGTTAATAAGATGAAGAATTCCATCAACAGTCGACAGTGAATATGAAAGTAAAACAAATTTCCGCAGCCAGAATTCATAAGTCCACCGTATATTCTCCACTGTCTCCCACAGGCCCCGGAGCCCCGACTTCTTGTGACGAGTTAGTGTGCAGCTTTGGAGCTTCTTGCATTGAGGTGAACGGCCAATCCCACTGCGAGTGTCCTTCGCCTGACTGTGATGAGAAAAATAAAACCAAGGTGGGAACCGTCTGCACTTAAGAAATGATTACTTTGATTCACAAGTTTGTAACACGGCTTAGAAAGACATTGTTCCAGTGTCCTACAGGGAGTTAACATGTGCTCTAATCTCCACTCTCTCCATCTCTGTCACCGTGGAGCAGGTGTGCGGCTCAGATGGGGTGACCTATGCCGACCAGTGCCAGCTGAGGACCATCGCCTGTAGACAGGACAAGGGCGTCACAGTGCAATACTTTGGACAGTGCACAGGTGAGCGCCGTCGAAGCCTCCATGCATCACCCATCGCATGGATGGCCAACTGTTGTCAGGTCCCAATCAAGAGATAATGAGCATTGCCGTGGGCCTCGAATTATCCCCCTCCTGCTGTTTGGTCTCCTGTCCGTCACTCTGTCACTTCTGAAACAAAGTCACAGCAAGAACGTGAATGTTTCATATTTCTTAAACCTACGAATCCCAGCAGTGACTGGAGAAGACATGTTTCCTAATTGTTTTTAGTCGTGTAACTGGAAACATTTACTATGTAGTACATACAGGACATATAGTCATACACAGCACAGCGATTTGTGGACTGTCAACTGAAAGCTAACTCATGTGCAACACAGGAAATAAGAAAGAAAGATACCAAAACATTTTAAGTCCAAGACACCTGTAGACTGACTGGAGAATGCTAGCGGTGACACTTCCTCTTTGCTTTATCTGCCCTCTGTTGGAACGTGGCTTCATCTTTCACTCCCCCTGTTGAGACACGCGTCCCTTTGCAGCTTAATGCCAGCAGGAAAATGAAACTGTCCCGGTGTGATGGTGGCTGTAGAATACGTGTGTGCTGAGTAGAACATACAGCTCTTACCCCTTGGTTCAGATGCTGATGGACATTGTTTGGATCGGTGTAATAAGTACCGAGACATGTGCCAAGGCCATGGCTTTCATGTACAGTGAAGTTGTCACGCCAACTGCCAGCTCGCGTCACAACAGGGTTCTAGAGACGCCGTGGGCAAGCACAGTGGGGGAGAGACGTGCCAGCTGTGTGGCTCTGGCCATGAGCCACTGCCAGGTGTCTCGCATTTTTGGGTGGAAAAATGTTTTCACCTCATTGCTCAGTGGGCACAGATCAGGTGACCAAATCGTGTGTCAGAATAAAAGCAGGGTCTCTTTTATCTGTCTTCCTTGGGTTGTCTTTGTGAGACCCAAACTAGGTCATGTCATAGGAGGCAAGCCTGTTGACATGGTGTATCTTAAATTACAGTTGCAGGTACACAGATACAAAAATACAAATATGCTCAGCAAGAAATCGACAGGACTCTGATAAGTCCCTAAACATCTGGTAATTACAAATTCATTGCCGCAGGTTACCAGCAAAAGAAGCCAAATTCCTGCCTGGTTTCACATTCCTCTGTTGCCTGGCAATAGAGATGTGGGTTGTGTGTAATCCCTCACCTAGCATTTCTGTACACAGAAGGCAAGAAGACTTGCAACATACTCTTTCTCTGTTGAACCCCCAGGGAAGGAACAGACAGGCGAACACTCAGGCCTCCCGACAGCCTCAGAGGATCTTTTAATTTCTTCTCCCGGATGCGGTTGCACCGCGGGTAGCGACTCCGCTGCTACTCTTGGCTTGGGGGTTAGATCTCAAGCTCATTTCACGTGTGGCTGGGTGCGAATTAGCATTTCCTCCACCCCTCACCATGCCGCAGCCCTGCCTGCTCTCCCTCCCTCTGTTTACATGCAGTGCCTCCAGACGCCCGGCCACAATGCTGCGGCATGCTAATGCTCGCTGAGCTGTTATGTGGTTCGACACGTAAGCAATGCCAAGGGCTTATATAAATGAGTGAATATTGATCTGCTGCAACTTTTTATTATGTCACAAAATGGGACGGCTGTTACATGGCGTGCCACTAATGGGGCAGGCAAAGGAAAATATGCAATCCTGCAGAAAAAGGATCCTTTAGATCTTTGTGCCTGTGACAGAAGACGAGCACCTCGCTGTGATGTTACCCAGCTCTCGCTGCCAGAAGACAGCAAAGCCACATAAGAGAAGCAGGAGTTTTTGGAGCTTCTTTGCTGTGTCTCAGCAAAAGATAAAATAACATCTGAGAAACCAAGCGGGGAAAAAAATGCAGGAGTTACTGTAGCGAGAACCAGGGGGAGGGCATTTGGACTGATGAGCAAATTCTGGCACTGAGGGAAAATGGCCACCAAGCTGGCAATGACCCGCCTCTCCCATATGGTGTTATCACCTGTAGTTTGTGGCAAATTGGCGACGAATGCCAGCATATGGCATCGGTAGCCTTCCGCCTGCGTGTTAGTCAGGGGTCTGTTGCTTTCGCCATCTCCTCCATGTCCTGCAATATTCTCTCATTATTGTTTGCTTTGCCACATTTTTCCCACGGCTGGCTTTGTTAAGCTGCTGTTTGAAAATTTTTTTAATGATTTCAACTTTTTTTTAAGGCCATTTGTCTGTTATATTTGTCCCCTGTCTTCCTCCTCCCGCTCTGACACCACAAACAATCTTAATAACAACCTTTCAACAATAACTACACACCAGAGACAAGTCAAGATGACAAAGATTTTTTTCCACCCATTGGAAAACAAAAATACAGGCAAATGGACTATTAAACCTGATGAAGAACGGCAAAAACTCTCTCTCTCTCCGTATTCCATGTCACCAGAGCTCCCTGCTCGCACACTTTCGAGGGAGCAGGCCGACTGGCGCTAAGCTTGGCACCTGACTGACAGGTGTAGCCAAGAGGAAAGGCAGCGCATGCCACCATTCCCGGCGATAGCATCACTGCTCTCTGCACCCCACTCCACATCTCTCTTTCGCAACAAATATCTACTGAGTCGACACCCTGTGTGTCTCTCGGGCTTTCTGCCGTCTCAGTAGGTATCACATTTCACACCTCTGTGAATAATTACAGATCAAATAGGCGATTATAGCAGTGTAATTAAGTCCTACACATAATGTTATGTGAATCCTAATGAAGCGCAAATCTATGGCATAGGGATTTTTAAGATTTTCTTTTAATTTCACCCACACGCTCACACACATCTATACTCGTGGGACGTAAAGAAGTAAAAGAGGAATAACAGTATTGTCACGCCTGCTTGCCTCGGCTAAATCTGAAGTGCTCACTTACGCAGCATCTCGCTGCCAACTCACTTCTCCCCCTTAGGAGTTTTTGTCCTATTTATCGTTCTTTTATAACAGACAGTTTGTCCTTTTGCACCAGAGCTTTTTGCATTGGTAATGATGGTCTCCGCAGAGAGCCTCTTCTCTCTCCCTCATTCGGAGTGATCTTTTGCTGTGTGTGTGCATGTTTCAGTGCGACTGTTGACAGTAGAATGTTTGTGGTGGCGTTGATGGATGCTCACGCTCTCTGCAAGCAGCAGCCTGCCGTCTTTGAAGCCAGAGTTAAAGCCGGCTTTTTTTTTGCCCCATTTCTATCAATCATTCATCACCGGAGGCACTGGCTGTTAGTGATTAAAGCTTTGCTACTGGAGGCCAGCATTTAAATATGGATATATAATTCATAAGCACTGGCACAACATGCAAGCAACACACAAACACGCCTATTGTGGCCGCGAATACGCGGCGTATGTGTTCGTACCAGCCACAGACCCGCTGCACACGATGCATCAACGCCAGCCGGGGTAGTTTAACCCTTTATTTTCATATAACTCACCTGTTGGCATATCCCATATTTGCTCAGTATATCTGTGCCCCTTCATTACTTTTGGTTTATCAATTAAAGATTCCTGACATCTCATCCATTGCTGTTTTTTTTTTTAATCAGTGGTTGCGATTCTAAAATTGAAGCCTGCATTTTATAATGACACTGTTGCACATTTTAGAGAAGCAGTGAATAGAAGATTAAAAAGACTTAATCACTAAATGCAGAGGTAAAAAAGTTATGTTTGAAGTAATAATCACTGAGTGGCTTTGTTATGTTTTATGGGATAATGATGTTTTTATTGCCTTTGGTTTGATTTTTGAGGTTTTAATTGAGTTAAGCGAAGCAAAGTCAAACATTTCCATCTTTGCTCAGTCATTCATCCATTCCTTGCTTCCTGCCCTTCCCTCCACCAGAAACCATCTCTGAGGCGGCAGAGCGACCTACCCTCAACCCCTTCACCACCACCCCCAGCTCAACCACTGCTGCCGCCAACACCACCGCCGCCCCCTTGTACCCTAATAGGGTGTGGGCCATCCCACCTCCAAGGCCAGCTGAGACAGAGGCCACCGAGCAGCCCCCAGCCACAACCCCCCTTCCCACTGTCACCTACAACCGAGCACACCACCACCAATCCATCCCCATCCAGCCACCACAGTCCACAGCCGCCGCTGCTACCACCTCCTCCTCTCGCAACACGCATGCGCCCGCCGCTGTTTATACCTCAGAGGGCTCAGGCAGCGGAGAGCCAAGTGGGGACGACCCAACCGAAGAAGAAGAAGAAGAGGAGCCAGAAGAGGAAGAAGGTAGCGGCAACCCAACGGAGGCCAGTGGGACCGAGGAGCCTGTCGGTAAATCCATGCTCTTTCACTTCATTGCCATAATCCTTGGGGGAGAGGGTGGTTTTCTAAGAATAGGTGGGACAAACTCACAGACTCTTCTAAGCTGACATCATAACATATTCATGCCATCATCTGTTAATTTAGAGTTACATTAAAATCTGCACAGGCCCGCGCATTTGTATGCAAATTGTTTTTGAGGAGACAAATGTCAAAGCTAGGCAAGCAGGGAAGAGAGATCTTTGTAAACAGACGCCGTTAGTGTCATTTCCACTTGCGTATCTCAGTTTCAGACAGAGAAAGAATGTATTTGCATGGTTCACTGTTGCTACATCACCCATGCTCTTTTCTCCCATTCCAACAGCACACTCACTCGCAGCTAGCAAAACAAACCCAGGCTCTGTAAAATACACTCTCGGCAGGCCAGATGAAACTGTTGGCCCGCTTCTGGGGATCTCTGGAGCCTGACTTGACAGGCTGACGTGAGGCGTCGTACCTTGTCACATGACTAGTCTCAAATCCGTCTCGATATGCCCTCCTGACTGTAACAGCCGGCTGCGGCATCCAGACCTCTGCTTGAACAGAGGTTGACTGAGACTTTTCAATCACAGATTTATTTTTTTTTTTTGTATTTTCCTGTTGCTGTTTTTTTTGTAATCCATCCATCCACCTCGCCTGACAGCTTGCTGTAACAGGACAGGATTGATGGAACAGCCAGGCCCCAGTGCGCTCTTCCTCAGCTCTTCGTCCTCCTCCTTTCTTGTTCTTTCTCACTAAGTCTTAGATTTATTCTCTTGTCAGAGCTTGACCAGAGTGTTCAGTGACGCAAGGAGCATGTAGCTTGTCTGCCAAGGAGACCTGGTGTCTGGTGGCTGTGTATACACACACATATATATGTATACGTATGAATACGTATATATACGTATATGTATATATGTATACGTATATATACATGTGAATGAATGTCTATCCAAGCATGTCTGGATGTTTTCTATTTATATCGTGCATATTTTCTGACACATTGGTGTGTGTGCACATCAATCTGTGAGTGTTGAAAATGTGAGCAGATTAAGAGATGATCAACATGGATATTAAAATCTGCATAATCTGTATTTTGTTATAATTGTTTTGTGTGTGTGTGTGTGTCTCTGCATTTAGTATATACTGTCAGTAGTTCACAGGTGCGTGTATGTGTGTGTGTGTATTTAACAACTCTCATGGCTCCCACTGGAGCCATGCAGTGTCCCCTTGCTGTTGTGCACTGCCCTCTGTGCCCCATAAGAATTGTCCTCTTCAGCTGAGCATCTGTAAATCTGCAAACCGCACGCCAACAGATGCCCTATAAACCCAAGCCCCCTCCCATACGTTTTTCAGTCTCCTCTTACCGCCCTTGACCACAAGTCCTTGAGAAGGACATCCTTCGCATTTGACGTCTTTACGACTTGTGTAGTCGCTATCTGTTTGCCTTTGCGATTATTTCTAATCTCTGTGCGGCTATAAATGGCTGCTTCGACCAAGACATCCTCTCCACTAGCACCATCATTAGAGATGACGGAGGTTCACCGCTCCTACACACTCTCATTCTTCAGAATGACAAAGCCCAGCCACTTTTATGTCTTTTATGTCTTAAAGATAGCCAGATATACAGTGACCAATACACACACATGGCTGTTGAGTGTGTGTGTGTGTGTGTGTGTTTTTTCTACTGGAAGCCTTGAAGGTAGCTATCAGCCAATCAGCAGTGAACGGTAATCGCATCCGCCTGCACGTTTAAAGTCCTCTGTGTGTGTGACATGACTGGCAACAGTGCCCATTATGTGTTCCCTGCTTGACAAAATGAGTTCCAGGTGTAAAATCTGTCTCGTGAAAATGCTATATAATCACTCCTGACAGATGCCTCTGTTAGCATCTAATCACCGGTCAGGAGACTGAAAACACACGAGCATCTGCAACAGCAAGCTGAGAAAAAACAAAGCTTGTAGGTTTTGACCTCGGGAACTTGCGTCTTCTGAGCCTAAGTCTTTTTACAGCGCAACGCTCCTTTGGGTCCCTGGGATAAGATGGATTGAATATATGAAACTCTGAAGCTTCATGAATTGTTATGAGCGCCTGTGTGTCCTCCCCAGGTCCCACGGTGGCGAGCACCACTGTGCCCACAGCTGAGGACAGATCATCCTGTGACAACACAGAGTTCGGCTGCTGCCCTGACGGCAAGACACCATCCAGCACTCCAGAGGGCGCCAACTGCCCCTGTAAGTCAAAATGCCCCCATCAGGAAACACTTTCTCTAGTTACCTGAAACGTACACTGCTGTCTCCTTGCTGTCTCCTTGCTGTCTCCTTGCTGTCTCCTGTCTTGCTGGAATGTTTTCCCAGTAAATAGCCATTTGAAGGTAAATGTGTGTGGGGATTTTTGGGGATTGTCTTTCTTCTTGAGAGTCTGATGAGAAGGACGTCAAAGTGTCTCCCAGCTCCAGCTCTGCAGAAATGAGCTAATTTTTGGTTGTAATCCCAGCATGTTTTCGGCCCCCCAGCGCTGCATAGTGTTTTTCCTTCACATTCAATCGAACTGTTTGCTGAACTCTGCTAAAACCAGAATTATAGTTCCACATATAATATTTCTCATCTTTGTATAGACGAGAATAGCAATCCGCATCTATATAGAGCTGAATATGTTTTAGAACATGTTGTCAATGTACACATGTTACTAAGTCCACAGATTCTAATCAATATCTTTTTGTTATTATGATAACAATTACCTGCTCTGATGTGTACGTACCGTCTTCAATGCAGAGTGACACCGCACAGTCTCTTTCTAATCTGTCTTTATTCACACTCTTCATTATTTTACCTTATTTTTTTGATCACAATATTTCTTTCATCTTCGCTGTATGTTTACTTACAGAATAGTGATTTTGTGCCATCTGCCTTAAACAACCAGATGAACAGGTGGTTTTTTTTTGTTTTTCTGCAGCAGTGCTTTCATGATTCACTTCCCTCATATGTAAATGATCCTGTAAGTAGCAGGAAAACATACAGCAAAACATTAAGCCTGACCTCAGGATTCACATTTATGAGTTTAAGAGCACTTCACAGTCTAAGTCCGGTGTTAGTCATACCCTGCGTGATCCTCAGTGAGTTAGATTTTTCTCTTGTTTTGCTCTTGTTTTTTCAATGAAGTTTGATTTCATACAGAGTCAACATCATAATTTAGGACTCCTGTGCTTTAAAAGAACACCAGTGTTTGCGTTTTGTGCTTTTTCTGTCTTTCTTCACCTACCTCATTTCCTTTTCTTTTAATTATCCGTTTTTTGAATCCACCTCACCCACCCTAACACACACACACACACACACTCTTCCCTTTATCAGTCAGTGCCAGTGCTTGGTATCTGTCTCGTGTGCTATATCTTGCTCCTTTTTTCTCCCCGCACCCAGTCAATCGCAAGCCAGTCTTGCATCAGTTCATTTCTCTCTGGAGTTGCGCAGGGAGAGAATTGAGAGACTACCAAAGGCCGACAAGTGCTGTTGTACCAATCAGTGCCTTTGCCAGACTTGGTTCGCAAAGATAAAGGGCTTCTTTCTTCCGTTTGCTACTCTGTCTCTCTTTTGCTCTGTACCTCAGCTGAAATCTGCTCTCTTTTTGTCCCAGCGATGTAAGTCTGACTGATTGTGAAGGCAGGGATTCCTCTGCTTCCCCGGGGAGCTCTAGGGCATAGTTGAAATTTCTTGCAAATTAGTTCACAAAGTTACATTTCAAGGGGGGTGAACGTCCAAAAGTTCTTCAGTCAGCTGTTCACTGCCACGTAAACCACCAGATGATGTTAGGATACAAGGTCACCTTTTACCAACCGCATCCCTCCTCTCCCTTTGTTTTTAAAGCCAGATAGAGGTGAAACATCTGTTGGGCTCGACGAGCTCCGTAAGTGTCCGTAACAGGTTTTACCTGTAACACAACTGTTCAGTAACAAATCCACCGGAGCCTGTAAATATTTCTCTCAGCCAACAATGACAGCACACCGACAATCAATACTTCATTCAGCTCAAGTGTTACCAATAAAAGCAGGCTTCACAATGGGCTGATCAATACACTGGATGTTTTTTTCCTCTGAGCAGAGCTCAGCCGATCCTCCATTCATTAGACGTGAGACGACATGTCCCTCATTGCTAGAATATCCATTGGTCTCCATCAGGTTGCTCCATCCAACTTATTGACATGCGCCCGGCTGCCTCGACTACTTGCCCGGTGTTCCAACCTTCACATTTTATTAAGACATCACAATGTAAAGGGGCGCCACGTGTTCACACACTGAAGGAGAAAGCCTTTTTGTATTCTGTCAGGAGGGTTATCTCACAAAAAATTACCACATCTATGTTATTGAACCAGTACCTGTTCATGGGTCTGTTTGCTCACATATTGACGACAGAAAGGATTTTGTTTAATTTTCTTCCCTAACTTAATGGGTCTTTGAAAAACATGACCTCCATATGTTACTTTTAAACAAGGCACTGCCATTTATGTGACATCAAAGATAACGGCCAACAAATGCACATGTGAAAGTTAATAGCACGCTAAACTCCGGCTACTGTAAACTCTTCCATATGCCCGGGAAAATCCAGCACATTTTACAGTTCACTAGGATCTGATAGTCAAATAGCTCCATTCTCCCTTTTATCACTTTCTCTTTCTTTTTACGTTCGTCACGGCAGTGGGCTGGAAAATCACCCTCTCTGATGTTTGTCTTTTGGCAGATTAAAAGTCAGATCTCTCTCGCCGTCCCGTCTCCTTCTTTCTTCCACCCTTGTCTTATCGGCCAAACCTCACCCATTTGCCTCTATTTTATGGCTGCCGTCACATCTGAATCGATGTGTCCTGCCTGCAAATGTACTGTACAGATGAGGGGGGGATGGAGGGAACGCGAATGGGACCGGTGCGTGACGGTAGTGTCTGCTGTCCTTTTCATGCAATTTTAACCAGGCAGTGCCACTCACCGGTCTGGCGGCATTAAGTAGACAATTACTGCTATCTCTCACGATAATCATACAAGTGCTCTTCCCGTTCTCCCTGGTGTTGCTCAGGCAGGGCAAGCCATGATTGATTTGGCCAATTTGTTCTGCTGATTACGAGCGGCGTGGATACCCCGCGCATCACATGCCCCCCTGTTCTTCACCTCACACACACACACACACACGCACACACAAATCCCCTCCACTTTCAACTTTATTTCAAACCTTCTCCACCCTGCCAACAGTACGAAGGAACTGTATAGCGACTTGATAGATGTTGGATAACATAACTCCCAAGGTCGCAGAGGGAATCTCGCACTCTGCTGAGAAAGGCATTTTTGAGAATGCCTGTGGGCTGTTTCCTGTTTAGTGTGTGTATGTTGGTTTTCTTTCATGTATTTGTGTGTCTGTCTAACTTGTGTGTCTTTTTGCCCAGCCTTCCATGCTTCGGCCAGCTTTGGGGACGAGTATCGGTCTGGTAAAACTGGCCCATTTTTCCACCTTTTTTTGTGTATCTTCCTTCTTTCTCTCACATCTGACAGTCCACCTCTTTCACTACCACTGTGTTCACCTCTAATGGCCAAACTCCAGGCCCCCACACAATCAGAAACACACTCACTAACCTCCCCTTTCAAACACACACAGCCACACAATCCATCACTAACCCTAAACTGGCACTACCCCAAAACGAGCACTGTGTGAAGGCAGCGGGAACTGATTAATAGAGGTATGATGTTTCAGTATCTCATCTCCTTTCCTCACCTCTTCTCTCCTTCTAGCCACCATGAGGTTCAGTGGTTTCCTGCATTTGGACCAGGTTGAAGGCCAGGAGATTTTCTACACCCCTGAGATGGAGGATCCCAAGTCGGAGCTGTTTGGCGAGACGGCCCGCAGTATAGAGAGCGCTGTAAGTGCTGCTGGAGCAAGTAGTACTTGAAATACAGTTCCTAAGATAATGAAACCAGTCATAGATTCATTTTGCTGCAACACAATATGAACTACCGCTAAAGAGAGAATATATGAATGAGAAAGAAAACACTCCTGACCTAACACATTCAATTTAGTAATCTCAGTGGATTACTCTATTAAACTTTTTCTTAGTCTGGGTATGACCGGTATCTTATGTTTTACGAACTTAATTCACTGTAGTTATATCCGTGTAAAATATAAAGACTGATAGAATTCATAACTTCTTGACTTTTGCTATTGCTACATTAAACTATTTTTATTATTTTTTTTACTATGCAGCAAAGCTTTCTGCTTGTAGTCGCATTTCACCATATTATTAATAATGGACTAAATGGCAGTGGCTGCTCCACTACAGAGACCACTGACCAATCGCCTGCAGCAGACGGCTGGTTTTTAACAAAAAACTTCACTCCTCTGTACAAAGTAGCGCTTGTAGAAATCAAAACAGATTTAAAAGGTTATGGGTATGTTAGGGTTATATTCATCAAATTGCCTGAAACACACACCAACGAATACTAATGATGCTCTGTAGCTGCTGGATATGAAGGCATATACCAAGCAAAACTTTATTTTTGGATAATTTACCATTTTATCTTCAGCTTATTCGACTACCTTGAATTAGCCAAAAAAACAACTGGCCACAGTTCAGTTTCACTTTAAATTTTGTATTTTCCCCAAGAATCTTCGTGTCAATTATGGAAAAGCTACAGAAACATCATTCAAAGCTTTAAGAGACTCTAATACTCCTCACCTAGAGCCATACTAATCAAATTCTTTCAGCTCCTTCAGGCAGTTTTCATTGCAGGTTTTACAGACTTGACACCCCTGGAGCTGCTGAGTTATTTTCTTCCACGCTGGACTCTAGCGATTTCTCTGATCAGACATCTGATCGAAAAATACCAGTGATAAAAAAAACACATACACTGGCATCCATCAAGTAAGAGTGAGGGGGTTGTCAGCCTTTCCTAGGACCCACTGAGGTACAGGTGTAGGTACGTGTGGGTGTTACCATAGGCTGGATGAGTTGAGGACAGAGATCGTAGGTTAAGAGTGGACGCCCGGATAAGTGTCCAACAAGATGGCCGCCAAGTGATGGCAGCTGCTGTGTGGCCAAGATGGAGGCCAAGCAGTTGGCTTAATAGGAAGTCAGCGACAGAGAGGGAGAGTCACAGAGAGCTTGCCAGGGAACCAGCTGGTGAGTATTTGCTGACAGATTTTGGCGTTATCCGTCGACCCTTAATGCGAGAAGCCCAGCAGCAGGAAAACAACTTCACCTCAGCCTGAGCCCTGAGCAGTCTCCCACCAAACAGTACACGATCCTCCCCCAAACACGGAGGTCTGGGAGGCAATTCACAGGCAGAATCTTAAACAAGATTATCATCTGCCAGTATCGAAGAAGGCAGGTCGAGGCAGGGTCGAACAATGACCCGAGGTCGATCAATTAGGCGAACAGGGTTTCAATGTCACTATAATGACATTGTGAGACCAAGGCGATTTATGTAGCTGGCCACTGCAGTTACTACCCACTGACTACAAGACCTCATGGCATGATGGGAAATGCCTGGCTCTCACCTGATCTCAGCTTTTATTGGCTCAATCTTCATAAATATGGATGTCTTCGGTGGACATTGACTGATTACTGTTTTGCGTTTATAGTTTCATCGTCCCGTCTTCACTGCAGTATCTCGTCTCTGTCCCCTGCTGCCACTGCCCCTGAGCTGTAAAAAGAAAAATCTACACAAAGTTTAATTAGTCTATTGGTTGGCAAACAATTCAGTTTGAGAAAGCTGAACCTCATATGAGATTTATTAAGATTTCATTTTTCAAATATTTGAAAGTTCTAATTCTGGATCGGTCCACGCTGTGTTACACGGTCGGGTGGTCACAATGCGAGTTGCATTGGCAGATACAGTGCAGTAATCACAGTTTTGCCTGGGTGGCTTACGCGGGTCCAATTTCTACACATTCCATTTTCTATCAGATCTTAGACCTTTAAAAAATATATATCTCTGCTGCTGTCAAGCCAGGCCCTCGCTCCTCGGATGAAACAGGCAACGTCTGTGTGTCTGTGTACACAGTACACATCTACCAGCTGTTGAATCGTGTCACTAGCCCCCACTGGGACCTAATCTACTGCCTCACAGCAATTTGTTTGTGTGTGTGCATGTGCTCATTAACGCTCTTAGCCTGTGTGTCTTTGAAGCCTTGTGTGCCACTTGACAGTAACCACCCTCTCTCCGTCTCCCTGCACACATACTGAGCTCATACGTGCAAGCATGTGTAAGTACGCGCACAGATATAAGAATCAGGCCACAACACATTTCTCCTGCAACACACTGAATAACTAAGAGAATGAGAGGAAAGATCCGGGGGGGGGGGGGTCCTAGATCAGTGTTTCCATGGGAGAATTTGTCCTGAGTCAGCTTTGACTTGCCTGCTTTTCATTGTCACACCTCAGCCCCCAAAATACAAGAAGGAAATAACGTTTCACGTTAGATTCTTGTGCTGAGTCACTGACTGAATCAGCAGCTTTTGCACATTTGGTTAAAATCATTGTAATTGTACTGTAAATAAAGAGTTGCAGCTGGATATGTGCCTCTAATAATATAACACAAAATGGGAGCATTCGACATGGAGACATCGTTGTGTGGACAATGGCTGGGTTTAGAAAAAAAAAAGTGAGACACAAGTGTGGGGAGTGTGGAGGTGGGGACTATAGAAATGTCCACTCAGAGGATGCTTCACTGAAGTGGGTTAGCAGACTGTGTGGCTGCTGTGATTTTAACCAACTGAAATGAGGACAAGGATTTTCCTCTTGTTTCTGGCGGCTTTCGTACACCGTGTGTGTCAGTGTGATCACTCCGCTGCCAAGGACAATATCATAGGGGAAAAGTATTCACTGCAAGGAGTATGTGTATATGTTTTAAGTTCTTGCATGAAAATTGTCTAATTATTAGAGACTTTATTGGCTCAGATTTGTGGCTAGAAGCAACTTCATTCTAACTGCTGTAACATTAAAAAAGATATTCTAGTCAAGCCGCCTCGCAGAGCTCCTCTAGCAGCTACTACATGCACACAGTGGGGACATCAGAAGTAAAACTAATCAGGAGCACATGTCAGAGCAGCTCGACATTTATCTAAGCTCCTCCCGAAATCTTGTTCCTGTAATTAATGCCACGGCTGTAGCTAAATGTCAATTTGTGCGCCTATACGCAATAGGTTTCCTCTTTGCACCCTCATTTGAGTCTTTCTTCCTGGGAGATAGGGTACAGTCTTCCAGAATTGGACTCACTACTATGATAGCACAGAGCTCATTACCAGCCTAATTTATCATTTCCTCTCTGTGTTTGTTCTCACCTCTCTCTCTTCCTCCCTCTCTCTCTCTCTCTCTCTCGCTTCTACAGCTCAATGAGTTGTTCAGGAAGTCAGAGGTTCACAAGGACTTTATGAGCGTCCGTGTCCGTAACCTGGCACCGAGCAAGTCCATCCTGGCTTTTGTGGAGGCCCACTTCAAACCAGGTGAGCGAGCAAAAGGTTTCTGAAGAACTATGAAGTAGATAATGGATGAATCAGTGGAGCTTCACCTTGCTGTCTGAAAAATGACTTAACAGATTGAAATTAAACTGGGATAAAGGTTATGCCACTGGCCAAGACAGAGTTCATTATTTTTTTATGCTAAATGAGACACCATGTTTCTATTGTTAAGGCACTTCATTCTTTCTCTGCGATGTTTCAGATAAATACCTTTTGCGTTTATGCACCTTCTGTACCACAGAAACTCTCTCTCATCCTCCTCTGTGTGTGTATCGTTTAGCATCCTTCACATCCTTCATACAGAGTGACGGGTGCGGTTAAATGGCACTCCTCCATGGCCAGTAAAGCGAACATCTGTGGCAAATGTTATGAGAGCTATTCATCTAGAAAAGAGACGGGTGGAGGACAAGTAGTCCCTGGAGCCCCTCCACCTGTCATATACAGGGCATTCTGAAATATTCTGTGTACCTCCAAGGAGGCTCAAGCTCAAATCCTGTGTTTGTTCTGGAGTGCTTTCTAGAGAGCTGCTGTCCTGAGTGGTTGTACCTCTTGTTTATTGTAGATACAAGATACACCGTTGAGGACATAGAAGGATCCCTGCTGAAACAGCTGAAGGCCTCCAAAGAGACCAGCATTTCCGTGAAGAAGCCAGAGGACCAGAATATTCGCTTCACCAATTATGGTAATACAGTGTGGACTTAACAGGAGTGTGTGGGGATTAATAAAATGAAAAGGGGTTTTAAGTTATTCATGAGGTGATTTATCAAAGGTTTTACGGGTCTTGAATAGGAAATCTCAGCACTGCAGGCTCCATTTGAATGTCATTTCTGTTGTTCTCTCTGGTTCTGCCAGGTCTCTCCTCCAGACCCTTCTTCACCACTACTACCACGATGGTCACCACAGCAGCTCCCACCACCACCACCACCACCAGGCACCCACCAACCTCCCCCTACGTTACCCGACGCCCACCAGGCACCACCCGCAGGCCCTTCAACGGCAGACGCACCACTACAACCTCGGCACCAGTCACCAAGCCACTCCCCACCATCACAGCGGCCATCACCAAAGCACCTGTCACCACCACAGCACCACCCCCAGCCACGACCATCACCAACAGCAGGAGCCCGCTCCACCACAAAACCCAGAAGCCATGTGACTCCCACCCTTGCCTCCACGGCGGCACCTGTGAGGACGATGGCAACGACTTTAGCTGCAAGTGCCCTGCCGGGCGCGGAGGCTCTGTGTGTGAGAAGGGTGAGCCGACTCTCTTTACATACGAAAACTGTTCCTTTTTCCCATATTTATTATGACTCCGCTATCAAAAGTTCCAAAGAGTTTATTTCAAACTAATCTAAAAAAGAGTCTTTCTCTATAATTTGGTACTGTTGCAATTAGCAATTTCAAAGAAACCACCAAAGGCCGACATTAACAGTGATTTTGTAGCAACTAAGAGGGTTTTAGGCATCCACTTTCCATTGTGCCAATCATGCCTTTGAGCTGTTCTATAATCACTGCTAACCACATCCTTAAGTGCTTTAATATAATTATGAAGTAGCAGAAACATACCATTATAAAAAAAGTAAAATATTAAAGAACAAATTATAAAATAAAAATACTGAAACGTATTCCTTCTGTGACGCACTTACAGTTTTGTCTAACAGAAGCTTCACAGAGAGGCTGCAAAGTGACACCATAAGTAGTGGCGGGAGCACTTTCAGTTAGTGCTGGAACATGCAAATGAAATCTTATCATGTAGCTTTATCATCATATTTTTATCATTTAAAGCTCCAGAAACCAGCCACCAATCAAAGCTTGGGCCAGAGTGTCAGTTGTCAATTTATTTTTATTTATTTTTAACCAGAAAAGAAGGAGTTCAGGTGGGATTCAGTCAGACACAACGTCTGGCTGCGCTTCAAACTTATCTCAAGTGACTCACACAGGTTCAACACCTCAGAAGTGAGCAGCCACTGAGGCATTCACCGAACACAGCAGAGAATCCAATCAGCACCACAAAGAAAAATCATGAATCAAGGAGACCTTCTTGAGAAGAAAAACTCTTTTGTTTCTTGCCTCACTTTGGGATTTTGGGGGATGAGGAGAAACCTTACACAGCTGCATCTTAAGATAATTGACGCTAATTGCTTTGATGGGGATTAGCTGGTGAGAATCAGTGTGTGTGTCTTGAGGTAGAGTGGCTAAATAATGTCACGCATACACACACACACACACACCCTCCTCAGATCAGTCAAGTCATTAAAAAGAGCAAGTTCATCAGCTGCCACTTTCCATAGAGAGACAGAAAGAAAGACAGATGGACAGAGAGAAAAGGAGCCCAGGGGAGAAAATAGATGATAATAATCATAATTGTCGAGCAGCGGAAAAACAAAGGTTCCCTGTGTCTGTTATAGCACGAATGTATGTGACTTGAAAGCATGCGAAAAGCTCGCCTCTTTCTCGTTCCCAACCTTCCCCATTTGACAAACTCATCGACCATTTCAGTAAAAAAAAACACATCATTTTCCAAATAAACTGGTAAAAAAAAAGCTTATGCTCCTGTCATCATGACACAGTGACACACCACCAACGCTCACACTTAATTATGCACACTAAATGCCTATAATGCCACAATAAAGTAGTGACTGGACTGGCTTGCTGTCTTCATTCCCCACAGTGATCAAGTACTTCATCCCGTCATTTGGAGGCCAGTCCTACATAGCCTTCCAAACCATGAGCGCCTATCACACAGTCCGGATCGCCATGGAGTTCAGGGCATCCGAGATGACTGGGATCCTGCTTTACAATGGCCAGGCCGGCAAGAAGGACTTCATCTCTCTGGCTCTGATCAACGGCAGGGTGGAGCTCAGGTGAATACTTCCCGAGTTGAGGGTGGTAAATATGTCAGCTGTTGGCAAATTCGATTTTGTTGTATTAAATCTGATAAAAATTTTAATGATGCCCATGAAGAAACGGGGTCATTCTAGAGGCAGTGCAGAGAGGTTGGAGATAAAAAAATAAAACAAATATGAAACACTAGGGATGACGAGCCTACTAATTAAAGGAAGCGAACGTGTTGAAAAGACCATTGCCAGAAAGTAATCAAAGATACCAAAGCTTCTTGACAGATTTGCAGGTTACAACTGTAGCGACGTGGTTTCAGAAATGTTTTCAAACTTGTAAATAAACTGTTCACATTATCGGGTTAACAGATGGTGCAAACATATGCACATAAATATGGGCACGTAGTTGGCGTTTGTTTCTGATTTTTAGTCCCAATCTGTATATGCAGACTTAAGGTTGGATGGACAAATGTGACATACTGAGGGCAAAGCAGAAATTTTCACAGATGCACTGGACTGTATAGAAATGTACATATGTACTGTGCAGTTAGGACGCAAGTAGCAGAAGCTGAAGTAGCAGAAGTATTCATCCTTTTGCTCGTAGCAGAATGGAGAGAAACCAGCAGCGTGAATAGACCAATTAGAGGCTCTGCACTGTGTCTGTTTTGCACCTATTTTTTCAATCATCATGCACATACCTTATCTTTTAAACCTCATGTTTCAGCCTGGCCCCTCGAAGCCATTTCAGTTCATCGTAACCTGGCCAGGCTACATTTTTCTATTCGGGGTGAAATCAATAGTAAACTAAAAGAGATCATTAGTCAAACGGAGCTCTGTCTCAATTCCAGAAATATTGCTGCGAGATTACTACCCACAGCTCTGCAAATCCAAGATGTGGGGAGAGGAACTAATTATTTGTGGCAGATAATTGCTCTCAGGTTGTGCTAATACTACCATATGTGTGGGTGCACATACACAACAGCTTTTTTCTGTGTAGATATGGCTTTTTTTTTCCTCAACAAATCCCATTAGATAAAAGGTTGAATTAAAAAGAAGGTGTGAAAGACATTTTTAAGTGAGTGAGTGCCTCGGAGTTTGGGATATTAAAATGGATTTCCAGTATATTGTGTGAAAAATAACATCTGATGCTGACGTGAAAAGGAAACTGACCTTGCAACTCACATTCTCAGGTTCAACACCGGTTCGGGTACGGGCACAGTGGTCAGCAAAGTGCAAATCAGCCAGGGCCGCTGGCATCAGCTGGTGGTGACCCGCAACCGGCGTAATGCCGTGCTGAGCGTGGACAATGAGCCGCACATTGAGGGTGAGAGTCCACGCGGCACAGACGGGCTGAACCTCGACACCGACCTGTTCATCGGAGGAGTGCCCGAGGACATTAAGCCAGAGTAAGACCCGTTATCTTTATGCACTTTAATGATAATATTTAATGAGGGGAGTAATCCCACAGAAAGGCCGTTACCTTCATCATGTAGATTGTACTGAATGACACTTGAAGTCTTTCAGTCTCCAGATCTGACTACGGACTCCAGTATTTCACTAAATGCAAACAGTGCAGACAGGTGAAACAAAGTCGGCGTAGACAGATAAACAGGAGCCGCTTGGAGGTCCTTATACTGTCATGTGATGTTGTACTTTATTAGTGCATGTTCTCAAACAAACTTGCAATCAGTTGCTAATCCAGCCTGGCTTACATGACTGGGCTGGAGCTCGTAACTTCGTTGGCTGAAGGATCTTGTAAACATACTGTAGAGCCAAAAAGCAACCACAACATGTTTTTCTCTCATTCCAGTGTCATGTGCCATGTAAGTGATGGGAATTAAAGTTACTTTGAAATCTACCATTGTTTTAATTATATTAATCACTGCTATTGTTTATCTTGCATGTGAACTAATTAGAAAGAACACTGAAAGAAATCCTGCAGGCATAATTATGGGGATATAAGTTCATTAACGTGAAGATAAGTGATTTGTCATTTAGACGGACAACATTTCTGCAAGACACACTACAGACCTATTTAACATGAGAGGATGGCTGCAAGAAGAAAAACTAGAAATCATTCTGTATAATAACATCTTCTCTTTTTGTCCTCAGTGTAAGAGAGAGGACATCAGTGGAATCGGGTCTGGTGGGCTGCATCCGCTTGCTGGACGTCAACAACAGAGTGCTCAATCTGCAGAAGAGTGGCGGTGACAGTCTGTACGGTAGCGGTGTGGGTGAATGTGGCAACAACCCTTGCCAGCCAAATCCCTGCAAGAATGGCGCTGCATGCCAGGTCAAGGAGGCCGAGATGTTCCACTGCAAGTGCAGCAAAGGGTTCTGGGGTAAGACGCCAACAACACTGCTGTTGTGTAATTCAGCAGGGTTTTTAGTGGAAGTGCTGGAATGTCTGGTCAGTCAAATTTTGAGAGGTTAATTCCAGGATGTGTGCAAGGAGAAATATCACTTTAGGCACATTTTATTTAAGTTATGTGTCTATCTCTGCTTTGCCTTCTCAGCTGGGATTCACTGTGGTCATGACTTACTCACAAATCCTTAGAAAGCCTGACAGCCTAATTTGACAATGTAACTCATGCCCCCAGCAGGAGCGCTGTAAGATATTTGGCAAACACCAACACCATCAAATCTGTGAGTGCCACACAGAAATGAGAGATTAAATGGAAAACGCGGTGGAGAGAACATGAAACGGCCACAAATGTTCAGCGACTGGCCTTTGGGCTGTCTCTGCTTCCGCCTCTCTTCCTCCTCTTTTCCCTCCATTCAGCAGATGCCAACTAACAAGCAACTCTAGCAGAAAATACGTAGTTACGCCCAGACACCATCAAGGCCTACCCAAGCATGCCCCTTGCTGGTTGTACTACTACTGCAAAAAGTTTCACATCATAATCAAATTACTTGTCAGTTAACTTTCATTCAGAGGTTCAAGACGTTTCCCTTGAAATTAAAATACTGACTTATAAAGTAGCACATATCATTATCATTTTCTCCGATGGACACGTAGGTGGCACTTTTATGTTTTGTTGTTATTGCAAAGGCTGAGACGAGGGAAAGACTCTTTACTCTGAAGATGCGTTGCTGTGATCAAAGTTGTGTTGGCAACATGACACATAATGCATGGTGATAATGAGATTTGGACTGTTGCCTGTGGACTTGCATTCAAGTTAATTTTGTCATCATGTCAATTTGGAAAGTGGATAAGATTGCCAGTCCTGAAGGGAGGGCGAGATCACAGAGAGCATGAAGAGAGAATAAACGGGTGGGGAGAGTTGTAGTTAGGGGGAGGACGTGTCAGGCCAGTTGGAATGAGGGAGTATTAGATTTAAAAAGATAGGAGAGGAGGAAGCTATCAAAAAAGAGCTGTGGCAGGAGCGCAAAGGATAAAAGGCAGTTTCCAAAAGCGTGAGTGAGGAAGACGGAGGAGGGAGCCCTATGAGCTCAGCGGGGATGGGGTTCATTAAAGCGCTCTCCTCACCACAGGCTCTGACTGCTAAAGTAATGACGGGTGAATTCAGATGGGCTGTGGCAGAGGGCAAAACCATCATCCACCAGTCGCTCGCAAGCCTTTCCCACAGTCGGCGTTGGCCCAGAAACATGGCTGCGTGGTGGGGAGGCTTTCCGCTGTTTAATCTGGACATGTAATATTTTCAAATCCTATTAGAAAATGACCTCTATTACAGAGGGAATCCTCACGCTTTTTTTTGGCCCTTTCTCAGAGGGGATGAAAGGAAAGAATTCTGGTTGTTATGTTTCACTGGTGATTTTTCTCATGATGGATTTGTCTGTTTGTGTTGTGTAGGTCCAACATGTGCAGACGTCCATGATCCATGCGAGCCGAACAGGTGCCATCCGTCCTCCCAGTGTCAGGCACTGCCCGAAGGAGGCTACAAATGCGAGTGTCCTATGGGACGTGAAGGAAAGCACTGTGAGAAAGGTAAACCGTCTAAAAACCCAATCACCTCATGCCTCAGCTGTTTTCAGTGGGGGGGCACTGGTGTTTGGTCTTGAGTCAACTGGAGTTGCAGCTCTTTCCTCTCTCCCTCTCTTACAGCTTTTTGACATTTCTATCTAACCTGAACAAACGGAAGATCAAGCTTAGAAATGGGAGGGTGGGAGGGAATGGGTGAGTTGAACGGAGGTATACGATTGGCCCCATCGGGCCGTTCACCACATCGCTATACTTGTTAGCGAGTAAGCAACAATAAAGTTGGAGGCTTCCTCCACTCCCCCCTCGCTGCCTATCTGCCCACAGGTGTTGGGTTCAAACGTGTCTGTTGCTACTTAGCTCCACATGGCAGAACTGGGCCACGGCTGGGGAGGAGACCAGAGCACAGCTCAGTTGCTTTTTCAAGTGGATCATTAGCACTTGTTGGTGTCACATTCTAAAGTCTACTCTTCCCTCCCTGCCTTTGTAGAAGTTGTTACTAATGTTTGCAGAAGTTGTGCAACTTTGAATGAAAGAGAAAATACTATTATGCAAATTTCTAACAAAAAGGAAACACGCAGCCCTGTAGGAATTTAGAAAAAAACAGATGGCAATAGGCACCTTCCAACCCTCAGTTCCCAGGTTGCAGGTGATTAAAATAAATTGAGGTGAATCAAAATCAGCGCCGTGTGAGCAAAAGCGTCTCCCATTCCAAAAGGCTATTTTTTCACAGGAATCAATGAAATGACTAATCGCATCAGTCCTCTCCGCCCGTGGTGATTAATGGGCGCGTCAGTCAGCCAGAGTGTCAGGCCCAGACAGGAGCTCACAGATAAGGCGGCAGCCAGGCGGACGTACCCTCTGAGGGCTGCACTGAGAACAGTTAAAAGGACAGGTAGCTTAGAGCCCACTCATCAGGAGTCTGAAGGTGAATTAGTCGCAACACAGTGTGTGTGTGTGTGTGTGTGTGTGTGTGTGTGTGTGTGTGTGTGTGTGTGCATGCGTGCGTGTTTGGCTGAGCTTTGGTTTCTATTTCAATTCCACCAGGGTTCCTCAGTGCAGTTTACAGCTGTAATATTCACCATCAAGGACTTTTCTCAAGGGTTTTTCAATAGTATTGAATGACCTACTTTGCTCAGTGCACTTACTCTCTGATAGTGTAAATCATTACAATTTAGTGATGAAAATAGGATCACTTGGACTCTGTCAGCCCCTTAAATAATGTACTGTAGCACAGAGTTAGAATTTCCCATTACACACCTCAGCTATATTAAGCTGCAGACCAGCTAATGTTCATGTGTGTGTGTCTCTGACTCACGCAGCAAGCGGCTCTGCTGAATAGCTAATTGATTGTGGGTGGGACCAGGAGCTTTGATTGCAGCTACAAAAGTTTTTAATGGACAAAATGATCGTTTCAGCCACTTTGTTATTGCCTCTCCTAATTTTAACTTGGATGAGTTTCATAGCAAGTACTAATTAGGTAGCATTTCTGAAATATAAACAAAATGATCACAGACCTTAAAATTGACTAAAGCTATAGATACAGCAGCTACCCGAGTATTGCTTTCCAGATTATTTCTCCCTTGTTTAAGCAAAGCAAAGCAAGACTGTGGAAAGTTGAACATGAGTAAATGTTTATGTTGATCATGTGTGTTTCCCCGGTCAATCGATTCTTTCATACGCCTGGACCTGTGGTGACTTATTAATGGTGACGTTTCTATTTTGAGCTCATGAGAGGAAACCCCTCCACTCCACAGAAATACTTTCTGTGCACCTTCAGTTTAGTGGAGAATTCCTAGTTGTGCGTGGAAGACTTTTCCCCCTCTCCTCCATGGTGCGTGCCATCATCATTAGCAGTCTTCTGCACAATAGCTAATTAGCTTTCTCATCTCCATCTGCGTTCTCTATCCTGACTCAACTCAGTTAATCCCAGCCAATTAAGAATAAAAGCTTTCTTGTGGACTACGTAGGTACGCGCGTTCGTCTGTGTGTGTATTGCATATGCCTCTGAATGACACTAGTTTTTGCAGACACCGCCATAAACACATACCCTCGGGTGACACTTGAATGATTTTTAATGTCAAGCCACTTGTTGGAAGGATGGCACAGTGCCTGTCCTAATCACCGCAGACAGCCAGAAACGGGACAGCCAGGCGCAGACCCGTCGCAAAGACATGAATTTGTAAAAAGGCCTGCCAAAACACAATGGCTGCATTATTTCATGGGTCCCAGCTGTGGTGTTTAACTCTGCATGTCTCCAAAGGTTTTTTGTTATACTGTGGCGGGCTGTGTAATCAGTCCGACATAAGGGGTTTGTTTTCTCAGTTTTCTGTTTTTTTGTCTAAATTTCTGTCAAGAGAAAGACTTCTTCATGAAGGCTATGAAAATACGAATCCATCTCTTTCTATGATGCTGACAGGTCCCCTCAAAGATGTACCGACTATTCAATTCTGTCAGCAACAAAACATGCGACATGGGGATGAATATAGTCTTTTTGTTTTATCAGTGGCTGAGAGGAGTGGGGCTTACATGCCATTGTTCAACGGAGACTCTTACCTGCAGCTCAAGGGGCTTCATCTGTACGGGCATGATCTGCGGTAAGTCCCATCACGCTACGTGTAACTTACAGTCTTGTACAGTATGTATTAGTCTACACTAGATATTGTGTCGTTTTCATAAGCTGGGCTTGTTCTGCGCCTAAGGCAGAGCTGCCTCCTTAAAGCCTGAGCTGAATTGAGAATGAGGTTTGCACAAATAACATGATATCTAGTTTTGAGCATATATAGTATCTACCCAATGTCCATATGTAGAGAATACTGCTGCACTAAAAGCAGAGGACGTGAGCACACTCCTGAATGTGTTTACCAGCTTCGCTTATGTTGTGATTGCAGTCAAAAGCTCAGCATGACAGTGGTTCTCATGGCCAATGACTCCAACGGTTTGATCTTCTACAACGGGCAGAAATCAGACGGAAAGGGCGACTTCATCTCTCTGTCCCTCAATAACGGGATCCTTGAGTTCCGCTATGACCTGGGCAAAGGACCTGCTACCATCAGGTCAGCATTATTTAAAGAGTATCTGGGTGCATATACGTGTAACGTGTTCAAAGGACCTGCTAGCTACAGCAATTTGTTTTCATCAGCCCTTTGATTTATAATGTATGACTCACACAGTGCCTCTGTGCCATACATTCAGGAGTAAAGAACCGATTCAGCTGAATGTGTGGAACACCATCAACCTGGAGCGCTCCCACCGCAAAGGAGAGATTATGGTGAACAAGAAGGACCCTGTCCGGGGAGAGGCACCGGTAAGAAGGAAGCTGGTTACGCTGACTTTGGCATGTAGGCCTGGTGGGCCTGTGCTATGCTTGGCCTTGCTTGTGTTATATGGAATACTGCATTTGTTTGATCATCTGCGTGCTCCTATCATGTCATCACCGCGACTTCGGGCATTAGTGCTCGTATTTGCTGTTGTAAAGGCGGATTAACTTGCCGCTTCAGGCACAGTTGAATCTGCAAACGCAGCCCTCTTTGCGCTGGTTCACTGCCGCGTGTTCCTGTCGACTTGATTTGCCGCTATCTCCCACCAAGGTGAGATGGAGAGCCCCAGACGTAGAGGGCCAGTTTGACAAGCGGTCTTAATTTTGGAAGTCCTATAATTCCACTTAAAAAGAAGCCTTTTGAGCTTGTTGACATACTGTAGATACAATCTATACAAAAGCAAAAGCAGCTCTCACTGGTAAACAGACACTTTTATAAATTCAGCCTTTGAGGTGGTGTTTGAGGAGGTGGAGACAGATAAGGGAGATAGCAGTACCAAGAATAAAACTCTTCGGCGTCACGTCTAAACCAATAAAGCAGGTACATGTTTCCAATTGAAGGCGAGCTAATAGTTTGATAAGCCTGTAAGTCATCCAATTAAATTAAACAGTGTAATTTGTGATTATGAACATGCACTCTGTCAACTCTATCATCTTCCTTTAAGATGCAATGCTCTCCGTCATTCTCATCTCTCACTACTCCGACCTCCCCCCACTGCCTCCCATCGTCTGTATGGTAATTGTGTTCTACTCCAGCTACACAAGCAGAAAATCTTATTAAAAGAGCACGGGGAAAGCGAGAGATGGGTGGTGGATTGAGGGGGGATGCAAGGGATAAACCGAGACTAGTTATGGATCTCAATACAGAAACCCCATTGAGCATGGTTGCCAGCTAATTCTCTCCTACTCCTGCTTTACGAATTTGGAGGCTGATAGACTACTCAGAGAAGCCAGTATCACATGAAAGGTGGTCACACACACACACACACACGCGCTCGCGTATGTGTATGAGTACACATTGCATGCTGGGAGTCCTCATCACGTGGCTCACATTACCAGCAGGATGAGGTAGATGTGTTCACAGGCACATGTACAGGGTGTAGGTACTGAATGGCCGCAGTCTGTGGATGAGGTTGGGCTCTAGTCACCGTCCACACAAAGTCTTCATGGCCCTCCCAGATGTGCTCTTTGCATCCGCACTCTTGCACAGATGTGTGGGTATATTTACACAGATGTGCATGTGACCCCCCCCCCCCCCAAAAAAAATGGTTGTTTACATTTGCACATTTTACTTTTTTATACACACTCGGCACAAAAACATTTTGTATTTCTATTAATGTACTTAATATCACTCGTCTGTACTGCACTGCAGCTTTGTTTAATGCTCTCTCTCACAGATACGCCTGCTGTGTACATGTATGTAGACTCATAGGATACTGTACTGTGCTGTATGAATATGTGTGTGTGTGTGTGTGCTTCATGGGCTTTTGCACTTGCCTGCTGTAGCTCTGCATGCCTCTCTGTGCACAGCCTTTCTAGTCTTCCCCTTAATAACTCTCTTCCTCCCTATTTTCTGTTCCTCTCAATGATGTGCTGTCTGGAAAATAAGAAATCACGCAAGGTAATGAAACAAGTCACACCTTAGCCCGTATTTCATTTGAATCATTCACTCCGTCCTCTCACACCCATCTCTCCATACACAACAGCACAGACGAGAGGTGCTTCTGCAGAACTGGAGGCAGTTCCTAAGGTGCCAGTTCTGTAGAAAAACTTTTCATAAGCCCAAAGACACACACGGAAACAGGATACTCTTAAAGAACACGGTTTGGCTTTCACCTCGGCCCATCTGCTGTGGGGGTGGAAGAGGGTGGGAAGGTGGGAGGGAAGAAGGAAAAGGAGGCAGTGATCTTTGTGACGGCCATTGTTTTTAGCTACAAAGACATGTCTTCATTAGTCTGGCGTAGGTGGGGATATCACGCCAGTACTGCGTGGCTGTCGGAAAGTGAGAGCAAAGACAGGGGAGGCAGGCGAAGGGGAGGAAATATACCGTAGGAGACGGTGAGGTGCCAAGCCAAGCCAGGCTGTTCTTTTGTCATCTGCTATCGCTTCTTCTCCAAACAAGAGCACTTCTCAATAATATCATAAAGTTGCTCGCTCTTTCACCCACTCACTTGCCCATAACAGCAACAACACTCGCTATCACTGATCATCACAGAGCAAGCATCACTCCACGGAACCGGCTGTCTCCTTTCACCAGGTTCATACCAGTTTGAGACAAACCAGAACAGGACGCATCCTTTCATTGCATGGATTTTCACTTTGGTAGTCATAGAATTTTACATAGGTAGTGAGAGCAGCAAGGTCTATATGCAGGTAAAGACCCTGAGGGGGTCCACTCTTGTAGTTGGTGACAACTTTTGACCAGGCCTACAGGCAGCAGATCCGGCCAAGGTCCCCACCCTGTCTCTGTTGGAAGTGGCTCAAGGTGCAGTGACACAGCCTCGGGCTTCGGCCAAGCAACACAGCCTCCCGCACTCCAAATCCCAGCCTAAATAAAAGCCAAGCTGGTGCCAGCTTGCCTGCACAAAGCCTGTTTATTTGGCCCCTTCCATCATTATTCCTGCAATTAACTCCACTTTACCCCTCTGGCAATTGCTGCCCTACATAAAATAAAGATCATTAATTCCTTCCTTCTGAAGTGGGCCGGCTCTTCCATGCAAAAGAAAGCAGTGGCACCTTGCTAATGCAAAGCAAATGTCCCACAGGTTTGGTGGAAAGAATTGGATTTCATAGCTGTCTGCTGCACAAATGAATTGCAATTAATGTGTCTCCACACTCAACCGTTTGAAAGGTCGGTGCTTATAATCAGCCATTCATTAGAAATGTCTGTAAAGAACTATCCATATCTCAAGTCCAGCCTGCTCCTGATTTCCCTTTGTAGTCTCTTTTATGTCTCACAGATAGAGGATAATTGACCACTCTCTCTGAGAGACATAGAAATCAATTATATTGTAATGCATCAAGAGTATCAACGTGGAAGGAAGGCAAGGAAGTGCAGTTAAAACGGTCCAGCTACAATATGGATAAATCCTTGTTTTTTAACGGAGACAATCCTTAGTCTGAGACATGTCTGCAAAAGTGATAGACAGTATTAATCTCAGTCTTTATAATCTCGACTAAAGGAATCCAGCTCTCTGGACATAAGCAGATAACTTCACTCACTAAAGGAAAATCAAAACCATTATCAGCTGAATCGAGAAGCCCAGGGAGAAATTACACATGTGGGAGAGAAAGAATTAAATAGGACACTTTTTTTTGTTTGCATAGCTCCAGCTCATTGGTTGAAACCACTTTGTGTCTTATCTCATCAGAATCTGCACGTAGATCTTAACCTGAAAGAGTCTCTTCTTGTTGGTGGAGCTCCCGACTACAGCCGACTAGCGAGAGTCGCTGCGCTCACGGAGGGCTTCAAGGGAACAATCCAAAAGGTAAATGTTTACAGTGTAAGCCTCGATTCCTTGGAGGACTCCTGTGTCATTAGCTCTGCTTTTGAATTCTCCTAATGTACATTATGCAGTGTACAGTATGTTTTTTCTAGGACTCAAGACACTTAATTCCTCAGACACACAGTTGCAAATTTAAATAATTTATTAGCTGTCATACTACAGACCCCATATTAGTAATTTTCCATTATAAGCTTACACTGTGATGGGCAGTGGCAGTGGCTCTGCTCATTTGGATTAGCGTGCACTAATAATAGAATGCACATTTTGAAGTCCCTCCATTTCAATATTCTCAAATCTTTCCCTGACAGCCTTCCAGTTTTTTTCTTTGCTTTCCAGCAAAAAGCTCATCTCTGAGTGCCAAAAATAACCCGGTAGAACAAAGGCAGGATGTTACTGTTTGCGCAAAGTTGTCATTAGTTCTCTACTGCACTACTTTCCCTTGACAGTTTTTACCAAATCAAAAGCTAAATGTGGCATTTGTCTTACTTAGCCTTTAGGGAATAGTTAATTATGAGGAAGATGCTGTGTGTTCTCAGTTTGATGTGATGTTTAACTTTACATCAGACGTCTGAGGCACTTCCCTGTGCAGTGACAATATGGAATTCATGTTAAGAGGAAGAGCATGTTAAACTGAATATACAGTAGCACCAAGTGTTATTTGTTCTTAGGATGTGTTGTGAGAAAGAATTTTAATGATCATTTTGCAGTAAGCCCCATAAATCAGTGTTATCCTCTGGACAGAAACTGCATTTGCGTTAATAATTTCTAAGTGTTTTTCCTGAGTAGAGAAAAATTAAATCACACATATTTGACAACAAAAGATTTAAAAGTGAAACAAAACAATCCAAGTAACCTTCGAAGGAAGGTCAAAGCAGATTAGCTGTCTTAAACGAGATAGGGAGGACTAATCTTAAAGAAAAAAGTTTTCAGATGGTTTGGTAATGCATTTTTTTGTGAATGCGTGCCTCACTGCATGTTGGCGTGTTCATAAGGGAGGGTCAAAGTCAAACACATGAACAGTGGTGTGGCACGCCCTTACTGTTAGTCCCTGGTAAAGGAGCGTTCTGCAGAACAATTCCTCTAATGCAACCAATAGCCTCAGTAGAAGACGTTTCTTATAGACTAGATGACTTCAGATAAATCAGGGAGGGCCTTTTTAACCCATGTTCTCCTGCTTCCAGATCATTCTGATGGGCACACCCATCCTCAGAGAGGAGAACGCTCTGCGTTCCAGTAGTGTGGCCATGTTCCAGGGCCACCCGTGTTCTCAAGAACCCTGCCTCAACGGCGGGCGCTGCAGCCCACAGCTGGACACCTACGAGTGCATTTGTCTCAGTGGCTTTTCAGGGTCACAGTGTCAGAATAGTGAGTATCACTTTTACAGTTGTGTGATGTGTCCTACTGCGTTTTGATGAGCTTCTGAAAGGGGGAAGCGTGATCACATTTCTTACCCATTTGTAAGGATCAGTATGTTTCATTTGGGTGTAAGCCAATAGCTAATGATACTTGCTGACGTGTAACCGTAGAAACTGCTCTTTTTCTTTATCCAGCATCATTTGATTTCACTGTAAAAGGAAAGAATACTGTACGTGGAAACATTTTGGCTTCTTTAAAGCGTAGTATGAGTGAGCCTGCAATCAACGGTGCTTTATGTCACACAGCGTATTCTTAGCTCGCCTCAATGAAAGGTGAACTGCTCATCTAATTTTTTCTTCTTTTTTTTTTGCTATCTTTATTTCCATTGTGTTCATTCTAGGCAAGGTAATTATACTGATAGTAGACATCTCTTTTATGTTGGGGTTATTATGTATTGATTTCAAACTAAAGAGGCAGTTATGAAAACGATGAAATGTTCACTTGAATATTCATGAAACCCTCTTTTCAAGAGTTGCGCATCCCTTTCATCATCCTCATGTCATGCCAGGCATATATTCACTCAGGCCCGATCTGTCTTGCACACAGTCACTGATTTTGCCATTAACCTTGTGCGTGTGGCCAACTGTCCCTTTCACGTTAATTAAAACTACAAACGTGTCAACACTCCCCCTGCCCCGTTTGCTCAACCTCCATCGCCTTCCTCTCTGACAACTGAAACCTCGTTCTCATTGATTGCTATGATGTCATCCTCTGAACAATTGTCTCTCCCCCCACTCCTCCCCTTTCCCTCACAGCCATCTACGAGAAGTCTGCCGGAGAGACTGAGGCCATCGCCTTTGACGGGCGAACATTCATCGAGTACCACAATGCTGTTACAAAGAGGTAAGGGAGAGGACAAGGGGAACATCCTCATCCATTCGCCTTCATCCAACGTCTTCACTCTAATAGCCGTTAGCCAAATTACACCTCTGTCGATCCATCTCCTCTTGGTAAGCTGTGATGACAGTGTGATGATATCATAAGTGCTAAGGCTTCAGGGTGAACTTGGCGCTTGGCTAATAGCTCATTCCCCATGTCTATGGCAGCTCTTCTCCACTTCTGACAGGATTTTACTAATTAGCGAGATGGTTAACAATCACAGTGTTGCCCTAAGCACGCTCAGTTTGCTCTGTGGTCTAACACTCAGCTCAAAGTGACGCTGGACAATAAGCACGTATGCATGATTAAACTATTCCGAACATTTTCAGTGTGCGTAAACGACTTTTCTTTAGAAAACTGGCACCCAGAGACACGTTGCCTTCGGTTTTTTTATCACCCTGTGAAGGGAAAAAGCTGATGACGTAAGTGTAAAATGGTTTCTGGAACGGGTGTTTAAAAAAAAACTAAATCCTGTCCCTTTAGGCAGCTGATGAGACATTTTTACTCTTCAATCCATCTACAAGGTTGGCAACAGTGCGCCTCCAGGTTGGAATAAACAAAAATGTTTATGTGATGAACCTGAAAAGACATCAAGCATAAGGCTCTATATCTTCGTCTCACAGCTCTTCACACGAACACTCAAAGGTGTAAAAACCAGGCCACAGCCTGCAGCCCGCCACACCCATGGAGACGCAACGCTCCCTCGCTCAGAACTATATCAGGCGTGTGTGTTTCAGTGTTTGTCCGTGTATCAGTGTTCGTTAGTTCAGCGTTTCAGCTGCTTGTCCAGTCCTGAAGTCTGACCTCCCTTGTCCTTGTCCACACGTGTTTTGTCTCATGTAAATGTCCTTCACTGTTTTTCCTTTTTCACTCAAGCCAACTGACCAATGAGATCCCAGAGTAAGTAGACATTTTGACTGGGTGTGTGCCCAGCTTTAAATCAAGCCCAACTAACAACAACGAAGAAGCCATTTTCGTTACTTAACCCAACTGGAGAGATAAAGTACATTCAGTTTCCTTCCATCATTTCCACACCGAAATAATTTATCCCCTTTCAAGTTAGATTTGACATCCGAGCTCCATATCCATAATTTAATTTGACAGATTTCATTGTTTGACATTGACATGACAAGACATTTTGCAAAGTCATTAGATCATTTTGTTTTTCCAGTGCAAAAAGGAAGCATGAACGAGTGCATGATAAGCATTGTGCTCAGCCCCCCCAGAGGAAATTCATTGCAGTACGAAGAATGTGCAATCTTTTATGCATGGTTGTTCATAAACAAAATGAATTATCAGACACTTACACTGAATGGCATTATCTGTTGTTTGCGATATGACTGAATCTGTTGAAAAGCGCAAGAGGAGAATCTATCCAACACACCTTAAGCTCGTTGCTGGTACCTGAGTAGTCTCTGCTCGGGAAAGCTCTCAGTCATGACTTAGTTAATAAGGACTGTCCTCCCGCTCATTAGCTTAGTAAGTAACCTCTTTAAAAGAAATCTCAAAGTAAAGCGGGATTCATCTCAGATTAAGCCGACTGGATTCAGCCCAGAGTCCAATCTTTGCCAGGGCTTCTGTCATTTCTTTTTTGCCAGATCTTTAACTGTAATTGTGAATAATTACAGAGTCAGCCGCACAGAGAGGCAGTGACATGTTAATCACAGATTTGTCTCCCTTTGTAGATTAGACCTCCAATTGAGATCTCTCTGTAGTGTGTAGCCATGGGCATCAATCTCACTTAGCAGGAGGGGACAGTGGTCCTTGGAGCCAGACTGTCAAAAGTTTAATGGATGTCAGATTTACTAAGAGCCACAGTAAGCGTGAATTTAAGTAAACCCGAAGTATGACGTTGCACTGTGAAGAACAATTTGATGTTATAAAGGTAATGAATACATTTCTCTGGAGGTCATTAAAAGATAGATGAGGCCGCAGCGCTCACCTTGGGTTAATATTTCTGTTACTATTTGCAGCACCTTTTGATCCTTCACTTCTCTGCATCTGTCTGAAAGCTCAGGTCGATTAGCTCAAGCCCCCTTATGTCAGTGACAAATCATATCTGGCCATGACTCTCACCTGATACGACAGCTGACCCCGTTTTTTTTTTAGTTTTGTTACAATTGCTCAATTTTTCTCATCCCATCTGTAGACAGAAGGTAATTGCCGGTGCCGCCTTGCGCCACTATAAATATAAAGGAGGTGTTCAATATTTGGACACTAACTTTAAGTAGCCTTTGCGGCGGTGTGGACATAGACCAATGTACTTAATCTCAGTGCTGACTTTAAAAAAAATGCTTGATCCCAGGGCATTTTGGTGCATTAGTCATCCATTTTGGCTGGAGTGGTTCCCCTGAGAACCTCCTTTTATGGTTGTAGTGTGATCAGGGCTAAGCTACACACTTCCTATGATCACACAACAGTTGTTATCGACTGTCGGCTCGGTCGATATTGTAGTAGAGCAAATAAGTTATGCTTTTTACAGCTCCGAGTCTAAACTAGACCTCTGAGTCACCCAGTGGGCTCACAACATCCCCCCCTCCCCTTCTTTCCTTCTCTCCTTCTGGCCTGCTGCGCTTACACTGCATGCCGTTGACTTTCTTCCCTGCTCCCTTAAGTCCCGAGTCTCTGGAGAATCCATCTGACCAGAGGTGAGTCTGATGAAGCTTTTAGACTTTGGTGCTGTGCACTCACCTCTCGCCTCCACATTCTCCCTCCCCAACCTCTCACAGAGCTCAGTCCTCCTCCAAAAACAACATTTTTTCCATTATAAAGATAGTTAACAATGCCAAACGCAGTGAGACTCTGTGTATCCTTCAATTAATTCTGCAGTTTGAAGCTCTGATAACGGCACACAAGCAGCCAGAGCTGCATCATCTTTGCTGTAGCTGTCCTCGATGTCCCCCTGATGCTTTTGTTATTCTAAGCACTACTGCCACCTAGAGTCGAAATGGACGGCAGCACTCTCGCCTTCTGGGAATTTGAATACATATGAGAGGTAGATAAAATCCCTCCATTTCCAAAAAAGAAACAGCAACACACCAGAACTCTGCGAAGGCACCGGTGTATAAAGGATCTAGAACACTGTGTGGCGATGTTGTTTTATTCATGATATATTCAGCACTTTTAATAACCTGGACCTTATCACTGACAAGTTGCTCAGATGGAGATTTATTGGACCCTGTAAGCTCTTTGAGGGGTTGCCAGGAGAGGGTTCACTGAGCTGTATGAGCTGTATTTGTGTTTTTCTTCCTCTCTGGGGAAAAAAACAGATTTGATGCCCTTAAATCATTTTTTGTTCCTGTTTACTTCAGCAGATTCAGTTAATCAAGGAGGTGGAAGTTTCCAACCTAAGCATGTTTTTCAAGGATAACATCAGATGTGATGCTGGGTTCTTTCCCTCTTTCTGCTGAGATGAACCTGCATTATTGTTGACCTGAGATGTCAACGTTGTCCGGCCTTAGGCCGGCAACTAATGAACTCCAAGGATATCATTCCATTGCTTCTTTTTTTATTCGCTGTTCTGAAAAGAAATACTCCAGAAAAGTTGCTATACTCGGTTTCTCCTTATCCCCTCACATTCCCTGTCCTGTTTGTATTCCCATGTGCCTCTGTGTTTGCTATGCTGAGTCCTTTGTCTTGTCATCTGTCTTGTCTAATCTTTATCTCCAGCTCTGTGGTGCTGTTTTTTTTCTAATCCACGTGTCGTTAGTTCTCTGTCATATGTACCCTCACCTTGTCTTTGTCCTTGTGTTTGTGTTTAAATACCCTTTGGCAAAGGTGAAAGTACATCTGTTTCACACTTGCACAGCTGCTGATTGACGACGCGCACGAGTGATCACAAACACACTCGCGCACAAAGTGAAGGCAGGACTCTGCTGGACTCACAAGGAACTGAGGGACTTTGTGTGTTTGCTTGCAGGATGTGTGGTGATATATTTTAGTATGCACACATACAGTAGAGCCAGATCACAGCGTGAATTTTCCTCACACATTGCCAAGAATGACAGTACAGCGTCTCTTAAGGATAAATGGAAATCTGTGCTAGTCTGAGCATCCAAATCACCCTCACAGCTGTACAAGTAAGGAGACTGGAGATCAAACAGCTGCATAAACAGCCCACATTTGCAACACACCCTAACAGCAACACAGGGGGCACTGCGCAGCACTGCAGTTCATGCTCAGTAGGAAAGTTAATAGCAAAACATCCCCCTGCTACTTCTAAACTCTGTCTATATTCTAACTCGCTAATTATGAGACCGTAGAGCTCAGAGTAGAACGTTTTTTTGCTAAATGGGTAATGTGCCCTCGAGACAACAACAGAGGTTCCTTGTTTCTCATATGCAACTGCAAATGACACAAGCACCAACTGAGCTGTTTCAGCACTAGAACTCTTAATGATGAATTGGACCACGAGCTAAGTGATGTGTTTTCTTTTTGTCTAGTGAGAAGGCTCTGCTGGTGAACAAATTTGAGCTGAGCATCCGCACAGAGGCGACCCATGGGCTGGTGCTGTGGAGCGGGAAGGGCGTGGAGCGCTCAGACTACATCGCCCTGGCCATCGTGGACGGATACGTTCAGATGACGTACGACTTGGGCTCTAAGCCTGTCGTGCTGCGCTCTTCAGTGCGTGTCGACACCAACCGCTGGATACGCATCAAGGCCAGCAGGTGAGGTGGAAGATGACAGGTTGTCTGGGATCAGGAGTGAAAGCTTTTACAGATAGACCAGGATTAGACTTAATCTATATTCTGTTTGTGTTGTGCAAAGTGTGGGATGCCGTGCGTGAACACTCCACTACACAGTCATCCCTTGCTCTGAAATGACTCTGATTAGTTTAAGGATATTTTCATGCCTGGTCTTGCACGGTGCAGTTCACACCATGATTAGAAAACATTAGTGAATGTAACGTGCGGTAACTTCCCAACACATTTGGCATAGACTATTCTGGCAGATTTACAATTTACAACAAAATAGATTTAAAAATTGTCCACATCAAACCGCAACATATGCAGTAGGTCAAATGGTTTATATATATATATATAGATAAAACAAGAAATTCAATACAATATCTATAGTGCAGCATTCATCTGGTTGCCTCAGAATTGCTGTTTAGCTATTTAGGTTAGTAATTCTTATATATAACTAAATGAATGCCATAAAGTCTTTTTAGCTGTTCACCTACTTACTTGCATACCTGTAGTGTGTGTCTACAGTACATACATAAATAAAAAGCCTGTAAAAAAGGATGTGGAATTAAAAGAACTGCGTGCTTTTTGAGAGTGACCCACTTAACAACCTCTCCCTGTGATCTATGCTTTATCGCTGCTGAACATTTGCGTTCAGCGCGGCTGTGAATGGCAGTATGGGGGATAATTAGATTGGTTTCATCACGTAAGGAAAGAATAATCGATCCTTGAAAAGCTGCTGCATTCATTTCAGAGATTTGGCCAAATTTCATCCCAGGCTTACAGAGAGACCACATGAGATGACATAATTTGGATGCTGATGATGGTGTAAATCGCAGCATGTGGCATACAGCTCGCATAGTTACATAGCTATCTGTGTTTGCGGCTTGCTTTTAATGACACTCTCTCTGTCGGAAATCCACTTTAGCGACTTCAAATTAGCCCCATCGTCACAATTCTTAAGTGTGTGCTAATGCGTAGCACTGAGCCACCTAAAATGAATGGTGCCGTTACGGCATCTGTTAGGTGGTGTACAGGCACATTTAGAATGCTGCTTGGCAAAGGCAGTTATGTGAGGGCTTAATGTGCTGGCAGCGGGGCAATGGAGTCTTGACACTTCAGATTAAATGAAACTGCAATTTACAGCTTTTCTGCGGGACGCGCACGCATCAGACTTACATTAAACTGCATCTCTCTCTTTTTCTTTCTCCTCCTCAGAGCACTTAGAGATGGCTCTCTTCAGGTTGGCAATGAGGCACCAGTAACAGGGTCATCGCCTTTGGCAGCGACACAGCTGGACACAGACGGAGCACTCTGGTTGGGTAGGTGCCCACACAGCCCAAAAAAAAAATGAAAGAAAAAGGAAACTGTCATTCAGACTGCCTGTAGCACTTTTTCATCCTCGCCACTCGTTCACTCACTCCTAGCCAAAAATGAGCAATGACATCTTTGGCAATGCAGAGGACAAGTGAAGTCTCTGGCAGGGAAGAAGTGGTGTGGTGGGCAACAAAAAAAGTCCAGGCCTATTCAGGTAGTGAGTTGAAATGAATCTGAATCTGACTAACTCAAAGTTGCCTGCTCACCCCAATTGAAAATGATCAGTTCACTTTGGTGTGAACTTGACTCAAAGAGATCGTTTTTGAAAGAACACACGCGACACGGCGGGACTGAACATGCTGAGGAAATAACACTGAAAACCAGTGTTGTGAAATAAAGTCAGACTGTTCTTTAAAATGCAAAGCACACTTTGGCAAAGAGACAGGTTTGGGAGGAGAAGCAGCCCGAGTGACATTTAAGAGACACAGTGCATGTAGGTGCGCTCGTAGACTCAGGTACATGTATACAAACACACACGCGCGCACTGGGACGCAGTGCGGTGGAACAGGTGCTGAGTGAGCCCTGCAGCAAGAATACATAATCCTCACACAGCCCTCCCATCGAGAGCCCTTCTCGTTTTAAAATCCCCTTTTCACTGTTCATCATTAATTCATCTGTAACTTGCATGAAATTAGCCCTGTCGATCCCCAATTCGGAGGCCCGAAATCCATTTAAAAAGGCCAGGGACAGGGGATGTAAAGAGCTTGTGGGGGGATATGAACTCTCAGCTTGAAAAGATTAAAATAGAGAAAACGTGGACGAGACAGAGAGATGGGGAATGTGGAGGAAATTAACATAAAAGAAAGAAAGGAAGAGGAGAATACTGCCAGTGTAGATAACAGAGAGTGGGGATGGCAGCAGGTAAAACATCAAAAAGTAGGGACAGCCTGTTCCCCCATAAGAACAGATCTCATGAAATTCAGAACAAAGAATTTCACGCTGATTTATAGAAAAAGAGACTAATGACTGCTTTGACTGAGCTGGCTTAAAAAGTTGCTCAAAACATCATTAAAAGGGAAAAGGAGTCAGTCACACACCCTGCAATTAGGTCAACAGTTCTCCAGAAAGAACAGGGTTTGTTAAAAAAAATGAAATGGAAGGGTTAAGTGCTAAGTCATGAAAAAGTTAACTTAAAGTACAGGGGACTAAGACGTTATGCAAATGCATATTTTGATAATAATAATTGTCTATTTTTAGACTTAAAGCCACTGACAGATACGAGCACGAGTAGGTGAGCATGCAGTATTTTCTCCTCAACTATAATATCAAGCATCTTGCTTTCCACATTGGGTGAAATGGCCCTCATAGTTTCTGCTGATTATTTGACAGGTCAGACACACGGCAAATCATTTGCATCATATGGTTTAAAGAGAACTGATGCACCTACGATATAAGAACTCAAACTACTGGTGAGAACAGGAAAAGCTGCTGGAAAATTTGGGAAAAGGGGAGTTCACAGCATTGAACTCTCAGCACTAAAGAGTGAAACAAATTTAAAATAATGAGCATATATATATATATATATATATATATAAATGTAACATAACTATTTATATAACTGGCATTTCCGACTACTCTGAGCACTGTCGGAATAAAAGAGCCTTTCTTTCTTTTGTCTGTCTTAACTTACCTCCCTGGTGTGCAGGCTTCTCTTTTTTCCACTTTGATCGCAGTTGTTTGACAAATAAAGTGTCATCCTGTCATGTCCATCAGCTGGTGTCATCAAGGGTACAAAAACGAAGCCTTTAATGCAACCTGACAAAGACAAGCAACTGCTTTAGCAGGAGAAATGAATGACGCCATGAAAATATATCAGGTGTAGTCTTTTGATGGCATTTACGGCTTTAATTTGTTCTGATATCCTGTTACGTGGTGCGGAATGCCACTTCTCTGCTTGTGAAAAAGAGAACTTAATGACAGGGCATCAGGGGATAGTATAGATTAAAAATCTGCAGCTGGAATGAAACACTACTATTGGTTGTATAATGCAAATACAAGGGTAATAGACTGAGCAGGGTAACTTGAATCTGTTTGGAGTAACTCTCATCGGATACTCCCTTCAGCTGTTTCTTATTTTCAGTATTCATGTACAGGAGCCGATTAGTCATCATATACATTTTTTCCGTCTCTACTTAGGTGGTCTGGAGGAGCTGGCAGTGGCCCGGCGACTACCAAAGGCCTATAGCACCGGCTTTGTTGGCTGCATTAAGGACGTGGTGGTGGACGGCGTGGAGCTCCATCTGGTGGAAGACGCCTTAAACAGCCCCAGAATATTACAGTGTTCTGCCGCCAAATAACCCGACCGAGACAAAACATTCAGAGAAACGGAAGAATAAGAAACCCTGTCACCCGCTCCCTCCATAGTGCCCATGTCTCCTGCTATAATTATTTTCTATTTTTGTATACTTTTCATTGCTTTTTATATGAAAAGAAAATTAATATGTGGTTTTAATTTTTGTTTCATATGTTTTGTTCTTGTTTTTAATCCGTACCTCCAATTACGGAACAAACATTCTTTTTCTCTACTGCCCTCACTCTTCATCTTTTTTTTTTTTTAATAAGCAGGCATATTTTATTCTTCTCAGTTTCGTTGTTTTAAACCAAACGCCAACCAGATAAAAAAGCCTGCTCGTTTTCCTCACTCATTACTTGAACACTGGTGGACCTTGCTGATGATCTCTGGTTACTTGCCTTGTCTTGGTGCCATATCTATCATCCACATTCCCCAAGCATGGCCTATTCATGATCTATAGAGACGTACATTCCCTCATGAGAAGTGGACGCAGTGTACACTGTAGCTGATCTGTGCAGCTCTGGCATCTGCAGTCAAGAGACTCTGTATTCAGCCCTAGTTGCCCACTGTATTTTCCTAATGGGACTTTTCTTATATCTGTCAAGCTGCTACAGTGAGAAAGTACACAGTCTAAACCACTCAATCAACCCTCATCTCACTGCGCCAAAAAAAAAAAAAAGAAGAAAAAACTCTCCACTCAATCTGAATCCCATCAGAGCCTTTAGTTTTGAAATATGACTCACTAACACTGCAACCTGACATGATGGAGAGAGCGCAGCGTTCCACAACAACCCGCATATCATTAGTCATAAGTCAAGACATGAATCATAGACATTAATAAATGTTATAAATATAGAATATATAAATAATACCTGAGACTGTGAATATGTAAGATGGGTTCTCTTTAGAGAATTGTGCTTCTCATGTACTATCGTGCGTTCTGTTTTACAATCAGCAGATGAACTAATGATGACCACTATAAATGCATGCACTTCTGCAGAGTTGGTTTGGATCTAGGTTTTGTTTTTTCCCCACTTTGTTCTAAAATACCTTTCTAATTTGAAAAATGTCACTGTTTTTTTTTTAATTTCCTCTTATGTAATTTCCGAACCTACAGAGCTCAAAGTAATATTGCTTGTTTCATTTCCTGTGTATTTTTTGGCCTTTTGTTTTTTCTTGGAGGCAGTTAGTTTTGCAGGACTTTAAATGGTGCATAAGGGGAAGTTGTTACCATATCTAACCTTAAGGAGGTGCTGAGGGCAAGGACTGAAGAAGAGGAATGACAGAGCGCAATCGAGGAGAAATCTTACGATTCGGAGAACTACTACTCTTGGGAACGCACTGTCAAACAACAGTCAAGATTGTTTGACAGAGATTGAATTTCTTTTCGCATTCTTGAGGGAGTCTTCTTTTTTGGGGGCTGTTTAGAGAGACTGTGATGTTGTGACCTTCTGAAGCCATAACAGACACAACACAAAAATGGGAAAACATGCGTAATCCTACAGTACTTGCAAGTTAACAGAGCAACACGTGAATTTGTGTTGCTCATGCAAATTCGGTACCATTCATTGAACGGATGCAACGTGGAGTCGACTCAATAAGCTGCGCTGACGGACTTAAAGACGCTCATTTTGATATGAGAACCTTGGCAATAGTCAAAGCCAAAATCATGCCTGTTCGTGGTTGAGTGTCAAATGGTCTTGTGCTATTTCTTTCTTAAGTTTTTAATTATGTTTCACTTCTTTAATCATCAAGCATTTCTTTTGTACAGCCCTGCAATTTTTAAGTGTAAATTTAGCAAAAGTGTAATCTGTGGAGGTTTATGTTTTTAGTAATATACACTGGAACCATGTCTGACTTGTCTGTTCACCCACACAGTGATATACTTATGTACACGGGGGAGGGATAGCCCAAAGCTATAACCATGTCGTGTAGACCCAAACTCTGAGTGTCTACAGCAGACCAGGATTCCCTTTCTGGTGTCCGGAGATACATTTAAATTCTAGCACTCACTCCAATAACCTTAGACTGGTCTTCTTTTACCACGTTGTTCTTTGAATCAGACCCATTCAGGGCCAAACACTTACTTCAGGAGAGATTCCTGTATATGTGGATGGACTCGAGAACAGCAACAGAAAATTGCAGTCTGTGGTTCGGTTGGAAACTAATAATTGCCTTAAAAACCGGTCACCTCAACTCTGAGCAGGTGACAAAGACATCATCCATATAAGTGTTTCCTTACTTTAGCCAGTGTATTAGCCTCAATCCCATAATGTAAATGAGTAATACATAATAATAAGTATATTAGTAATAATGCTCTTACACAAAAAATCCCAGGGGGCTTCTGCAAACACCCCCTCTGGCTTTTTACAAAAAAATCTTCTAATTACTGGATTTTGAATCATTTATTTTCTGTTTCTTATTTATGTCTACATGTGGATTACCCTCCATGTCTGGCCTCTGTAAACTACTGTCTGACTGCGCAAACTTCCTCAAAGGGCAGTGCACCAAGTAAGAGTGGCATGACCTGAACATTACTAACTTTATGACCTTTGTCTTGTGTTCCTACCACCATGAAATAAAATACCAAACTGAGTCCATCTCTGTCAGCTGCCTTCATTTTGTCACTACCTGCACTTCATTTGTTCTCAACTCAAAACCATGTTCCCACACATAGATATACATCTCTATATGCTTATATTTTCTCAGGCATCAACAACATTTTAGCTGCTCATACTCAAACTGGGGTAATAATAACCTCTGAACATACAGACAATACTTCTGAGTAATGTCAACTCATTGATTGATTTAGTATTTTCATAGACAGTTGGCAAAATATACAAGGTTTGTAACTTTTATTTTTACTAGAAAGAAAGTTGGATTTTATTTAATTCAAATTATTACTGCTTGAAGCATTCTTAGTTATTGCAAATTCATCCCGATGAAGGGCTGGCCAGAGTGTTGCGGAGCATGGCAGAGCAGGCAGAGAGAGAGCTGGGTGGAGCAGAGGGGACTGATATGCTGAGACTGAAATTTTAAACTTTTGTGTCAGTGAATAATTTGCATATCTGCTGTTGCTTAGAAAACGTGTAGATATGTGAGGGTGGAAGTGCAGTTCATGACCTTGGTCACTACACTTCAGACTAAGTGAAAACGATGAAGTTTCTGAAAGCTGCAGACTATCACTGTGTTAATATATTTTCCCTTTGCCCGTCCACATTTCAGTACTAATAAGAAATATGTTATTTAAGCAGTTGTGTACTTATCTATGATTTATGTATGTAAATAATTAAATCCCTAATGGAAGGGAAGATAGCCCACCTAAGGTTATGGTTATTATGTCCAAGTTCAAGATAGCAATGAAACTGCAAAAGTTTAAGTACAGTTTGGCAGGAAAGTGAAAGTATCTTACAGATACTTACAGATTTCCCCGTGTTTGGCTCCTGCTAATTGTTAGTTGGTGTATTGGATCAATCACAAGTCACGAGTTCAATCTGTTCTCACTCCTAACGAGTGCTTTTTTCTTTTTGTTTTCACAAGCAATTTTACATGCCGCACTTATGTGCACGCCAACAAACAGCATATCTTGCTAAAGTGACGTTTATGTCGTCTAATTCGTATCACCTACAGAAATCTCTGTATTGTGCTGCTGTTTAAAAAGCCGGAATTCAACAGAGAAAAAGCAGCTGCTGCAAAGCATCATACATCATTCAGCAGCAACATCCAATATTTGTCTAGTTTTCATTAGGCCTGAGATTTAATGAGTTTAATTTATTCCTTGCTAATGACAGAGAAGGACACTGCATCTTATGTTGTGTTAATTAAAACTCTATGAACTGGTGTTGGTTGAAAAAGTTTTGCCCAGTGAAGGATCCTTCTGGGTAATGATCGTTTTCAAGTTGATGAGTGTAAGTGGTTTGATTAAAAGGTTTTCCAGGAATTAAAATAAAGACAAAATGCAACAACCCTGTGACAAATGCAACTTAATCAAAAGTCAAGTATCGCTTGGGTGACAAGCAGAAAGAGGGTTTAGATTGTCTGGCTTTAGGCTTATGTATTTTGGAGGATACCAGATTCGCAGAACTCACAGACACAGAAAGCTCATTCTGATTCATGTTTTGAGCAACTGACTGGCTTTTAGAGACAAAGCAGGAGCAAGAGTTGTAAAGCAGCCAAAAAATTGAAGATGTCTTTTCCATGTTGGGGAATGCAGTTTGTTCAAGGGTCAAAGTGGATTTTTAAATTATGCAACAAAAGTCAGGTCCTCTCTGAATTAAATTTCATTGAAACGTCCAACCTGAGCCAAAAACAAGCCCATGAGATGGAAGTAACTGCTTAGAAAATCGCCAAATGAGTTTCCAAAAATGTTTTGTGAAACAGACTGGACCGTTACTCCCCTACAATAAAAGACCTCACCCATCCTACACTTCACCCCATTTTCGGAAATAAATCCTCACTCACAGCTTTTTATGTCCAGATGGTTCTAAAAGTTCTTTCTATCTGACAAGGCTCCAGCTGTCCAGCTGCATCACTCACAGTATAAGCCCTCTTTGTTTCCCTCTTCAGATTTTTTTTGGTCTCTGGACAGGCAGATTTGCAAGTCTCAAGACGATAAGGGTCAAAGGCCACAAGCTTATGGAAGCAGCCACCTCAGGGTAGATGGGACATCCTGGTCTCCATTCCCCTGGGTGTGTAACTAGGCTTTGTGTTCAATCTAGTTGTTCGTACCAGACTCAACAGGACATCAGGCTGCATGGTGATAAGGCTTCAGTGTTGCGGTCCAGAAACGCGTGTAATGCAAAGGAACTGTAATCATTTAAAGGCATGCATTCAGGAAACACACCTGCTATCAAAGGTTCATTGCACATGATGTGTTTCGTACATGTGTTTTCAGTATAATGGGATATAAAAATAGTTATTAGCATCATATAAATAACGCAATGACAAAAAAAGATACAAAAAGGCATCTCAACAACCCAATAAATGTTTCTGTTCATCTGTCTTTAATCAATCACATTTACTTTTAAACCCTAAATGTGCACTCACTGTTATTCCGATATTTGGCTGTTGCTATCAGTTTCCACTATTGATCAGGAATTAATGTCTTTCCGTTGTGTAAGAGTTTTTTTTTTACTGCACACCAGATCCAAATAATAAACTGAATGTTCGAACTCATCTGCCCTGCCTGAAGCACATTGCAGCTGGCACTCTGACAACATAAATTCCACGAAAAAGAGAAATTCCCACTTCATCATCTGAGTGTCTGGAGGCTGCAGCAGCACACTGGGTCAAACTGTGGAAAAGCGAATCCATAGATGTGAAGCCTGTGGGCTCACAGACAATTGCATAAGCCCATCCATCCCCCAGTAGATTAACCTCCAGTGATAACCACAGGACGGTGACGTCAATGCTGCTCTGCTTCTCTTACCCCCACCACCATCTTCCATAGCTGGGAGGCTGTCCCGTCATGACTGTATAACTGAAGAGGAAGTATAGACCTTCCTTATCTATTATAATACAATAGCAGAGCTTTATAATAGCATGGCCAAGTCATTAATATTCCATCACTGATAAAAATGAGTCTGTAGCCGTTTACTTTCTACTGCCGTATACTGTAAGTAGGTTTGTGTTTTTTTCATGCATTATTGCTCTGCTCCCCAGTGTATATTAACATGATCAGGATATTTTGGTTATGGAGTTACAGGGTTCTGATGACTGTAAGGACGACCTATGTTTTTATACTTTTTTTTCAAAGACTGATATTACCCCCAATATAAATCTTAACAGTTCTCTAGTGCGCATCAAGTTAGCTAGAATTAGTCTGAACAGGACAGGAAAAGCTCTGGCACAATGGTCACATGTAAACAATTTCTTTTAAAGATCTCTTAAGATGGGATAGCAGGCTACAACACAAGATTTGTGTAAGTAGTTTGAACACGCTATATTACACTGTACCACATGTGGCATTTTCTTATTACTTTCTGCGTTAGACATGCCTGTGAATAACTGTTAATATTTCATACACATAAAATGAATCTTCTCTGGATTTTGTCCCCAAGAGTTGACTGCCAAAAGGCCCTTATTTTGAAGGTACCCACCGGAAGCCGTGTCAGTGGCTCTGAGTAGCGCAGGACACAGATTTGAACAGATCCCTCACTCGGCACCGCGACTCAGCAGAGGCACCAGGGCAACGTTTGAAGACGATTGACAGCTTTCAGAGACTGCTATGACATCTCGCAGGTAAAGTGGAGCTTGTTCTTCCAACTGTCACGGACGTCGCAGTAATGTTCCTCAGCTTCTCCGCGCCGGCACCAGCAGCCAGAGGTGCTGCGGGCGAGATTGAACTGAGGCTCGAACTGAGGGCGCCTCAACTTTTTCCCTGCAGCAGACCCGTTTATCGGAGGCACTTGTCGCGTTGTGTTGTGGTTTTCTCATAAAGAAACTCTGTTAACCTGGCAGTTATAATGAGTGCGGGTGTAACGCAGGTGTGGACGCTGTGATAGGTCGTGTTTTTTATTTTAAGCCTCAGCTGTGAAGTGACAGTGACATTAAAGTAAACATCGCGTTGCTTTGTTTTCACGTTTTACACTCATTCACGTGCATTTGTGCGCGTTTTTTTTTTTTGCCAGTGGTGGGATTTAATCGTGAACTGCTGCTGAAGTCAGACAGAAAATCTAATCTTAACTCCTTAAACCTATTTTCCTACGTTACACACGTTTTTAAGTTGTTTTGCACACTTTCATAGTTTAATGCTGTGGGCTTCTCCTGCCTCTCTCCCACTCTTTGTCTGTGTGTACACAGTGCAGGAAATTGCCATACAGCTTCCTGTGAATCTAAGCTACACACTCTACTCTCAGTATAGTAGTAAACCTATAGTCAATGTAAATAGGCACTGTGGTATAATTCACACCCCTTATATTATAGCTACATCATTATGGGGCCTCCACCAAAGTGTTGGGAACAACCGCAAAACAATTAGACATCTCATGGGATTAGTTAGTTAAGCAAAAAAAAGTAGATTATAGGATATTATAAAGTGGCAGCCTGCCGACAGCTTCACGGTGTGTTGTGTTACTTAGAAATGTGTATGTGTGTTCTCTCCAGGAACAATAACTCAGTCCTGTTCTTATATTATTATATTATTAACCAAACGCACAACTGTGGACTAATAATGATTTATAAAGCTCACTGAAGCCTGCTTTGTATTTGAGAAATGAAAAGCTGCAGGAGGTTTTAATACTGAACACATACACGCTCATTTACATTTTATATTATCGGTTCATATAATGTCCGACTTGTTGCTAGATAACCATATATTAGAGGGACCAAATTGCGCAGTGGAATGCAGCAGTTTTACACCTGTTTCTAGTCCTTGTCACAACTAATAGTCTGTTCAAATGTTGGAGCAGATTTCTATGCAAAGTGACCTCTGAACATGTGGCCGTCGAGTCTGCTGTGGACTCAGGAAAACGCAGTGTTGGCAATTAGAGTTTACACTTAAGACAAATAATCTCCCAACCATATGGGTGGAAAAGGTTGTAGATGTGTCACGTCGCATGATTTTAGACAGGTGCCTGCTGTATCCTGTATTCCTTTCTCTGGGGAAGTTGCCATGGAGAAATAATGATGTCCATGTCAAAGTACAAACTTTCACAATACAAATGAGAGTATTTGGTCCCTTCCTGATTTTTGTTTTTTACTGATGAAATGTTAAATCACTTAAGCAGAAGCTTAATAAGAATAATAATTTTAGATAAACATTTAAATTTAAATAAACAATCTAAATATTACACAGACCATGTGTGTAATCTGCATTCAAGAGTAATTTAATAATGTCCTCTCTTTCATTAACTGCGTCGGTCGTGTGGAGTATTTCCTGTTCCTTTGGGGCACAAATATCTTTACCACATGCCTACGCTATTACTGGTGCATGTGTACTGGAACCCCTTCAATATGAGGTATAGGGGCAATTCTCACCGCAGAGCTTGTGTCTTGTTTAGTGAGCCGGAGGAGCAGTTTTTTTGTCATGGTCAAAGATAATTCAGAAGCTAAAGAACCTCACAGGAAAAGATTAAAGACTGTGGAACTATAAGGCACACCTGAATATAATCCGCACCAGTTAAATTTGTGGCAAACTAGGGATTGTTCCATATATAAGCCACACCCTACTATAAGCCGTAAAGTTCATGCTACCACATAGGGGACAGACAGAGTTGACTGTGTTGGAACGTCCGTGCACAAATAACACAGTGCGCTCCCTGCGCGTCCTGCAGTCACAGTACCGTAGTAGTGCAGTATAACAAAAAACAACGCTTAGAGCACTTGACAAGACAATAACGTTAAATGTGCTCGTCTGTAACACAGCAGTAAAGGTGCAGCAATGTGGCCGTTTACTGTATGAAAATAACCAGCCTACTTTACCAGAAATGTCCGTCATTGATCCTTGTGTATTTTGTGTTTACTTGGCAGACACTTTTATCCAAAGCGACTTACGAGCTAGCGCTAGCTAGATTAGGAGTCAGACAGGGTCTCGAACCTGTGAACTTCTGCATCCCAGTCTGACGCCTAACCTATTGAGCTACCAGGCCGCTGGTTAGAACGCTGGTTATATTTGCTTGAATACTTAAATTCATAGAACAACTGAACCAATTCTATGGGGCAGCTATGGCTCATTGGCGAGGCTGACTCAGAACAGGTCATCTATCAATATCATGTGGTCTGATTCCTTGATACTCCTGTAATATGTGAATTTGTGTATTTAATCCTGCACAATCAACCAGCATCGAGTAATAGACTAATAGAATAGAAATTTGTTGTAATCACCTTTAACCCCACTTTTATTTCAACTCCAAACACTTTATAAGATTCAGATTACTGGAATAAACTAGACTGGGGAGAGAAAAGCTTTTTACACAATTGTAACTGTAAATTGTGTTAAAATCCTTGTGAGTTTCACAACACATGGGAATAGAAAACGAGAATAAGAAATGTCTTATTTAGTTCTAGAGTCGCCCCAGGGTCTGAACAACACAGAGACAAAGTGAAAAGAAGTTTGCACGTCTGCCACGGTGTGTTGCCGAGTGAGACACGTACATCTGTTGCTCTGTGGCTCACTCTGTACTTCCTGAGTTGACATGTCACAGGGAGACAATACTACAATGCGTACCACCGTGATCTGACAGACCTGCGCTCCTGTTAGTGATAGTATTAGTCAGGAAGGCTGGGCTTTCCACATTTATTATGTGTGTCATTATTGTTTTTGTAGGATTTAGTCATAAAGGAACCATTTGTACAGTCCCTCACTGTAACACTAGCATCAACATAACAGTGGTATTTTAATGGGTTCAGTATAGCTGCGGATACTGAGAACGAAGTAATTATGCAGAAGCACTTCACGCAGATGTTCCTTTTTTTAATTTAGCCAATTCTGTGTAGTATTACAAACGTTCCACTATTGGAAACCACCTCTGCCCCCCCCTTTGTTTGTGGAACAGACCTCATCTGTCACTGAAACTCATTTGACCAGCTGAGAACAGTGAGTCAGTTTTTCGATAAGCCGCCAGGAAAACAACAGACCATGTGGAGGAATAAGATAACACTGCCAACATTTCCAGGAGTGCTCTGAACAGTAATGTGAAGTAGTATTTGCCCCCTTCCTCGTTTTTTTATTATGTTGCACTTAAAGTATTCAGATTGTTAAACAAATGTTAAAATTACAGAAATATAACACAAGCAAATTGAAAAATCACTTACGGAAAAAAACTGCCCAGGCCTGCTTTTCCCTTTGTGAAAAAGTACCCACTCCCCTTGATAAATTGTAAATGAATTTTGAATAGACACAACAAAGTAATTTATACAGAAGCTGTTTGACAAAGAGAAGCTAAAAGATGTCAAAAAGCAACATCATCACAAATAGATGGAAAACAAAGTGATTCACATGTCCAGTAGAAAAAGGGTTTCAATCAATGGCAGCCCTTAAATCTGTACCTGCATCCACAATGGAACCTCCTACAATACAAAGTATAGGAGAGCCTTGGTTTGTTTTGATCCCAGCATGTTTTGCATTTTACGCAGGAAGAAAATATTTTGCATAGATTATAGGCGACAAGTTATTACAAATTGTTTCATGCCCATGGATTTTGCTCCTGGTAATACTGCCACAACTACTGCTGGTTTTAATTCTTGTCTGTATTTGCATTTGAATGTGATTTGGTGAGATGTGATCACCTGCTGCATTTGGCTGGTGAAATCAGTACAATGATATAACACAGTACACGGTACACAGGAGGAACAAAGTAACGTACCACCAGTTAAGGTTTCTCACTTAACTTCTCTTTGCTGGCAGGTCAGTGCTTATTTAAATGTGCATGACAATAATTAAATAAGTGCTTCTCCTCTAAAATAGTGTCGGTTGTATATGTACAGTATATCATAACTTTTAGTGGCCTAAAATGTAATAAAATAAATTACAAGAAGTAATTATCTTCTTCTCTGG
>JAUMHF010000024.1:4401015-4433274 GCA_032359275.1 Microctenopoma steveboyesi | reverse complement strand
AGTCCAGTTGCTATTGGATAAACCTTTTTTGAGATAACCATGACCTGGATGACTGAGAACCTTCACAGATATGTATCAACAGTTAACTTTTTTATTAGACAGAAAAGGAGTTTTGATGATTTTTTGTAGTCCACCCTATGTATTTGTAGGTGGTAATATATGGTTATGTTGCTTAAGTACTAGTTAATCAGACAGGTTTGTTGAGGTTAACTAACACCAAATATAAACAACAATACAAAATATTTGTATGGTAAAATACCTGAAAACCATTGTAAAAAAAATGAGCTATTGACATAAACAATCCTTCAAAATTCACATTTTCTAGTCTCAAACTTTATCTATTATAGTTTTTGAAAAAAATATTAAACATCACAGTAAATTTCTCAGTAAATATGTTTCTAATGGTGCTATTGAAACAAAATTTACACAAGATGTTGGTAATAGCCCAAGTAATCCAGGTGTACGAAGAAAACAAATGCGTCAAGATTTGTGTAATAAAGTCAAGTGACACAGGGAGTGAAGTGTTGAACACATGAATAAAAGGAGGTGCAAAAAGGCATGGAAAGCCAAGAAACAAGCTGAAATGTGTCATATGTACACAGCAAAACTACCCCCTGTCAGTGCAAATCAATAGCATCTGGTTTTCTCCTAATTGATGACATATGAAAAGGTTTCTCGTTAACAATATCTCACACAAGAAGCATCTCATGATGGGTAACAGATGAGTGCAACATTAGGGCCATAATCTGATGTGAAAACACATTTACACACAGAGGAATTAAAGGAATCATCAGAAGAGTTGTCCTAGATCCAGTGAACATTCGTGGAGGGCTTCAGAAAACCTGGAGTTAGCAGGTGCAGGAAACAAAAAGTAAAAGTCAACCACAATGCTCATCAGACAAGAAGCTGAAGAAAAAGCATGTTGAAGCTCAATTAAATATTGCTGCACAGAATTTGGACAAGCCAGTGAAACACTGGTAGAATATAGTCTGGTCAGAGAGCAGGATTTTACTATTTGGATGTCATTGCACAGACCATGAGACCGTGTGTGGGAGACACCTCTATTAGTTTAGTCGTCTTGAAGTTGTCTTTACCAACAAAACCATTAAAGTATTAAATACATTACAGTAACTTATTCCCTGTTTCATTCCACGTTATTGTCCCTTTAACACCTACAGCTGTAAAAAGGGCAGAAATATGAACGGATTGGATCTTTGGATGTACGAATCAATCTTTAGGAATTATTCTGAGAATTGATTCAGACTTAGATTTATTTTTAACGCAGCACTAGTCTTCATACACTCTCCAATGAACAGCATATTAGTGGTGTACTTTTGTACTGTTTGTGGACTAAATGCTTTGCCACTAGGATACAGTTTGAGCATTGTGGATGATACTTTTATCACTCTGCAGTGTCTTTGAATCATTTCCTGTTTGTGTCCACAGTCCTTCCCAAGCACCACCCTCTGCAGCAGGCTTCCTGTGATATTTTCTAATATCACAGGAAGAGCCTTGTTCAATTCACTCTCCACTCTTACATGTATTTATGACTAATCCTCTTGTAATCAGCTACTGCTTATAATTTGTAAAGATCCTCCTTTAATCTTCTTCCCCTGCCTGTGCAAAAAGAGATGCCGCAAATGCCGAAATGCCGCAGATCAGTTTTGTCACTCACTGTGGTCTGGGTCAGATGTGGTTTTCTGCCTTACAGGGCTTCATTTCACTCTTGCTTTCATTCTCTGGACTTAAATATGTATTTAATTAGTCAAGTCTTTGCAGAGAAAGCTAGATTTTTACTAGTCCAATGGTTTAACTCCAGCAATAGATGTTCCTCAATGACCACAAATCATGTATCACTCCCTCCTGTACCAACCCTGTGACACATTTAGCATCATTACTGAGTCTCCTGCAGTGTCGGCCTCTTTCTAGCACCTGTCTCTTCTTTCGCTGCTCTCATGTTTCCTCGCTGGCATAGTCAAAACAGACATGCTTTGTGATTGACAAACAGTCAGTGTCACTTTGATTTCGTCTGGTTAATAGAAAATGGTGACAGTTGCTTAATCACAAAGAGTGTAGACGTCTGACATTTACATCTTTATCACATTTTACTTTCAGTAATAGTAAATGTCACTCTAAGTTGTTCTGACAAACAGAAACTCCATTAGTCGACTTATCCTCGTTGATTATAAACGTTTTATCAGCTTTTGAAGAAATTAGTAGAACACATTTCAAGTCATTTTATCAAGCTGAGATTTCGGCTTTAGCTGAGAGCAATGACCATAACAGTATTCTGCTGTGTATTCGCTGCTCTAAAGTGACACAAGATCTGCTGAGCTAACACATGAGTCTTATTTTTATCTTACTGTCATGGGTTTGTGTCATACAGTGCACAAAAACAGAAACGGCTAAATGTTGGGCTGCTGTTGAAGCTTAAAGATATTATCTCCTCAGCATGAGCTTCATCAAGGCGCGCTTGTGTTGTCCACTGCATGCTCTCTGCTGGGGTATATTAATCAATAAAAGCCTTTGTAATGTGTAAAGGGGTTACTGGTGATGAAAGGTTATGTTTCAGCATGTGAAATGCATAATTTCCATGACTCATTCGATCTATATATGTCGGTGTTAAAAAAGTGTTTTCCCATTCTTGTTGAATCACTGACATTTACGCGCATTTTATTTCCAAAGATAAAGTCAAGGGCTACAACTAAAGGTCATTTTCATATTTGAATAATCTAGGGACTTATTTTTAACTTATTTGTCATAATAAATACATAAATAAATAAATATATAAATCAGCATGATGGAAATATTATCTATTTATGTATATGCTTGGAAATTATACACGGTCTGTCTGCAGGCGGTGCGGGGGGGGGGCGGGGTGCAGGACTTTTCACTAAGTAATAATCAATAGCTTTTTATAATATGTTATATCTGTGCCTGTGTAATAACTGCCTATGATGCACTGCTGTTGAGCAGTAGTATTTCCACCCACGTCACATGAAATTCCATTTCTGCACAATAGTGATTTATTCTTATACAATACTATTCATATGTTTGATGTCTAATCTCCTTGTTGTCCATGACATGAAAACATACGTTACACCGTTGCAGGTCTCTGTATGCTATGTAGATATTCCACTTAAAAAACATCTTTAATCATTGTCATTTACAACATTAAGTCTGTATTGTGCTTCTAATAAATGCAATCTGTCATTTTCTTTTACTTTAAAAACAAGAAATGTACGAAGTGACCCTAAACTGTGTTGTCCTGTATATGAATAATTGCTTTTTTAGTATCTGGTTTGTCCAAATGTTTGTCCAATATGTTTGTACGACTCGATTTGAAAGATTTCTTGGCCAAAATGCACTAAATATAATTTGATAATACCATATTCTGAGATGATGCACAGTTTCTTCACCACTGATTTCCACGTAGCATGAATGCTTTCAGTTCCTATCTGAAATACTAGTAGCTGAGAGATCTTTTACAATATCAATGTGGTGTGCATATTCACTGGCAGAAGCTACAGTATAGGCGGTTATATCTGAAATGTCCTTAGACCTGTTAACAGGTCACAGAATGACACGTAGGAGTTATTTTTAATTAACTGCATCCAAAACACCAAAACCAGTGCATGTAACTTCAGTTAGCAAGTTTCACTTTCACCGAATTAGTCTACCCACTCTCGTTTAGTTTCAGTCATACTGGTAAATGATCAATCACAGATGACTGATTTGATTAGTTTTCTGCACTAGATGCTGCAAAATGATTACCTGGGATTAACTGTATTTAATGTCTCGAGTCACTCGATGTTACTGTGTTATAATTATGAAGACATATGTATTATGCATTATGAAATGATTCTGGGTGTTGTAAATAGGGCGACACGGCTTTCATGATATTTACGAATTGACATTATGAATTAAATGAGAATTACTCGATGGCTAATGTTACAGCTTCTTTGTCAAAGAGATTATTAGATGACAAACACAAAGCATCATTAACATGTCACCGTATTGTATACATGCGTAATGGCATGGTAACTCAACCCCATGTCTTGACTCACAAAGAGGCCTTGGATGGCTAATGGTGTGCTGGATTAGCCAGCAATGGCACACGGTAGTTACGGAGGTTTAACCCAGAGATCCCTGCTTAAACACAAGCTCCAAATCCATGCAGCTCACACACAGCCATTCACTGGGACACTGCCGCTGCACCTACTCACTGCTTCTTCTTACGTGTTAAACACAGTTTTCACTCAACAGTCCGTCTCTAGTTTGTGTCTTGTGAGTGTTTGTGATATACGGTTTGTCTTGGATAAGTGGCTGTATCAGTAACAGTGCACAACCCCGTCGGTCAACCTGAGAAGTGGATGAGTTAAATATTTGCCTGCAGGATTTTGCAAGAGAGGAAGTAACATGTAATTATTAGCTTTTGCTTTGCGCTGCTGTAAACCTAAATGTACTTCTCTCTCAAAACAGGACAGGACATACACTTTGTATGTATTTACTGGCCATGAAACACCTTAGGGTCTGTTTTTATTTTAATTGAAAGACATGAACTACTTATATATACTAATGCACCACCAGAATCATCATAACAGATACCTCAATAAACCATTTGTGGATTAATCAAAAAAAAACAAAAGATTGAATAAACTCCAATTCCTAAAATATAGCTTTTTATAGATTTTAAGTTGATTTACGGAAACAGTTTAGTATTGTGCAACACAACAAAAGAAGAATATGTCATACAGTTTGGTGAAAAAGATAATTAGTATAATAATTGTGTCCAGAAACTGCCTTTTGTTGCCTAAATGATTGATTTGACCAAATCACATACGTTGTAATAAATATTTGTTTCTACACAGAAAACAGACAAAATCTGTTTCATACCACAGAAATGAAACATTAGCATTGCATTCAACAAAACTAACTAACTAACCATATGAAATGTGTTAAAATGCTGCGACGTGTTTGCATACAGCACTGTGAGATGTAGAGTAGCCAAACATTCCCAGCATCAGCTTGACTGCAAAACTGACACCTCTGAAAGAAGGACTCAAGAACTTAACAGTCCACATTTGTGCTGTTTTTTCACAATTTTTTAGGTGGTTCCACCCCAACATCACCGGAATCGAGGCAGAGCAGCTCCTGTTGACCCGGGGTGTCCACGGCAGTTTCCTGGCCCGGCCCAGCAAGAGCAATCCAGGGGATTTTACCCTCTCCGTTAGGTAAGTACTCACCTTTTGAGCATCTTTAGTTACATCATTACAGTTACAGTTTAGACACATTACTCATCAGTTACACTGGTGTTATCAATCAAGTGCCATTTTTTTCGGACCATAAGGTGCACTTATAATCCTTTAATTTTCTCAAAAATCGACAGTGCGCCATAAAATGCGGTGCGCCTAATGTATGAATTAATTCTGGTTGTGCTTTCTGACAGAACCAATTTTATGTGGTACAGGCCTCTTAAAACGCTGTCAAAATGTCCAGCATGGCCTCGGTAAGCTACAAAGCTGCAGTGATTGATGGATTAAGCATTACGGCCATCGTAGTCAGGAGCCTCGCGGAGTAATACGATCTGTGATATAACAGTAAGGTGTGCATTCACTCATTTTCTATACCCGCTTCCCCAAAAATGGCTCCTGTTAAGACATGCTTACAGAGCAGATTTCTAACTCACGTAGTACAACATTGACTTATCTGAGTTCTGTTTCATTTAATGTGCTTTATGTATGAAAATAGACCCGTTAGCAGTCGATCTTTGATATTGCGCCTTATTACCTGTTGCGCTTTATAGCCCGAAAAATAAGATAAATTCCTAAATTATATATAACAATGTACAAGAATGCAAAGCTCGGATGCACAGCTCTCTGAAAAGAAGAACAAGCTAAGCCAAGATTAATACAGAACTGTCATTCATTCTTTAACAGATATATTTTTTAAATCTTTTTAATTAAGAACCCTGGTATGTTGCAGAGAAAGTGAAATGTTTGGGAAGTAGGACACAGCGCTTACACGCTGTAGTGATTAAAGGCAGAAGGAATCAAACCGAGACAGAAGGAGAGAGAGTTTTAAGACGGGCTCTTCCTTCAGCGGAAGCTTTTAAAAGATACATCAATTGGCCAAATGCTTGGAAGAAATCCCAAACACATTTGTTAGTCTTCAACTGTAGCTATAGCTGGCATGACGACATGGGAAGGGAGAGGTCGCTGTAAAAGTGTGTGTGCGTAAGAGAAAGAAACGGAGACAGAAAGAAGAGATGCAAACAGGGTGGTTGGACAGGAAGCAGCTTTTAAATAAAATTTTAGAGTGAGAGACCTGTTATGGCTTTGACCTTCACTGCTTGTGGTATGTGTGTTTATGTGAGCGGTTCACTAGGTTGTAATAACACACACATGCACCACAGGAAGGCTGGTGGAGTAAGCTGTAGCCGCAGTCTGTGGTTTTGACAGACGTAGACACACACACAGTGGCCAGTGTGCAGAACCTCACCACCTGCTCGTGAAGGTACTGTAGGTCACTTTGAAGGAGGTTGGAGAGCAGAGTTCTTATTAAAGCAAAGGTGTGTAACAATTATAAGAATAAATAACACAGTTGTCCCTCTACTAATGAAGTGGAATAATATTTGCAATAAAATAAAACCTAAAATGATCCACTTTGACTGCTGCAGCTCTACATGGTCTGGTATGACCAGAAGCCGTGGTAGTTAAGGTTTGATAAAGTTAGCAAACTTTACCTGGATATTCTTATTTAGAATACATTACCAACTTTACAAAAGACTATTTTCTAGGTGCGCAAATCTTTTCTTTTTATTCACCTGGCTCAAACTTTTTTTGACTGTTGTTTAGCAAAACACTTTCAGCTGTTATTTTTCTCCATTAGCTAGGGACTCATACTTTTTATACTAGTAAAATAAAGCATGATTACATAAATCTTTTTATAGCCATTGTTGGCAATGCATAAATATTTAGAACAAAGGGTTTTCCCTGATATATGAATGAATAAACAGACACACACAGAGGCACACAAAAGCATGACCCCTCAAAAGTCTCAAAGTGATGGGCAGCATTGTATAGCTATGAGTGCTAGGTTATACTGTACAGTTATGTCCTGCCACAATATTCTGGAGCATAAACCAACACATTTAACAGCTCTAATGTATCTTTGTTTGTGGAAAAAAGAAATTTAGGAATTTAAAGTTTACAGAGGACTAACTCTTCATTTTTGTAATTGACCAGTACCAAATTTGAGTCTTTAAAATGTTTAAAATATTGCAATATACTAAAGATAAAGCTATTTTCGGGGTAGGATATCTTTTTAGGATATCTTTCCACCTCCACTTCCTCTATATTTTCCTTCAAACACACACACACGCATGCAGATAGGCAGTGTTTTATCAGAGGAGAGGATAATTAGCTAGTCATTACCCAGGTTTCGTCTTACCAAGACCATTATTAGCGAGACAGTCACAGTGAATGTTCAGATTGTAATGGATGCTGAGGGACTCCGTTGGCCCTCGTTCTCTCTGCCTTATCTTTCTCACTCTGCCTCTCCACTTCTTATCTCCACCACCTCTCTTCGTCTATGCTCCACGATGGAAACAGAAGAGGAGGGGGGTGGGTCAGGCAGAGCTGCTGCTCAAAAGCATCTGAAGACTCGAGTCTGAGACGCTAATGAGAGCTTTTTGTGGATTTTGAAAATGTAATTAATTCAGAGTTTCATAAAACTCAAAGAGGGGAAAGTTTGAAAAAACTTTGCCTGTAATTTATATCCAAGTTTGTAAGGAGATCATGCTGGTTGAGTTTTCCCCATCATATTTCATGCTCTTTTATAAACTAAACAGCCTGAGGAGGGTTTTTATAGGCAATCTTAAGAGAGAGAATTGTGTAGGGCGAATTGTTAGAGAAAATGGCCGAATGGATTTTCTCCTAGCCTCTGCATTATATAATGCTATGATTTACTTATATGTTTTTACTGCAGCCAGGCTATTTATAGGTTTGTACAGTTGGGTGAAACAACAGTTTACTGGCATTATTATTGATGACAAGTCTTCATTTCAAATCAAAATGTTTCAACACTTTCTGGTTAGCTAATAATGGCAAAAAGTGTAGTTCACTCTGCATGTCAACAAGCATGGGGGAAGCATGTTTTTTTGACACACACAAACACTGTAGAGCTACTCTAGGTACTGTAAACAATAGTTGGTAAGTGTCAGTTGAAATACTGGAACGTTAAAAAAAGTTAAAAGGATCCAGCTCCATCCTACAGTCGGTGCTAGCTACAGTCAGAGCTAGCTAGCTGTCCAAACAACAATTTCCCCAAGGGGATCAATAAAGTATTTACCAGTGATAGCTACAGTCAGTGATAGCTACAGTCAGAGCTAGCTATCTCAGTGCTAGCTACAGTCAGTACTAGCTACAGTCAGAGCTAGCTATCTCAGTGATAGCTACAGTCAGTGATAGCTACAGTCAGAGCTAGCTATCTCAGTGATAGCTACAGTCAGAGCTAGCTATCTCAGTGATAGCTACAGTCAGTGATAGCTATAGTCAGAGCTAGCTATCTCAGTGATAGCTACAGTCAGAGCTAGCTACAGTCAGAGCTAGCTATCTCAGTGATAGCTACAGTCAGAGCTAGCTATCTCAGTGATAGCTACAATCAGTGATAGCTACAGTCAGAGCTAGCTATCTCAGTGATAGCTACAGTCAGTTCTAGCTATCTCAGTGATAGCTACAGTCAGAGCTAGCTATCTCAGTGATAGCTACAGTCAGTGATAGCTACAGTCAGTGCTAGCTACAGTCAGTGATAGCTACAGTCAGTGATAGCTAGAATTTGGGAAGAAAAAAACTCAAATTGCCCAGTCTACAGATGGGACTAGTTAAAAAAATTATCTTTGCCGTTTTTTTAACACGCTACATAACTCGCTGACCAAATCAGAAATCTTCTGTCACAGTTTACATTTTGTCATTTTGCAGATGCTTTTATCCAAAGATTTTAACACTCCTCATTTAGGCGTTGGGTTAAATATGGTACGAACTTTATCCTCGTCAATATCATAAAATAGCAATTTCAGTGGTTGCAGGCAGCATTGACAGTAAAATATTGATTGCAATAGTTTCCGGCTACAACAAGCTACAATTTATATATTCTAGATTTTGAGCAATGTATAATGTAGTTGTCTTTGTGTTTATTGGGTTAGTCATACAGTACTGTACTTTTTACTTGTCATAGGTATTACTGGAATAAGTGCACACACACTGCAATACAAAATGATTAAATGCAGAAATTAATTATATTGGCAGTGTTACCTAAAATTTTGTGCTATACATAGATTACATCTTTGAAAGTAAAAATTGCTTTCATGAATAAAATGAAATGGCACTGTAGGCAAAAAGCCTTTTTAATAGCATTGCTCAAATGCATTGTGTGACTGTGTTATCAGCTAACACTGTAACCCACCTTGCATCCCAATGCAGTTCCATCCAAGAAGCAGACAGAGTTTAAATCTACAGTAACACGTATGACACTATCCACAATCAGCATAACACATCCTACAGATTAATTTATGTATGATGATGATATTTATAATAGTATAGGTGGTTATACACTGGTAATCCAACTACTACTGTTTATATTCACACTAGAAAATGTATGTTAAATAACACAACTGGTAGTAGTTTAGTCTGTGTTTCTTAAAGCATGTTGCTCTGCTCATGTTGAGCTAGAAGATTTCCATGACTTACTATGCACACATGCGCTATGGGTTTCATTTGTTTTAATTGAGACGAGAGTAATTTGTTGTGGCACGTCATAAAAGGTAGACGCCAATAAATCGTTCAATATTTAACCCCAAAAGAAAGCATTTGATGAATATCATGTACATGAAAATGCATAAGAAATCCAAAAAGCACAAGACTACACCGGCATGTTACAGTGCACATTTATTTGACATGAAGACTACTGTTGTTTAGGTGGTAAAATGATTATAAGGATCATGTCAAATACTGTGTGCGTGTGTGTGTGTTGGAGTACACGGGAGCGAGAGCTGAGCAGGGTTGATGCTGACCTCGCCTCTGTGTACTCTAACTATAATAAAGACTGCGTACTGTAATAATTCCATAGAGATAATCAGTATCTGAGAGAGGCAGAGCAGGGAAGTGACTGGAAATCTAATAGGATGTGTTTGGCTCATTCCAGAGTTAATGGTGTTCAACTCTGAGAGAAAAGGGGGCTTTGGTCCAAGAGTTGAGGGGCCTTTAACAGGGCCAGAGACTCATGGCACTCTGCCAACACTCACTAATAGAGCCATAAAGCAATTACCACGAAACATTGAGAGAGAGGTATGGAGCCAGAGAGATGGATTATGGGTCAAATAAATACAAGAATGGAGGGAAGCATTTGCAGTCTGTTGAGTGCGAGGACGGAGTGAAAGCATAAAACAAATGTGAAATTTACGAGGACAAAAAGAAAAGTGATGGAGGGAAATGGGATTTGTGCCATTTGATATGATCGTCAGCTGATAATCAGTTCGCAGTCAGCCTTAGAGATATACCTATCAGATAAGATAGAACTGGCTGCCTGACTAAATATTTGGTTTCTAAAACTATGTACTTTTATCAACACATCATCCTACTAAATCTCTTTAGGATGTTTATTTTTAAGAAATTTATTTCTGCTAAAGAAATATGTAAGGCAAAGTGGCTGGAGATGGAAAAGTGAAAAACAAGTACATATATCATGTAGAGAAGATAAGTGTGCATGTGTGTGACAGAGCGTGTTCACATTCATGTGCACCTATTCAAACCAGCCAGAGGACTTTGAATATGCAAAGTGGTACCAAATGCTGGCTTATCAGTATTTGAGCTTGACAGCGGCATGCATTTGTGTTCTACTGTTGTGCACTCATGATACAGCCTCCCTGCATATACAGCAGATATGAAAACTACTGTGTGTTGAAAGCATTAAGTAAGGTAGAATCCCCTGTGAGAAGATTTGTATTATTTTATTTACAAAAGTACAAGTAAATAATACTTTTTGTGAGACAAAATAGATCAGTAGACTCTAAATCACTGTAGCATAAATTTAACCTGTAGCTTTTTTATCACTCTTGTGTTGGCACATATGATGGGTGGAAATTATTGACTGCATATAGTTGTTGTACACACAGAATTAGTTGGATTAGTGCAAGAAAAAACCAGGACACATCATAATGTCACCACATTGTCAGATTTCAATACCTTTTTGTGTGTCCTGAAATGATAGCAGATGGCTTGCTAAGCTGGACGAAAAAGTGTGTGTTTTCGATTTTGTATTTGTGAGTGTTCAAACCGGTGTGTAGGCGGCTGTTTGTGTCTGTGCGTGAGTGTGGGTTCAGTGTTTAAATGTCTGCAGGGTGCAAGCAAGCAAGAGAAACATACAAACAACACATTTATGCTTGCTTTTTTAGAGGGAGTCCACCTCTGTTTACATGTATGAGAACTACCCAAGTAACTGAATTCCCTATATGGTTTTTCCCTCTCAGGCGTAATGATGAGGTGACCCACATTAAGATCCAGAACTCGGGCGACTACTACGACCTGTATGGGGGTGAGAAGTTTGCAACGCTGGCCGAGCTGGTACAGTATTACACGGAACAACAGGATCTCCTGCGCGAAAGGAACGGCCATGTCATTGAGCTCAAGTACCCACTCAACTGCAAGGACCCCACTTCTGAGAGGTACCAACAAACCCACACACTCACAGCCACAAGTTGAAATAAGCTGTGGGCTATTCTTGCACAAGGCTTAGCACTGTGTGGATAAATCCAGTTAGATTTATCCCTCGCTATACACATCAAAATTCACCCTAGTGCATTGTTTTATCTGCTGTATATTCATTAGAACTCCATGATCCATGTTTCTTTCAGACCACACACAGTTCTTTTTATTCTTGCAGCCTCAGGCATGTCAGATTGTAAAGCTTCGCCCTGCCTTGGAAGCAGCTAAACCACCTGAGAAATGTTATTAGTCTACCTTTCAGTGCACTTACTGTATGCTATTATGGTCTAATGCTGTTTGTGAGATGTTTTCACTCTGCACAGTGCATCACTCGGGGCAAAGGTTTGAGTTCTTGTAATTCCTCAACCTTCATTTGAGCAGTGGCGTGCCGCTCAGGACGACAGTAGTACTACAGGCTATTGTCTTTTAGAAAAATATAAAATTGAATTTATTTATATAGCACGTTAAAAACAACATCTTGTCGACCAAGTATTTCACATATGCATAATAAAAGAAAGAAATAACAGCATATTGAGTAGTCAAGAGTGAGCATAGTAAAATTAAAATATAAAATGAATAAATAAAAACAGGGGGATCAGTAAAGCATGGGCGCAAGCAAGAATAAAACTCTACTCTGCAATAAAAGCCAAGGAATAAAAAGTTTTAACCCAGGCGTTAAAAGAGACTTAACTACTCAATATTTACAGCTACAGTAACATGAACGATTAGAGAAGTGATTGGAGACAAGACTCAACGCCAGTTACAGACAGTTACAATACATGTATTGAGGAGACTGATATTACAACATCAATATGAAACGTCAATAAAAGATTGATGGGACATTTTTTTACGTTACACAGAGCATTAATATAAACGTATGCTAAAATATAAAGAGATATTTTTTTGATTTAGACTGTCTCTAGGCCAGCACAGAGGGCTTTGCTTTGGCCCGCCACAGCATTTTAGTCATGACAACAGCCGTATTACCCTCTATGCTTCAAACAATGAAGGCACAGTTGAGGCTTGTTGATATGGCAGAAGTTAACATATCGTAATTACCAAGAATAACTTTCTCTTCTTTTTAATGCACGATAAATCACATATAAAATTTAAAGATTGATGTTTAAGACAGGGAACTCATTGTTACACAAAATGTGTCGATCCATTGTCAAAAAAATAGTGCTCATTAATGCAGCTTTAAACATACCATGTATTTCAGATGGAGTTCCACTTATAGTACACTAAAGCACACTTATGTACTAATACATGTATTTCTTTAAAAGTACTTTATGTAAAAAGGATAATTTATTCTCTACATGCAGCCCCATCAGACATTTAGTTGTTTTTCATATTTACGTTCATAAATGGTGGCATGCTTCCAAATGCTTTATCAAACAAGGTAAGTGGGTGGCGCTGCTGTTTTTGTTTATCCTCAAGTATCCACACGCTGACATTCTTACACATGCACTCAGATACATCAGACACTCAGACACAGATATACACTTTAACACACCTACACACACTTGGAAATGGGGGACCACAGCTGGTGTCCATGCATGCGCTCACTCACTCACATACAGGAAGCGCTGCTAGAAAACGACATTTCTACAATCATTTGAGAAAAAAACTCCATCTTATGCAGAGCTGGTTATGTACGTTTCTATGTATGTATGTATGTTTCTACACATCTGCACATTGCAATGTGTAGATCTTAGTATCTATTTAGGTCTCAGAGCAACTTGTGATCTATGGTTTGGGTTTGTGTGGTTTTTCCATTCTACATGCATCTCTAGTCGGAGCCTCCTACACATTCTTGCTCAACACAGAAAAAAAAAATCAGACCTGCCGCTTTTTCATCAACAACTACTGCGCCAATATACACTTTATTTCACTAATTGGTGTGTGTTCTCACGACTCACAGTCATTAAGTTTAACCCTTAAGCTTTATTATAATATAACTCTTCTCTTGAGACAGGAGGCACATTGCCCGTCCAAGTCAAGCTATTTTTGCACATTTCATACTTTTTCTCTGGCCTTGAAAACTTAAATGCCAATGTTGGTTTGTGCAGTCAGCCGTTGAAGTTGTGCGTTGGTTTCTGTTTCATGTACTACCAGGTGGTACCACGGACACCTCTCTGGGCGAGACGCCGAGAAGCTGCTCACAGAAAAAGGCAAAGCTGGCAGTTTTCTGGTACGGGAGAGCCAAAGCAAACCTGGTGACTTTGTGCTGTCAGTTCTCACCAATGAGGAGAAACATGAGTATGTGGACCGCAAGACCAAGGTGACGCATGTTATGATACGCTACCAGGTGAGATAAACCTGCACATTGAGTTGTATGCTCTTTAAGCAGGGCATGATTTGCACTCTGGTACCTCCTTAGTCTTGTCGTTGAATTGTTGAAGTTTGTCTCCAGCAGGATGGTAAGTATGACGTGGGCGGAGGTGAGAGGTTCGACACCCTGGCTGACCTGGTGGATCATTACAAGAAGAACCCCATGGTGGAGAAAAGTGGCATAGTAGTGCACCTCAAGCAGGTGTGGAACAAGTAGAATAAACACAAACTTCGATCATACCAGAGGGCTTACTAAAGTGCTGTTACACATTTTGATTCATTTGCATGTAATACACAACAGCCGTTCAATGCCACGCGGATAAATGCAGCCAACATTGAGAACAGGGTACGAGAGCTCAACAAAGTAGCAGACAACTCAGAGAAGCCCAAACAAGGATTCTGGGAAGAGTTTGAGGTATGTGGCCTTAAAACTGTTCAACGCCATAAATATTCTATTAGTATGATGATGATAACACTTAAACGTTTTATTAATCGAGACTTTAATTAACAACTGGATGACTTGAGTCACATGTGTGAGACATAATTGGGGAAAAATGCTTCATGTAAATGATTAATTATTGAGCGCCGTGCTCTCAGCGATGCAGAATTTTTGCCATTGGAAAGTGTTTGAGGAGTTTATACAAACAGATTAGTTTCACTGCTGCGGAGTATTAACCTACTATTTTCTGTATAAGTAATATGTCACATCGTTGTAATCTGAAATCTCATCTCGTAGGCCGGCAGCTTAATGTTCTCATTTAATCATCTGTTTTACATCTATTTGTGTAGGAAAATTGTGTGAAATTCACATTTATTTAAGCCATGTTAACCTATGACTAATGATGCTTACTATCCTGTGCTGCTTCGTTTTAATGCATCTCGCACGTCATAAATGTGAATAACTTCTGTTGTTTCATTGCTTGTGAGTTAAAACTTTGGAATGAAAACTTAGGAAACTTAGGTCCTATTTACATTGGATATTTACTTGACTTTAATTTATTTTTATTCAAAGCAACAGACATTTATTTGCTGCTTTAAACAGGCTGGTAGCAGTGACAAGAATAAAAATGTAACGTAACCCATTTTAAAGACACAATTGGGGCTGGGCTGGAACCTTTGCCTCTAACAGCAAAAGTACAAATGTTGCTCAGAGAGGGAAATAGACTTCAGCTATATTTTTTTAGATGATAAAGAACAGACTTTGTGACACGGGCTTGTAGGAACAAGATAACTCTGTGGTTTCCAGCCTGCTAGCTCAGGGGAGGTCTTAGAGAATAAAATTTTCTCTCTATGAGCCCTGTAACATATAACTGAAGTTTCAGTTTTATACTGGGTGAGCAGTAAAGGTTTTGTGACATTCAAATGAAAATGAAATGCTTCCTCGTGTACAGTACTACCTGCATACACGTGCAACTTCCAGTTCTTGTGCTCCAATGTGATCCCTGCTGCACATAAATGACCTCCGAACTGGTTGTTGCGTTATTGTGGAAATTCTTTTGTTAGGAACTTCCTGGATCTCCTTATGAAAACATCAAATTTTCCTCTCACTCGTTTTTACTTTTGTCATCATCTATCAGGTACTTCAGCAACAAGAGTGCAAACTACTGTATCCCCGGAAAGAAGGCCAGAAACCAGAAAACAAGAGTAAAAACCGATACAAGAATATCCTCCCCTGTGAGTCACGCAGAAACCTGCCGTTTCCTCCAACTTCCTGTGGAAACAATGACACAAATAGACAACAGAAAACCTAGTGGCCTCAGCAAAATGTCGCATTTCTGTTTTGATAACTCAGCCCATGAAGGATCATTAAATATGAATCTCAGTAAAGTGTAGACATTTTGTTGTACATTCATGGAAGACTGTGTGTTTTCAGTTGACACGACTCGTGTTGAAATCAGGGAAACAGATCCAGATGTTCCTGGGTCAGATTACATCAATGCCAACTACATCAGAGTGAGTTTGTTAAGTGTTAAACAATGCAACGTCTTCATCAAATAACAGCAATGCACAACATTCAGCCCACTAGACGCTACCTTTATCATCTGGTTGTTCACTTGAACTTCTCTTTGCAGAGTATGCATGAAGATGGGCGCCATGGGGAGGAGGGCAAAGTCTTTATCGCCACCCAAGGGTGCCTACAGAACACTGTCATTGACTTCTGGAAAATGGTCTATCAGGAGAATACACATGTGATCGTAATGACCACAAAGGAGATGGAGCGAGGACGGGTATGTTTCAGTAATGTTAGACATTGTGATTGCTTGGTTATGCTTTAATGTTGAACTAGAAATATTGTACAGAAAGAAGAGAGTTTTAACAAAATCTTTATAAAAAGGAGCTAATTGTTCAACAATTGTTGAATCAATTCATTTCTCTTTATATGTAATACTTTATACACCTTAGACACTTTCTGTGAGGTTTAAGACCTTATACAATATAAGTGTATGCAAAATTATATACACATAAATATGTATACAGTTCAACAGTTCTTAGTTTTACTGTTGTGTTGTATATTTGCTTTGTGCAGTGTTTACTTGAGAGAAGACTCTGCTGTGTTTCAAATTTGCAGTTCTTCGAGCTGATTACTACTGATTGGTTGTAATGACGGAGCTCTGTAAACTGCAGGGTATTCTGTGATTAGCTGCTTCAAATTTTATAATAGGAGCCCTATTACAGTCAGTCGACTGATTTAGTGCTTCGTGACGGGGTAAGTGTTTCAGGTGCTCTCCAACAGTGACTAGATGTTATTGGATTTATTGATACAGGATCAAGTGCTGGTGTTAAAATCTCCAACGCCATAAACGACTTGGCTTTCCTCTTTCCGATGAAACACAGCACTTGATGGTATTAACTGATTCTAGGAGAGGGATGAGGGATTTTAATAGTAGAGATGCTGGCCTGTGTGTGTCTGTCCGCCGTGTGAGGGGGAAGGGAAGCAGACTAACATGGGTAGTATGTCAGTTAAGCTGATTGGTAAGCTGCTTGAGGAGAGCTGGTTCTTTAGATAGTCTAATACTCACCGGTGTTCTCTCGTTCTCTCTCCATTTCTCCTCTGACTTAGAACAAATGTGTCCGTTACTGGCCAGACATCAATGCCACTAAAGAGTTTGGGAAGGTACTAGTGCGGAATGTGGACGAGCGGCCAGCACAAGACTATATCCTGAGGAAGCTGGAGGTGACGCGTCTGGACCGGGTAGGAAAATCTGTGCGCTCGATCGGAGTTGAACCACTGACCTGGGTTCAGATTATCACACAGCTCACGGCACACGGTTACGCTTACAGCACAATCGACTGCATGGATCTGTAGAATACAAGATGTGGAGACAGCAAAAGTGCATAGGACAGAAAATAATATATTTTCAAAAACCCTTTGACACGCCGATGCTTGGAATTGCATGAAAAGAATAAGCAGCTAAATAAAAGGGCCCTGTTTTGTGCTGACCTGAGCACACTCGCTCACTAGAAGCAGTTGCTTTGATCACAGCAGCTAGTCGCTGGGAGTAGTTTAAAATGGTGTATACCTTTGGCTATCCACTCTGTAATTAGAAGTGGGCATGTGTAATGTGTTATGTCTTTGTCAGCGGACACATCAACAGGAACCCTGCCCCCCCACCCAGGAAATGTCATCGGATAATACCTGGAGTTAGAAATTGCACCTTAGCAAAACAACAAAGGTGCAGATCACAGTCTGTTAAGCTTGTTGTGAAAACAGCGTAGCTCTGATGTGTTCTTTTGGTTAAGGCCCAATGTTTGTGTGTAGGAAAGAAAGTCTTTAAGGTAATCACAGTTACTATAAGGCGTAAAGTCTGGGGTGGACAGAGCAGTTCATGTATGATTGTGCACATTCAAGTTCATTTAAAATGAACATTTCATCCGGTTCAGTCCAAATTCTGCACAGAAAATATTTCATTAATCAGCTGCATCTGTTATTACTGGTGCAACTACAGTCTTACTACGGTGTCAGCAATGGTGAGAAACCATACAAATGATGAGCTTTTTGAGAAAATCTATATTCCATATATGATGATGGTATAGTTCAACATATAGTACAACTTCTTTCCTGTGTTTTACATGTAGAAGGAGCCTCTGAGGTACATCTGGCACTATCAGTACCTAAGCTGGCCGGATCATGGGGTACCCAATGAACCCGGTGGTGTCCTCTGGTTCCTAGAGGAGGTCAACCGCACCCAGAGCAGCATTCCAGACACCGGACCCATTGTCGTCCACTGCAGGTACAACAAGGATGCAAGGACAGCATTTCAGAACAGGAAAGAGCCTGTGGTTGGACAGTAATGTGATTATTAATGGGTCAGCTAGGAAGAATAAGCAGGCTGATGTGACTCCACTGCTACACACACATAATGAGCCCACTCATTACACAAACCTGAAGGCGGTAGTACTGTGATACCGAAAGACAACCAAAATATCTGGCTACTTTAATTAACAGCTTGGACGTTGGTATTTTCCTCAGAGGCGAAGCTCATTATAACAATGAGAGAATAATAGAATAATCCTGTTTTGCTTATCAACTTGGAGAACACACACATGGGATTGTGTATTCTTGGGTGCAAGTTCATGCTCACACACACACACACAATCTTTACATTAGAATTTCTATGGCTACCGTTTTCCTGGGGTTTTTCCTATTAGATGTGGAGGGTTCATTGTGTGCTTTTTTCTTTCTGATTGATGTAGTTTCTCATGAGAAGATAAAATTGTGGAACTTGATTACATTTGGCCACTTGGGTGCGCTGTCATTAAAGCTCAGAATTGCGCTTTGTACTTTCAACAGGTCCTTATTATATAGTTACTGTAAACCAACCAATGTATCAAAGATGTGAGTATATTCATTACGACCGAGGTAGTTACCATCCATAAACCCCAGGACTTAACAGATAAGAAAACAGTTCTTATTAAAAACCTTTTGGAATAGTTGATTAACTAAAACCCAAATGAAACCTTGTGTTTCAGTAAATAGCACTAAATATTTAATTGTATTTTAAAAGGATCAGTGTTGCACAGATTTAGTCATCATAAATCATTCCTTCCTGCTCTGACAGATGTCTAATTATTCTATATTTAATGCAGCATATGGTGTGTTTTGCTCCCAAAACGTGCTACAGGTTGCTGATAAATGAATGTTGATGTTATTGTCGGGTGAAAAACAGCATTTTAAATGTGACACCGCAACAATTCACCATCTTATTCCTTCATGTGTTGCCTCCATTGTCAAGTAGGCTGTGAGATAACACTTCAGTAATGTAACACGTCCATAATTAACTGTATAAAAACAAATACACAAATCATTTCTATATGTTTCTGTCTTTATGATTGCTGCATAATTTCATCAATGACTTTACTTTTCACTTTGTTTTGTCCCGTAGTGCAGGCATTGGCAGGACGGGCACCATTATTGTCATTGATGTTCTCATCGATATTATTAACCGCCAAGGTACGAGACTCAGACACACTGGACTCGGTATGTTTACATCTTCTACTGTTCTTGGGCTCATTTTTTGGATGTATGCATACATCTGTGTGTTCAAGGGCTAGACTGTGACATTGACATCCCCAAGACCATCCAGAGGGTACGGCAGCAGAGGTCGGGCATGGTGCAGACAGAGGCCCAGTATAAGTTCATCTACATGGCTGTGCAGCAGTACATAGACACAGCTCAGAAGAGACTAGAGGAGGAGCAGGTAGTCCACTACACTATGAATGTAAGTCCAGAGTGGCTTCTGGTGCAGAAACACTAAACTGAATCCGCCTCCTTCGTGTTGACACTTTGCAGAGGAATAAGATGAAGGAGAGGGAATATTCCAATATCAAATATCCCCAGATGACCAACTCAAGGTCCAAATCCAACATGGCCTCCTCACGCTCTTCTTCTGTGTAAGTTGCGTTGTTATAAGCTGTTACATGTGTGAACCCACAGAGACCACGTTAAAGTTGTTAATTTGGTTTGAACGTTTCTCTGTTGTAGGATGACAAACGATGATTCGAGTGTTTATGAGAACATAAACTTTAAAAGTCCTCAGACGTCTTTTAGCAGTAACACCAGGAGGTAAAGCTTTCAGGAGCTCCACATCGCTATCTGCCTCTTTTGTAAGTACTCCATTCGTTTCAGTTCTCCGCTGTTTGAATTTCACTCTGCTGCAGCAGGACATATTTTACCATTAGTTTGGTACTTTTATGTTACAAAAGTAAACATTTATCAGATCTGTATTACAGCAGATGTTGTTGGGGTTTAAATTTAGGTTGTTGATGATTAAACTTAACTCATTATGTAGAAACAGGTCCCTATACGTCCCAAAATATGCCTGTACAGCGCGCTGCTGAAAAAACCGTGTAGATCACAGTTAGTTTGTGCATACCCTCTGCAAACAGCCGCTTGAGGTGAGACTTGCAGCTCCCCGGCTCATTTCCACCCTTTGTTGCTCAATAAAAGGATGGGAGTAAGAGGAGAGGTGCTCATCCGTTCATCTAACAAGTGAGCACTGTTTGTGAGTGGCGCTCTGCTGCAACTGTTGGCGCTGTGAGCAGAGCGAGTCTGCTGTAGCAAGGAAAAATAATGGAGGCCAAGGTTGTTGCAGCCACTGATTTCAAGAACCATTAAAGCGCCGGGTTTCCACTGAAAAATAGAGTAGAGTATGTCTGACATGTTATGTCTACAAACACCTGAGAGTCATACATGTGTACGGAACTGACCTATAAGTGGATTTCTTTATAACGTGGGCTCTTTAAGAGTTTTGATGCGCCCTTACAATCAAATCTGTTCGAACACTACTCCTAAAACTTTTCCACTGACGCTTCAGTTTCCTCCAGTAAGTCAATTTAATTTTCCTCACGTAAGTCGAAGGGTAATTCTCTTTTTTTATGTTTAAGATTCAAAATTATCCGGTGCCCACCAGCAGCTGAGCTTCCTTTAAAGAAAACCACCGCTCACCTTACAGCAACAAAAGATTCAATTTAGGTCGAAATTATAATCAAGCCCAATTCTCAGCATCTCGTTTTTTTTTCTCTCTCTCTCTGAGTGATTAATAGAGCAGACAGGGAGTCCAGCGGGGAGTGAATCATAGATTTAGTTTGAGGCCACCTCTTTAAAAAGTGTGAGCAGTGTTTTAATTAAACATTCAGAGAATGTATTTCTAAATGCACGTTAAATTAATTTTCCATATAGTACTGTTCATTAGTATTCAATATTAGTTATGCTTCCTTTTATGAAAGGGATCTGTTCATGAATTTCTATAAGCAGTTCTTTGTTTTCTTTTTCTCATCTGCACGTGTTTATGGTTGAAACGTGTGTTGTATTTACATGGCTCAGTGGTTGTTACCATTTCTTTTGGACTGGTGTACTGGGAAGTCAGGTTACAGGCCACAAGTTAATATTTTTATTATTTATACCAGTTCTTCCATCAGATTTCACAAACAGTCAACACAGAGAAATTAGAAGGTTAAACTATTGTCTCCCTCAAACATCTCTTTTGTGTCTCTTAGTTTCAGCAGGTGTCGCTTCATCGGCGCCTGAAAAGTCCTTAGAGGAGGAGGGAGTGTGGCGCTCTGGTGACAGCCTACATCAGCGGACCCCGTCTGCGCTGATGGTGCCAAGCTGACCCCTCTCCTGCTGGCCCTTTCTGTCTGGAGGAGAACCTCCATGGAGAGGAGGACTGTACAGCAGAGTGTCTGTGCTCAGGGTCTCTGTCCTCCACCATCTCTTCTTCCTTCGCTCCAGCCTCCACAGCCTCTCTTCGTAACCAGCAAAAGTGCCTTGTCACAGGATGTGTCTCTTATCTAGACTCTCCAAACCTGCTGTTATATCTATATACTGTTTCTACTTTCCAAAACCCAGAAACTCAACTCATGAAAAACAGACAGTTCTTTCCATGTGGTGATGGAATCTGTCCTGGACTGGAATGAACGGAGCCGTTTGGGACCCGAGAAGAGGTCAAAGCTAAGCTGCCAGAAATCACTTCGTTCACTCTCTTGTTTAGCATTAGCTGGTTGTTAGGAATCTAACCTCCGACTGCATGTGCTGCGTTCTGTGGCCGCTGAGTGATGCAATGAGGTGCCGTGTGACCGAACTGTGAGCCACAGTGAAGACAAGCAAGCTGTCTCTATTTAAACCAATGGTTAAAGTTTGGGCTATAAAAGTGGATCTGTTGATCTCGAAGAGAAGTGGCCACTGAACGTGGCCTCCAGTGATCACACCTTAATTAGAGATTCATTCAAATTGTGTTGTTGTGTATAAGGAGCATAACACAGACATAAAGTTAAAGCACAGCCCCAGCACTAATTTAAATTACAATAGTTATTTAGAATAAAGTCCATATTTGACCGCAAACAGTGTGGAGAGAAATCCTGAATGGTTGGAGTTGCTCTTGGCTGACTGTCATCCCTCGGCTTCGTCTGACAGGCTACCCCTGTTCATCAGCAGGTCTGATGCGGTTCAACATCTGTCGGAGGAGCTCATCGCAAGGAGACAAGGGAAAGGGGACGATTACAGCAGGCCAGATGGCCATCTGTCTGAGATTGAAGAATAGATTTGTCTGTAAAAAGTAATTTAGAAGATGGCTCTAATCCAGGCTCGATGATAGCAGGCCGAGTAAGCCGACGTCACTGATGTGATAAGGAAGACGGTGGTGCAGCGCGGCATTGAGCCCTCTGTGCTATCTGGCAGATTGTTCACTATATTTAGTCTCCAGGATCAGCGCCGATATATTCTAGTCAAATCAAAATACGATGGTGAAATCTGACCCGGCTTGTTCGGAGACGATGAAAAAACAGTGTTGTCATTCACAGTAGGACATATTTTTATTTTGAAGCATCAAACAGCCCATGGGCCTCACTCAGCTGCAGTGTCCCTCTTTCTCCACCAACAAATGAGATCACCAAGTGAGTCCAGACACTGACGTGCTCACCCTGTTTTCAGCTGTCACGAATGAAGCAGTTTCTGCAGCTGCAGCTTGTGACTCCTAAGAAAGCAACTCAACTCAAACTCCTACAGTAGTGAAGTAACCGTATCCGTGATGACGCTGGCGATCTGATCTTCTAAAGCAGACGTGTAGCCAGCAGTTGTCCTATTGTCCTGTCAAACATGTTCAATTCATCAGGTGCATCATTCACAGACATCCAGTTGTTTTGGCCACAGCGTTTAACCTTTTTCATGTATTATAATGGTTGATTCTTTGTTGGAGTCACAGCTGTGTTTTATTAAATGAGCTGCATTTCTTTCCCGTGTCAGAAGTGTGCTGCACCACTGGGTGTTTGAACAGTGGGGATGTTTGAATCCCTTTCTTTTGTTGCTTTCCTTTTGTCGTCTGAACTATGATCTTTGTTCAATGAATGGGAAATTACTTGTGTGGTTTTCTTTGTGTTTCTGAACATCTTGCACTGTGGATGATTTTTTTTTTTTTGTATTTCACTTTGCCTACTTGGGTCAAATTGTTTATGATGTGGTCACATGGTGAAACATTAATACTTGAAAGTGTGAAACTGCTGAATCTTTGGCCTCGGGTTGTCTGGATGTCCACTGGCTGCAGCAGTATTTTTGTTAGTGCACTAGATTTTTGCCATCAGTGTTGTTCTATTTTTTATTTTTATTTTGAGTTTGTTTTTTTTAGATTTATTGGTCTCAAATTGTATATTTTTAAGTGATTATTTCATCCATTTTTGCATTTTGTGTTCTGTATTTGTCATTATTATTAATATTATTATTATTATTGGTGTAAAATCCCCATCGATTAGCAAATGTGAGACAATAATATTCTTTCTGCTCGTCCTCTTACATTTACTTGAACATGATGTTGTGATGGTATCTTTTTGTTTTGATTGGTTGCTCCCCTGTTGGTTGCAGTATGGCTGAATTGAGTTGTGTTATACCGAGCGCCCCATGCTGCTCAGTGGAGGTGCTTTCCCTCTTTTCTTCTTCATGCACTGGCTCTGCCTTGTTGCTGTACAGGCTGCAACTGCTGATGCAATGGCATAGAAATGGTTTATTATTATAAAGTTTAATAAAGGTTTATGACAGCACCGTGTAGTGTTGCACATGAATCTTACTTGTTTGTGTTGTGTTTAGTCTAATTTTAGTCACAGTAGTGGAGAAGCAGCAGCAACATGAAGCAATGTATGGATGGTTCTCCATCCTATCCACTCCACTTGTCACTTCAATTGGAATAGTGTTCCACTGAACAAACTGCATCATTACTGAAAATCATGCGTGATAAAGATCATTTAACTAAAATGATTATTGTAAAACTATTTTCCCACTAACGACAGATCATTTCATGGTTCATGTGGCTGTTAGAAATTGTCCTTTATAACTCAAGATAAAGTCAAAGACGGCAAAACAATAATGTGTTCTAAAATGAATGAGCCGCTGTTGAAAAGTCCAGAGCGGAGTTAAACCAACTAGTAAGAAGCTGTTATTAAAGTTTTTACAAACAATATTTGTTATTTACTTACACAGGTATTGGTGTTTATTGATAGTTCAAACAGACTTTCACAACGTCATGCTTTTATTATGGCCACTCCTCGGAGACTGAGAATTTAACCGTCTTATCATCCATGTGTCACCAGTGAGCTACTTGGAAACCACACAGCGTGGCCTTTCCTTAGTGTGACTCACCTAATCCAGGAATATTTAAAGGCAACTTCCTGTCGAGACTTTGTTTTACAGACAGGGTTTGAGGGTCAGATGAGGAGGAAATGACAAATAACTGTCAGTAAGTAGCTTGACGACCTTTAACAATGGAGCAACTGCCTGTTATTTGAGGAGATATTACTCCCCGTGCCGGTCAGACTGGTTAAACAATTAACTGCCGCTATAAAATCTAGTTTTAAGATAAACAGAAAAGGCATGATTATGATAAGCCACAATCGTGTTATGTGATGTCACGCGCAAATGTTTTATTTCCCAGAAACAGATTTAATACTTAACTTTTTATTATTAGTTCTGTAAACAGTGACACGTCAAAACACAAAATCATATCTACAAGCATTCTGAGTTGGCACACGGGAGTTACATTCGTTCTCGTTCATTGCAGAGCCTTTATTAGTTCTGATGTGAACAAATCAACGTCACTTCTAGGCTTGGACTGAACAGACAAGTAAAAGTACATCAACCCACTTGAGATATTTTCTGTGGTATTCTGGGAAGTTAGCAGATTGACTTCTATCAAACCAGTTTTACCAGATCCTCTTCTCTCTCAGATTCCAATTTCTAGCTATAGGTCTTGATTAAGGTGTATACACCTGAGTTCTGTGAATGTTTTTTGTCACCAAACATCATTTTAGGCAACACAAACATATTTTCCATCGGTTTTGTCTTCCTTCAAGTTCAGTCGTCTTCCAAAAGCCTGTGACTTAGTTAGCCCTATGTTTATTAGAATTAATAAATTCACAATAATTTAAAAGATTCCTATTTTGTACAACGTTTCAGCCCTCGTATCTGAGTGTGCCCTGGCAGTTAGGACATTTCTATTTGTCACTGTCTGTTTTTAACCAAGCACTAAAGTCCAACATCTAAAAAGTAGTTCTGTTGGAAGTAAAAAACATCCGAGGCATTGATAGTAACCATGTGCACTCAGCTAAAGATGTGGTGCACAAAATATTTCCAATGTCAAATATTACATCAGTTACACCTGGCGCCTTGTGAAAGTGGTGAATGTGGCTGCAGTGGTGGTGGTGGGGTTCTGTTGCTGTCGTTCGTTTGCACAGCGCAGGTTTCCAGTGCTGAAAATACACTGCAGTGGCCACAATACGATGACAATAAGAAGCACCATGAGCATGATAAAGAGAACCACCCTCTTCCAGTCTGACAGACGGCCTAGCATGCCAAAAGTCCGGGGCCGTGTCTGCATAGGGACAGCCAGTGTCTTGGTGGACCCAATGTCAATGCAAATGCAGAAGGCTGTAGGACTCTCGGGGGTGCCCAAGCCAGTATTGTGCTTTGAGCTTTTGTAGCACAGCTTCTCTCCCTCCAGCCATACTGGCTCCTCCTGCTGCTGATGGCTGGGCAGCTTGCACAGGACGTCACGGCTGGTGGCCAGGGCTGGAGGTCCCTCTTTGGGCAGCGTGGTCTGTTGGCGGCAGAACGGGCAGGAGAGGGACGTGCTGCCACCGTTGCCTTCCGAGTCATGGTCAGGTGAGATTGCCATAAGGCGGGAGAGGCACTCCAGACAGAAGGTGTGGGTGCACTCCAGTAGCTTGGGTGTTTTGAAGACATTGTCGTAGGAGTTGTAGCAGATGGAGCACTCTGGTTGGCTTATGACAGACACCTTCTTTTGCAGCTCTCCAGCTGTGTCTTGGGGGGCAACCTGCATGTGCCAGATCTGTGAGGTCTGCTCCATTTTCTCTCCTTCTGCTGGTCTGCGTTGGATGGTCTCCTCTCTCTTGATCTGTCCTTAATGTCTTAATGGATTCTGAAAGACAACAAATGAAAAGCAGAGATTAGTTCAGATGATGTCGCGCCATCCTCCAAAATGTTTTTTCATTCTTCCAGAGCCATAATCCCAACAAAGTAAGATGATTTCAAGCCATCGGTGCACACCTATGAAGAACTCACTCAGCGCACACTTAATATTCCAAAGTTGACAGGATTTAGGTCAGTCAATAAGTAATTCAATCACGAGTGTGAGGCAAAATGGGTCAAATGTGCACATGCAACACACACAAACACAGAAGAGAAGCTATATTTGAACCCCTAAATCCACTGTAAACTATGGAGATGATATACACCAAGGATAAGACGCGCCGTTGCCATTTGTGTAGTCGTTCAGTGGTCGTGAATTACACACACGGAGCATCACCGTCAATGCAAAACACCGGAGCTGATTTTTCTATTAATTGCAGCAATAAAGATCAGGTCACCGTAAAGCGCAGAGATAGTGTGTGATTTGGGCCTGGAGTCAAGCTTACTAATCCACACACATTCAGTGTAACTGATCTTTAGAGACGCATGATGAAGGAATTGCTGGTGACATTACTCGTCTGTTGATGTTAGTGAGGTATTAAAGGCGTGTGTGTGTGTGTGTGTGTGTGTGTGTGTGTGTGTGTGTGTGTGTGTTAAGGATGAAGAATGGTCATAGCACAGGTGTTCCCCTCACTGTGCCCTCGGGGCTGGGTCTTCCCCCCCGGTACTTGCACCCACACAAAGTCCCTGCTTGTTCTGCGTCTAATCGCTCCATCTGCCCTTGAAATTCCTGCTCTGCCACTTCGTCTCCACTGGATTCAAATGCTTTAGTAGCACAAGGACAGATTTTTCTGTATAATTACACATCTTATCAGTCTAAAGCCTCCTACACGCTGATCATGACCCGGTTTCTGAAATTGAAATTCCATCATTTGCTAGAACCTGTAATCAGATGTAATGTAACCTTTAATCGATCTTTATTAGCTGCACAAGTGTCCAGTGAGTGTGCGCGTGGTCAGCTGGAAAATTCTAGGAAGATCCTAACATTCAAATATTTACTCATTTGTTTCTGATTGTTGTACACACACACATTCAGTCCGCTGAGTGTGTGTGTGTCTTTATTGTCTCTTCTAACAAATCAAGTTTATATTTGAGCAGAGCGTAGTGAATCACAGCCAGCATAGGTTAATTCTCTACTATTATGTCGTTTAATCATTTGACTATTATGTGTTGACTGGCAGAGTTACTATTGACACAGAATGTCCATTCATACCCACCAATGTTCATAGTGGGTTAATGATAGCTCGCATCAGAATATCATTCCTTACCGCCTCTATTCATAGCACCAGAACTAACTCTGATCAGCGTAAGCAAAGCCTGCGCTATGCTCTTCTTCCCACAGCGGAACAAAGGCATTTGTTAGTTGTCAGGAAAAAACATCAAATGTAGAAACTGCATAAAATGTGTGTTTATCCTGTCATTGCACCTTCAGTAAGATAAGTCTAACGTCTTTGTAAGAACAAACCGTTTTTTTTTAATGCCTCCGGCTATGCTACCAGTTGTATGGGCTCTGAGTAAATAGCAACCAGCTGAACACTAAATTGAAGTGTCACATTGTGAAATGCCACTAAGGTGAAAGGAGTTTTGGCAGCAGCCTCAGGCTGTCCTTTGTTGTACCTTTAATGATTCCTCCAACAGTTCATGAGAGAACACCAGGCTCCAGTGGCTGCGTCATAGTGTTTGATATACACTGTAGCCAAAATCAAATGTTTACTATATATTTATTTCAAGGTTTTATAATGTAACAATAAAACTGCTGAGATTACATTTCTACTCTAACAACACCCACACGTGCTCGGCTGTGTGCTGGATAAGACCTCACGTATGATTCACCAGCTGATCTCCGTTTTCCAGTGACCTCCTTCAAACATCTTAGGTACAGGTTTACAAACTTTAACCTGCACAACTCCCCGTCTTAACCTAACGTGTATGTCGTTTACAATTGGGAAAGTAAATGCGTTAAAAAGAAGGCTTATCGTTTCTTTTACATTGGACAAGCTGAATTCATAAGCAATTAGCCGCCCATGGGTTTCAGCCAGTAGCTTGTGGTAGCTGATAATAGATTGTGTAAACAGACAAGCTTGGTGCAATAATAAGCACGCTGAAGCCTTGCTGTGAAATGTGAATTAAAGGTAAATCAAATAGTACATATTTGTATACATTTCCTGCCCCCTGTACAATATTTGGCTGTGAGCTTTGATTTATGGCGCCCTGTTGCTATCAGTGCTGCATGTATCTCACCTGTCCCACTAACCTATTAGTGCACAAAGCAACTGGATGGACATAAGGCCTAATTTGTTAGTCAAAACCAACTGTATCCTCATGTGAAATGGCCCCATTGTGTCCACTCTGCCTATCGGCAGTTTAATGTTCAGCTCAACCGTCAGCCACAATGCTGCTCTACCGGTTCTGAGTGTGAGCGTAGATGAAACTGGATCTCCGCGTTGTTTGAACTAAGGGGTGGGGGTGGCACTGGGGTAAACAGTTTAACTGAAGTAGAGAGCACGTGTGTAAACACAGCCAGACAATGCAGGCGACTGTATACAGTCACTTGAGAGTCCTAACTGAACACAGAGAAAACTACCTGTGTGAAATTCCACCTTCTGATGGATGAAGCTCTTTCAGGCTGAGTACTGTTTAGAAAAGTAGATCAGGGAAAAACCCAATTCCTCCAAGGAGTATCCCAAAGCTATCACATTTGGTGTTAGTATGTGTTTGTCTGTTATCACTTTAACATAACATGCTTACATAAAAATATCAGCAACAGCACTATTAGAAAAGGCACAAAGGCTGCAGGAGTACACATGCAGAGTAGATGTTAGTTTACCTTCCAGTGGGAGCGCTCAGGTGATCCCCTCTTTATTCCTGCCGGCCAGGCTCAGATCACTCCTGTTGCTCTTCAAAATGCGTTTCTTTCACAGCCCATACTGACTGCTGAGATCCCAGCAGGGAGTTGAAGTGCACCTCCTCTGTGTGGCTGTCAGTACTCCTCTGGAGCCACAGGTGTATGCGTGGGATCTGTGAGCTGAGCGGCTGAGGACTAGCTTGCTGGGTCCTCCTTTCTCTGTGTCCTCTGGCTGGTATCAGCTGTCCTGCTCTATCACTCCCTTTTGAGCCCTTTATGCAAATGAATTTAAACAGTTTTGGCACTGAGGTTGTTCTGAGGGACGAGGAGAAAGGGGGAGGAGGAATACACATTCTTACCTGCCCGCCGCCCCTCCCTGCCTCTTTCTTTGTGGATGTCTTTCTCTTTTCCTCCCCACCTCCTTTTACCTTTTTTGTCTCTCTGTTTCACAAAACACACACACACACACACACACACACTTACAGGATCATGCAAATACCCCTCAACTGCCTGAAACTCAAAATGCAAACACACGCTGAGTTGTCTTTCATGCTCAAAGTCTATCACGTCCTCACTCTTGAACTAGCTTGCTGCACTTTTTGGCAGAAGATTCGAACACTAAAGCACCGGACATTCAATACAAAAGACAAAGCTCATAACTCTCTTGTCAGCCAGTGGCTTTTGCACAATGCAAAATATATAAAGGATTCATTTCCATTCAGTCAGTGATAAGGTAACAGGTGGTGATAAAGAGCTATCTTCCCACTGCCTCCTCTTTCCTTACTGGCGTAGGCCTGACTGTTCCCAGAATTTAAGTACCGCGTAGGAACCTTTAATATGGGCACATGTGTTTTGCAAACTTTGCTTAGCTTTGTTTCAGCAAGTAAAGTCGGGTCGTGTTTGGTCTTAGAGGACGAGGTCATGCAAAAAATAGAGCTTAGAGAAATTAGACTTAATGTTAATTCAAGGAATAAGGACTTTACAAATGTGCATGTATGAGGAAGAGGGCCCCACTCTGCTCGTTAATGACTTCAAGGATGTGTGCTGCTCTTTTTCATTTGATCACTCTCCTTCTTTTATGGTAATGATTAATGTCTCTGGGCCATTAGAAATACCATATATCTGCAACAACAGCTGCCTGACTGACTCAGTTATTTAGTAACCCCAACACAAATACTGCCTTATCATATCAGCCAAGTCATTTATTGGGTGTTGAGTGGTGAGTGCTAGAGGAAAGAGTAGGTTTACAATCAAAAGTTGTTTTATTCGTCTGCCTGGAATCCATGAACGTGACTTTGAAATATACGTGTCAATGATTAGTTGGGTGAAAGCAAGACGTTATTTAGCAGAATGGAGGGTTGGGTGGAGGTACAGCGGAGAAGGGATACACGTGAGCAGGAAGGCTCTGAGTATGTGTGTGTGTGTGTGTGTGTGTGTGTGTAGGCAGATTATAAAATGACTCTCTCCTTCAGGTGGGTGCTGGGGATGACCAGTCTGGTTTGATGATATTGGCCTGGTGTTTACTCCTGTTTTTGAGGAGCATCAACAGCAATGGGTGTAGGTATTACACTTTTGCTTAGATGTGCCCATAGTTTAACAGTCATAATGATATTCATCTTTCTCAGGGGTGATATACTTAAAAACAATAATACAACAGGACAACATAACACTCAGGATGCCCTGGCGAACATGGGGGCATCCCTGCAGCACTAGCTAGCCTGATAACGCATAAAACACTAAGGCTAGCTGCGGCACTGGTCTGTTAGCTCATAAAGGGATTCTGGAGGAGTGACAAGTGAAACCAGACACCTCAGGGTGCCCTTTCGCCTTCCCAACACCCATCTGCTTCTCTACACCTCAGCACCTCAGCGGCAGCATGACATCAGTTTTTCCAGCATAAAAGGGGAAAATGCAGTAGCAAGTGTTTATGTGACTTTTTTGAATGGAATAATGAGTTTCGAGCTCAAACACCCAGCATGTTCACACTTCCTCTTTACTGTCAACAAGTGAGGTGCCAGGGCTGAGAGAAGGTGGCTGCTGACCAGAAAAACCCACATCCAATACAAGCTATGGGTGAGACTGGCAGCTATGCATGTAGCAAGAACAAACAACAGATCAAGTTTTTTAAAACTAAATATAAAACATAGCTACTGGTCACTGGACATGTCACAATATTAGATTAACAATAAAGTTAGGTTTAACCTTTGATTTGTGGTTTATGTTTGAACCGCTCTACAGATTTTTCCTAATGTAATAAATAACAATGCAAATAAATGGCGCTTCCTATGATTTCAACCTAGAGTCTGTGAAATATAAAATCGATTTTGGTACAGTTACAGTATCTTTTGCACCTGCCTCACCTGTTGGGTGTGAGTCTTTAAAACAATTATAAACTATTCACAGAAAGACAGTATAGTTTATGGTCCACGTCACATTCGTGACGCTGCATCTCCTACTCTCAAGCTTTCTGTGTATTCTTGCCAACTCATTCATCAAGGAAGACGGATGTTTTATTTGTCATTGTCCATAATGTGTCTCGTTATCATTCTCACCAATGAGTTAACTAGAGCTAAAATGACTTATAGCGGGTTATAAACCTCACGCTGCCCAGGTTTCCAAAATATTATCACACAGCAGTTTTTGTGTTTGGTGTGAGATTAGCATTTTCCAACACACTGACCTTCACTGTCAACATGTGGCTTTTACAGATATGTTTATGCTATGTCTATTATATTCATACACGCATACAGGCAAAACCAGTCTCGGAAAAATTATGACAATTCAATTCAATTCAATTTTATTTATATAGCGCCATTTTACAACAAAAGTTATCTCAAGGCACTTTACAGTGT
>JAUMHF010000024.1:4362017-4400531 GCA_032359275.1 Microctenopoma steveboyesi | reverse complement strand
TTCTTTTTCAGAGGGGCAACAGTATCAAGTATAGTGAGCAGAGAAGCTGCAGCATTATCAACTAAAGAATCCATATGCAAATTCTTAATCTGTATGGTAACCAGTATATGTACTGCAGCAAAATGTTCAGTATGTCCAACTGTGAGTAATCATAACTGTCCCAGAGATGAGTAGTGTGAAAGCACAAGTGTAACAGTGACATTAATACTAGGGAGAGCTGAATAAGTAATGGTTACAGAGGTGGTGGAGTCATAATTAATAGCTGTAGTTTTCTTAGCAGCATTTGAGCCTTGAACGTAACATGTTTGCCAGGGTTAATGTGTTGTTCACGTTCTGCGTGTCAAAAACCAGCATTGCAGACTTGACATTGCATCGAGTATATGTAATAAATACATTATAGGATAACACAGAAACAGCCATTCTGCTCCAGTTTGGTTTAATAAGGAAAACATATTCACAAATCTGGTTTAAGGTGACAACAACTAAACAAACTTAAGTTGTATGTTTGGTTATTTCCCACAGATGCTGTGAGAAGACCAGTGTGTCTAATATTAATATTTTCTAATATCTCGGCCTTGTGCGTGGCTCTTCAAACTCCTTCCTACTAGATAGTTTTTAAATGCCACCAAAAGGCAAACGTCACAACCAAAACCAACAGGAAATAGTAGTAGTTTTTATAGTACTTTTCCTCAGACGTAAATAGTAAATAGTACGAGACTGTATGATACCTGACAATTTTATGATAGTTAGGTCGTGTGAAATAGTTAAAAGTAGCTATTTCCTTCTTGGTAACAGTCACTTCTTCCAACTGAAGTTATTTATAATGTTAACATTAAACCTGAGATGCTGGTGTTGATGATTGAAATACCTTTAGGGTCTGACTTTACTCCTCTTTGCCTTTAGTGGATCTACATGGAGACAGTGCCCCCATGTGGCCGTGGTGATGACACACATTTAATGCTTTCACAGTATGCGATGTCAGGTTTACACTGAATATGATGAGTGATATTCTAAAAGATGCTGTAGCTGCAAAGTGTAAATTTATTGTATTGTTTTTTTAACACCTTTTGCTTTTTGTTGCTGATTCAGTTTTTAATGGATGAAATTTCCATGTTTGCTTAATTTATATTCCATATCCCAGAATGATAAACTAAATGTTTGGCAAATTCATTATAAATCAAAACCTAAAATCTCAGTGGCAATTAAAAGTCTGTTCAGGTGTTTATGCATTTTGTTAAAAGACTTGCTATTAAAACCTAATTCTAAAAAGAAAAACTAAATAAAATATATTAGTATATTTATATTTTTATATCTGTATTTCCCACTAGAAAATGGAATAGTTTAAATACAATAAGGATATTCCTGGTACCGTCTGTCAATTAAAACATGTTCACAAAAATAACTGTAAATAGTAACAATAAAACCTATGGTCTGAGCTTGTTCTGTGAAATATTAATTATTCCAAATATTTAATTGGATTTTCCAAGTGGATACAAAGTTTTGTCTATAAGAAAGGACAAAAATACAGCCTTTAAAGAACAGGTTCAAAATCAAGTGTGTTATAGAACAAACCAAACGCCCATGTGAACACTGAAACCGGTTTGGCTTGCTTCCATTCTTGCTCCTGTTGATAGACCTGTTCTGGTAGAGGGGCAGGGTTAAGGGCTGGACCACATTGCCTTCAGGAAATGCGGGAATTTACATTCTTATTCAAGTTAGAGTTTAACAACACACATTATTAGAGAATCATTCTTTTTTTATGCGTATGTTATACAAGATACCAATCTTTATAGTATTCAGCATAATAACTGAAGTCAGTCCTGAGCTAACAAGTCTTACCCAATGGATCAGTCATTAATTTACAGCCCTCTCAGACAAAGAAGTTACACAACGCACGCTGTATTCAAAGGTGTGCAGGAAAGTAGCAAATGTGACCGTCAAACCTACCATGAGCTACTGTAGTATTTTTGTTTCAAGTAAGTAAAAATAGTCTGAAACTTCTCCAGTGTTCATTTTCAAGCAATTAGATTTGTTGTCAAGGAAATAAAAATAAATACATCTGAAAACACTAAGAACATTTTTGTTTAAATGCATTAAAAAGGGTTTATTTAAATAAGTTAAATAAAATTATTTAACCTACATTTGAATTGAAAACCATTTCATTGAATTACTTCTGGTTTAGTTTTTCAGGTTTCACAAGCAGTAGAGTAACTTTCAGTTACATGTTTTTGCTTTTCATTTAGTTGTATCGTCTGGCTCCAGGAAAATCCACACTCCTCTTTGGATAAAATGTATTTTAAGCTTGATATGGAATTAAAAAATAAGCAAATCAGAGCATTTTTGCTGCTTTATTTAAGCTACAACAAAAGAAAAATTAAACAACTCATCCAGCCATCGATTTTCTTAACTGCTTGTCCTCGGAGTACTGGAGCCCCAGCTGTGGGACAATAAGTGGGATACACCCAGGACACATGGCCAGAACATCGCAGGGCCGAAACATAGAGACAAACAACCATGCACGCTCACATTCACACCTACAGACAATTTAGATTAAATTAAACAACCCATTTATTTAAAAAGTATACATCGTGCTTTAATACAAAAATATACCAAATACTGTACACTGATGGTCAACAATGTGCAAAATGTAAAAAAAATTACACTCCAGTTAACAAGGAGAAACATGTAAATACTCATTCTGAATGAGGTTTAACCTGGAGTTTAAACACTGATCCAAATGTTCTGCTGTTGATTCAAAACCTCCACTTAATTTGAAATGTAAAACAAACACAGTAAACAAACGTTCTTTTTACAGTTTTTACAATAGAATGTAATGATCATGCCTCAGGTTGGAACCATACACAGTATTTCCAGTTAAGTACAACGCTTTGAAATGTAACTTAAGAGTTGCACTGTGAAACGCTTACGGTCCAGTAGAACTGAATCCAACTGAGACAAATGCACATTCCAAATAGTTACAACTACACATGAGCTGATGCTGACGGTAATTATCTGGAATGAGGGGTTTTTTGTAACTTGACAAGGTTACAATGCCTCGTGTTCAAATCTTTCTACAACAAGACAAGAATAATAAAAAGTATTTGCTGTTTTTATCCAGTGACACGTGCGCTGCTCTCGTGCATTCATTCGTTGCTAGAAGATGAGAGTGATTTTAATGTTTTCCTGTTCCACTGACATCCAAACACTGACTGATCCACATTCATTTCCTCAGCTTTTCCAGCAGCAACGAGTGTTTTTAATTAAGATCTTTCATTTAAAAGCCAGGGTGTTGGTCTTTTTCTCATTTAATTTGTAGGAGCTTAATCTTGTTCCCTAATTGGGGAGAATAAAACAAAATTAAAAAAACAACAATTAGCAGTTAATCATTGGAATAAAAAGGATAGAAAATAAAATAATAGAACAACACTTACCCAGTCCTTTAAGAAATTTGTTCACGCCACTTGGCTCAGACTCAGGGTACGATTCCAGATACTCAGTCGCTCTGACTTCGAACAGACCTGAGGAAAAAAGATGAAAATGCAGAACATGTGCAGCAGTTGGAATCTCACCTATGGGTTTCTTCACGTGCAGCACAGTTTGTTTTGGTTTTTGCATGTGTAGAATAATCTTAACTTTCAAATGACTAAAATGCATTTAAACACTAGCTGTAATAGATACGTGGAAATGCATAACATCATTCTTTGTATTCTTGATAGGATAATATTTTAATGTTATTACACCGTTCTTCAAATGAAAAAGTAGAATTGATGATAGATTATTTTTAGCATTTTCCCCTTTTTCTGTATTTTGTTGTTTACAAATCTCTGTTTTTGTCTCTCTATTGATCAAATTATTACAGGAAAGTAATTTAATTTTGTCCAAACTGACAATATGGACTTGAGCATTTTCAGTTTTCACTCCAGGTTGGCCTAGTAAGGGAAAACGAGGACACTGTTCCAATTAGACAATTAAATATTAGTGTTTTAATAATGTCATGCTGGAATGAAAAAGCGTCTCTTACCTCTGCCTCCTCCCTTCCGCAGCTCTTTGTCCTGAATGAAGCCAGCGAACATCTGGGTGTCCATGAAAAGCTGCAGGAACTGGCGGACTCCACGGGAGGGATGGGCTTTGCGAAAGTTGTCTCGCTGGAGCTCTCTGCTGCCGTTGGAAGACTCGACCATGTGGAAAGGATAGTGTCCCACTAGTTCCACAAAGAACTGCACAAAGCCCTCCGACACCAAGGAGCTCAGGTCAGCCTGCTGGTCTAGACAGGTCACATTTTAGACAGAGCCGAAACGGTTAGTTCGATATAATCCAGAGAAGATTCATTCTAGCGCGGTCATTTCAGATCAGGTACTACTGCAGATGACATATTCTGGTAGATGGTTGAACCTGGTCTCAACCCAATATCGATGTTTCTACATGATGTCCATAACAATAGCTGAAGATTTCATCCAGAATGTGCAGTGTAAGGAGCTGCCGTGTACAGTCCAACGTTCAGCTACAAAAATCAATTATTCAAGGTCTTTCAGAAACAATATCGTACACATACTATGTCCACGTGGACCTTAGTCTGGTAGATTTTTAACAAAACAAAAAAGTGACGTGCATTTGGTAGGTTAGCTTAAGTTGCATCTTAACCTAAAGACCTGATAGAACCTTATTTTCCCAGCAGAGCACTTCGCTCTCAGAGTGCTGGTCTACTTGTGGTTCCTTGATTTTCCAGATGTAGAATGGGAGGCAGAGCCTTTAGCTATCAAGGTCCTCTCCTGTGGAACCAGCTGCCTCTTCAGGATCAGAGAGCAGACACCCTCTCTACCTAGGACTAGACTAAAGACCTTCCTTTTCGTAAAGCTTAGTTAGTTCTCTCTCGTAGTTCTGCTTCTTGCTCTTTGTTAAATGTTAATCATTCATTTTATAAGCCACACGAGGGCCGCTGTAGACAGAGTATGGGTAAGGCTGGGGATTCCACAAAAAAAACATCATTATTTTACTGAATAAATGTTGTAATTAATCAGGGAAAGACGATTAAACAAACTGTGAAGTCACAGATTACTTTCAGATAACATCTGCACAGATGTTTCCGTCCTGACAGTCTAAATATGAGACAGATCAGATCAAATTTCACCTTGTTTTATGTGAAATACATGAATCATATGGTTGTTGAAACATAAACACACCATCTTCTGTAGTATAAAGTACTACTTTATTTAAGACACTCCTCCTGCTGCGTCCGTCTGCTCTCGTCTCCTTTCCAGGCGCAGCTCATCTCGAACAAGCCCAACAGCACCAACAGCATGACGCCTTTTTGGTAACTCGATCAAGGCATTTGTAGATGGTAGAAAGTAGTGCGATGGCTACTATCTGGCTGTTCGTTACACACCGTGCTATAGTTGCAGGTTTGGACTGCTTGAAGCCGGTGTATCTTAGCCTAGCCCCGACCGTCAGCCCCGAAGAGGGACGGCAAGCCGGAGCTGGCTAAGGGCCCCCGACAGAGGTCCACTTCACTCGCGGGCCAAACTAATATTATAATTTCATACGGTGGGGGCCGCAAAATATCGTCCCGTGGACCGCAATTGGCCTGCGGGCCGCGAGTCTGAGACCCCTGCTTCAAAGACTGGCTCCATTGTCTTTGTTTGTTGTGTGTATGTTGAATTTGGAAAAATAACACCAACACATATTCTTCCAATAAAACTGATTCTGAAATGGGATGTGCACATTAGCCCTTGTTGTCAACAGATGTGTCCTACTAACCTCCATATCTGTCTCCAGCCTCCTGTCTCAGGATATCCTCCCTCTCCTCCAGGATCTGCTGCAGTGCTGCCTGCAGTTTACTGGGCAAGATGCAGTCTTCATCACCCAGCTGTCAGACATCGCAGGAAAGGTCAACAGCAGTCGCACGAAGCCATTCATAACTGGTCTCTTATACACTGTCAGAATCTAAGATTTATTTTGAAAATCCTGTACTCGTGAATGTGCTTCTGATTAAACAGATTTGATTGACTGACGTATGCCAGCATCCTAAACGTATGTTCAGCAGTTATTTGTGATGCACGTACAGTAAACTGTGTGCAGCCAGCCTCACAGAGACAGAGGAGTAAAGAGTGTAGCTGTCTACATGCCACACCCTCAGACTACTCTGTTACATGCTGACGAGGGAAGCTAGCCGCTGTAATTAGATTTGTGTTCAAGTCATGTTAGAGGGGAATGTCAGTTACTGCTTGTTGTCACAGCTTGTATTTAGCGCGTCTGGATAAAGATGAAATATTAAAGGGGAATACACCCAAATGAAAATCTAGATTGACAAACACGAAGCTCTGACTCAGCTGTAAAACAGCATCATGCTTTGCTCCGTCCTTCCATCCCACATGGTTCAATGTCTGCAGGTGATGTCTATAACATAACTGTGCTTATGTTAACCACAAAATTGACAAGTGTAGGCAAAGCCATCATTCCCACTAGGACCACGCCCGTTATTCCCATTACGGTTATGTGCACAAACCTGAATGACAAACTTGTCCGCACACAGATCCACTATAAGCACCTGAGAAGACAGAAGAAAGGGTGACAGTTACTGACTGTTTGAGTTTATTATTTCACAACAACTGCTCTACAACCTGTCTAGGATGCTTTACAAACAACACACACCCCTATTTAATGTACAAAATGCACAGTGATTCACTGACCTCCTCGATGGGCAGCTCCAGCAGCTGTGGCAGGCAGGGTGCCAGCACCCCAATGAGAAACGGGGTGGGGGAGCAGCTGATGTCCAACATGCTGGCCGGTAGCACGGGCACGAATGTGTGCTGCCACGTGAACGGGTACAGCAGTGCCAGTGCTGCGTGGCCACACCGAGACAATACGCTACAGTGAAGAGAGAAAAGTTGGTTCTCACACAGATCGCATGACACAAAGGTATCAATCATAGCTCCCTGAAAACAGATGTCACACTACTTGAGCAAGTGAGCTTTCAGCAAACAGTACAAATAAATATGAAATTAAGAACTGGCCAGTGCAAACCTTACTAGAACTATTACTGGTGACACTACCATTTGTTTTAGTTCAATTTCTACAGAAAATCTAAAGTTAAAAATCTGATATTTGATCAAATGTTTATTATTCAGCTTGGGAAGAATCAAGTCCTTTGAGACAATTACACACAGTAATTAGAGAAATGCAGCTTAACATGTTATTGTGCAATTAAGAAACCTGCTGATTGAAAACCTGCATGAGCACGCAGCAGAGAAGTCATCTGATTTCCCCTGTACCCCGAACATATCATTAAAGCGCGGCTTCCTGCCTTCCTGCGTACGTGGGTGAGACAGTGTGAAGTTGGACGACATCGTTGACCCAGTTTTAGAAGCCAGGTCTCTCATTTAGGTGACGGGTAATAAATGAGCTCACTCAGGAAAGCAGACTCTAACTTGATTACTGTGCATGTGAACACTCGGACTGTGTAAACGATATTGGGCTATAAATTTGACACTGCTCGTCACTGGGACTCTGCCACAGCTCATATCAGCAGATACGGACCAAAGTACATATAACAGAGTCTCTGGGATGTGTGACATGATCAAGCATTTGAACTGCCTAGCTTTAATATTTTCAGAGTGTTTTGTGCATCTCCCCAGCAGTACCTGAGTTTATCTGCGATGAAGATAACCCTCCTTTCAAGCAGAAGGGAGGCGAACACCTGCAGGAGTTTCCCGACACTGAGACACTGCAGAAGACTGTCAAAGTCCACGTGCTCTAATCTGGAGTCCACAGGTCGACACAAAGTCAGCACCTGGCAAAGCAACAGGAGCATATGGAGTTGTCATTTACACTGAATGCCTGGAAACATTCATGCTGAGCAGAAACATACATTCAGTGTTCAGAGTTTTTATAGGAAGGGTAATTAGTGTTGTTAAACTGATTACAGCAGACAGTGTATGGCCATCAGCATGAACCCTCCAAAGCTGAACTAGCTTATCCCCATTGTTTGCACAGACAACCTCCCTTTCTGAGTCACACTGAGTTTGCAGAAAGGAGTGGTTAGGAGGAACACAACTACTAATTAACATTTCCTCTTTTTCTTCAGTGTTACCTCATTCCCAGAGCCAGGGAGGAAGCTCTTGATGGTGACGGTGCGTCCCGGGGCTGGAAACGGGGCCTCCATCACGCTACGCATAAAAGGGTAAACCAGCGCTGGGGAAATCTCCCTGCGTTTCTCAACCTCCTCCAGAATCTGGACACACAGAGCCAGACACATGACTGTGTGTCCTGAGGGGACTAACACTGATTAAAGTCTAAACATTTGAGCGGCAGCGCTGCATGTCAGTGCAGTTTTCCTCCTGGACTCCTTCACGCTTACTGTGTGTCATTGTTACTTTGCCAACTGCAAAACTAGGTGGGCCACAGCTTGTTCTTTTGAAACACACCCCGTGAATGCTTCAAGACAGCACCTTTCACACACTTCCAGGAGGATTAGCACTGATTCTCTTTAGATTCAGAGAGTGACTTTACCTTTGCAAACAGGTCAAAACAGCCCAGCTTGCTGACGATACAGTGTACTTCAGGAAGCCTCTTCCCCTTTCCACTGGGCTTAAAGACAAACATGGTATCACATGTTACAAAGACAGATTTATGACGCCGTATATTCCACATGCATATGAAGATGCAGCTCTTTCAATACACTTGAACACATTTTAGAGGACAGCTTAGGAGACTAGAAGAAAACAGATCAAGAGTCCAAAGTTTAAACTCAATACATGTTTATCACAACAGCAAAGAGCTGACAACAGCTCTGGTTTTGGCCAAGCCCCGTCTGAACCACATTACAAATGCAGCCGAACACGCTTAAAAAACAACTGCAACAATATTCACGTGTCCTGGAGGATCTGGAGCAGTTCTCCGTGTGAGGCGAAAGAAAGGGGAGAAAAAGAACAAAACTCTGAAATTCTTTTTGCTCTGTGTCATTGATTCAGAAGTAGTACGGTCTGTGATTCACATCTCCTCAGAGATGTTGAGTAAGCATGTGGCAGGTTGCCACGTCATCTCACACTCACACACGCACGCACGCGCACACAAACAAACACATGAGCTCTTAAGTCAGTGATTCAGACGCAAATGTTTTACTTATCCCACTCACTAGGATCTTACGGCAATAGCAAAACCAGCGGCTGCCATCTTCTCCAGTCAGGACGAAGGAGAAAGTCTCACTAAAACACAAGATCGACACACAGGGGAGAGTGTGACATTTCAATATAGAATCCACCGTTGGAATCAGGTCATTTTAGCTGATGAACACCTTCCGTCACTGGTCTGAAACCTGACAAAACACACTGAAAACTAACTCTAGGCAATTGAGCAGAGAGAAAGTAAATAGATGGACAGGTATGTCATCTATGTGTTTACCCCACTCTTGTTTTAAAGCGAGGGATTCAATACATAACAGCAATGAACCCAAATAAAGACGGAATAAAAGACTTCCCGATGCCCCCTTAGTGCTCAAAGATTTAATTAGATCAGATGAAATTTTAATTATCCCCGTGGGTAATTTGAATTGTTCCTGCAGCAGTCTGTAATTTACAGCTGACAGCTGAGACTATAAATAGGAAGAGAGATAATGGTTGTCCTAAACATAAAACAGACGATTATTATAGCGCTGAAACTTTAGTGGAAGACGTGGAAGGTATGTATAAAACACAATGAAGGATAGCAGACACAAAGGAAATTAGTGGAAGATGCAAGAAAAACTATTTGGCTGACCTTGGCATGTGAGCAGTAGGCTTCCAGTCCTGGGAGTCGGGAAAACAGAACTGGGGAATGACCTTGAGCTGATCCTCAGCCTCTCTGGAGAGCCGGGAGGACTTCTCAAACTGAAACAGAGGGACTCCAGTTCAGTATAGCGTCAGTTGTCTAATTGACCTTCTTTAAGTGATACCATCTGGGACAATGGGTGAAAAAAGTTCTTTAGTGTATTTTACATCTTTTCCTCCAAATACGTTATATTTTTTCATAGGCACATTTTTACGGCATTATAAAGTCCCAAACATATGATCAAATGTCTTGGAGCTCCTCCCTCACATAATCCACTTTCCCTAGCTATGCACAATAACAATCATCTTCCTTGAATTCTGCCTAATAAGATTAAAAGTTGAAAAACAAGAAATGATCCCTGGGATTCCCACTTATTTATAATGTAATGACTAAACTAAGCAGAGGTTATTCAACAGCAAAGGTTCTTCCTAACCATTTTGGGGAACTGTTGTGTAATTTCCGGGGAGTAGGAGTTTCCTGATGAGCCTTTTCTCAGCGACACCACGACGAAGATCTGGAAAAGCTGCTGCTGCTGCAGTTGGATCAGGTCTCTCTCCAGGGTGCGGTAGCCTGGTCGACGTTTCAGTGTAGACTGGATGTAAACTGATCTCCTGGAGCCTACTGGAGCAACAAGAGACAGGATACAGTGATACTAGAACATATCTGTTCCAGCACAGTGAAGCAATTTGACTATTAATATGCTAATAATTGTAAAGATCACTCAGCCAAAGGTCACACATTTGAACACATTTGTCACAAGCCTAAATATTGCAATGATGCGTAAACAATACCTAAACATGCTTCTGCTTTTGTAAAGTTTCTGAGGAGGCTGAACAGAAATCACTGTTGCCAAATATCGTACTAGTCAGGCACACGATAAAATATCTTGACAATTAATGCTTTTTTATTTCCATGAGATCTAGAATAGTCACTCGGGGAACTCTTGATGTTTCCTCTTGCATAAACATGAGGTTTTGATTTGTCTAATACTTTGATTAAATACCCGCAAATCCAGTGGATTCAGTTACAAGTCGCTGTTTGCAGATGTCGATGTCTTATGAAAACATATTATCAAATTATGATGTTTTCTTATGAATTAACCACCTAGCAGTGTAAACAATATTAAGAAGAAGAAGAAAGTGGCTCCACCCACTTTTTTTGCTGCTGTATAACATTTCACTTCTTTAGTCTTGTTTCAATCAATTGCTTGTTTTGTCTGATTATTTGTCTGAGAATAAGCCCAATATAAAAAAGAGAAACGGGGAGGAGTTATTCATATATTGATATGATCTATAATCCATACATATTTTACATTTTTTTTATTATGGCTGTGATGAAGTAGAAATTTCCTTTTGCAGCCTTGTATTTACACTCGAGTCATTAATAAATGATGAGAGAGGGACTTGCCCTCCTGAACTATACCCTGAAAACCAGACTTAACATAAAGAGACTCGATACCTTTAGCGTTGTCCTCGGGGTCACTTTCTGTCCCACTGGTCTCCTCTGCTGATATGAATTAGAGCAGGGAGAGATTACAGAGAAGCAGAAGAATGAGAAAGACTCGAGAAGGCATAATCCGATGCAGACAGTCAGTCTTTGTTTTATAATCAGTGGCTTTGCCTTCTGCAGCTGGCCTTGTGTGTACCATCAAACGCTGGGTATTTCCACCAAGAGGCTAAACTTAATCTCAGTGACATGCTGATGTGTGTCTTACCTCGCACTGACACTCCCTGGTTTTTTGTTCTCTTCCTCCCTCGCTTGTCGTCAAAGATGGTTTCAATCTTGTTAACATACTGGGTTGTACAACACATAAGTACTTGTCAGCTCCATAATTTCACATCCATTATATAATCATGATTACAGGGAATTGTCATAACAGCCCCTAAGTACATAATTATGTCATATTTTACAGTTTTAGCCCTTTTCTTCACCACATTCCTGCATTCTTCCGTTAATGCCCACAATATTTGACACTGCACTAACCAGGAAGCTCGAGTTTGCCTTTAAAAGGAAAAACGGATGATTGTCAAACTTGTATGACACCATGTCTCTATGTCGCTAACATAATAGTACTGTAAAAAAATATTTTATGAGGTTTAAACTCCTTATCTCTTAAACTACACACTCGCAAATGCTTGTTATCTAAATGTTAAATGCAGCAGCGAGGAATAAACAGATCAGCAAAGTCATTTCGCTGTCAAATACCATCCAGCCGAACGTCATTTATTAAACCTGTGGGCGAGTACCAGGCGTCAATTAGACAGTTTTCCTACTGTACCTTATTGTTGAAGTCTCTCCCTTTCCACACTATTTGCACTGCCATGGATCATAAGTTGAGCTGCATGCGTCCTGTCTGACCTCTCATGAAGTAGTTGTGCATGTAGCTCTAGCACAATCTTTTCTGCATCCTCTCTTTCCTGCTTAACAAGCCACCTCCTTCTCTTCTTTCAAACAACACAACACAACACAACTGTACATGCACTCCACACAGACATGACGCGGTACGAAATGATTCCTTTTTACTTTTCTTTTCTCGCTGAGGCAGAGTAATTGATTAACATACATCTTTACTGTGTGTAAATACATCGCCTGTGTTCATGACTGTACCACCGTGTTGTCCACTGCGTCTAGTTCCTATGTTTGTAAAAACAAATGATTTCACTGTCACCTACCTGGGGTGTCCGCTGTGGTTTTTGAATGCTTGTGCGCCGCGGTGTAGCTGGTTTGGAAGCTTCTGCGAGAGTGGACGATCTGAATGCCGTTAAGGCTTGCGACCCCTTCCTCTCCACTTTGCCAGCATAGCCCTGCAACGTTTGGGGTTTAGGAGGCAGCTGGAAAACAGGAAGTGAGGAGTTGTCACTTGGTTTTAAATAGGGTAAAGGAAATAAACTATAGTTCTGTGTGCCTTAAAATTATTACATTTATAAAGACATATTGAAAAATACTTTTGTATTGTAACAGGGAGACATAAATGCAATGTCTTCTACTACCTTTGGGACTTGAGACCTTGAGATCGGGAGACACATGGGGAATAGCTTAACATCCTCATAGGGGCTATCTCTGGTCACATCACCTCAGGCATGAAAGAAAGACACGAAAGATTAGACCGGCTGAACAATTTATGGCATACCCACAGTAAAAATGTTCTATCTGCAAGCTAGAGCACCCCACATCCAACACAGGACAACCAAGTAATACTGTAAAGCATGAATAATGATAGTTAATGGTCACTATATTCACGAACTGTGCCTCTAATAATTATTATTCAAAGATCTGAAAGAAATGACATTCACTCTTGTATCACAATAAGTTTGACTTACAGACTATGTCCTCATAAATATTATCATCAGAGTAGGCACGGTAAAGGCCCGAGTCCCTGGGCTCTCCTCCTAAAGGGTCTTGCTTCAACGTGAGACGCGCTGCATCCTCGTACTCAAAGGACTTCCTGTGGCACAGAAGGAAGGGAAAGCAGTGAGAAAGAGGTGCCTGGCTGCTGCACTAAAGATAGCTACTTTTTTTAACTCTATTGTCTGATGTTTAGCCTTCATTTCACCACAATTCATTTCTCATGTTGATATCAAACACACACACACACACACACACACACACCAAGACAGATGGAGAGAGAGTGATACACTGTCATGAGCCCAAGGCAAAAATGGCCTTACTGTACAGCTTTCTTAAAAAAGAGGAAGCTGCAGGTCTAGTTATCATAGTTTATTAGTATTATTATTATGTCATATTAGTTGTAAGTTTCATGTTATTGTTGGTTTCATAATGTTTTATTATTATTACTGTGCACTTGCTTTTAGTAGCTTCTGGAATGTTTGTAATGAAACCGTTTTGAGTTCAGTTATGAGTCAGTGTAATCTAAACACCATTGAGATATTTTGTAACGAATGAGAAAAGTATAATGATGACATAAAGCGACTTAAAACAAGTAACTCCAGCTATGAAACTGAGATTAGATCAAACAAATAAGCCTGGTATTATTATTTTACCTCTGTGTGTCACGCAGTACACCCACTTTGTTAACGGGAGCACCAAGAAAGGCTGTAGCTGAATACGATCCGAGTTTACTGCACTTGAAAGGTGTGCATACAATTAATAATACATCTTTTTATGAACACACATTGATTTCAAGAGTTACACCGACTTGCTTTCAAGTATCAGGTATTGCAGTTCTTTCAACTGTTGATTTAAATTCATGTTTAGGTCATGTTATCTCATCAGGTTAGAGCTGAATATATGCAAGGTTACACAGTTTGGTCGTGTTTTCTTTAGCCTTGACTGAATGAGACAGAGAGTGTGTGTGTGTGTGTGTGTGCCTGTGGATGATGACCCTGGACCCCTGGCTGCTGAGGAACTAGGCCACATCCAGACAATAGAGAACAATAGTAACAGATGCCATGTGTGACATCATGAGTGGAGCCCAGCCAGCAATTAGACGAGTACCCTCCCCAGAAGAACATTTTTAGGCCAAAGCCGTGACCTATTATAATGTGCATTTAAACTATTTAAACAGTGTTGTTTTCTACAAACACACACACCAATTCGGACTAACTTACCTGTTCTTTTTATGCCTTGAAAGCCCATCACACTTTGTAACCGGACATGGGGGAGGAGGGAAGCTGGGAGGGTGGGCTACCCTCCTGCTCTTCACACTGGAGTGATTGTTATGAGTTCTGCTGACCCACTGCCCTGTGTGGCCCGTGTTTTTGCCGCTGGGTCCCCGATACTGGAATGTCCGCTGAGGTTTGGGCGGAGGCTGACTGTCACCTGAGGATTCCCTACCTTTCTCCCACAGCAGTCTGTCCCCCTCAAGCTTACGCCAGAAACCTCGTGAAGTGTAGAAGTTCCCAGCAGGCATGTCTTCATGGTCATCATTCGATAGAGGTAGAGGTTTAGAAACTACTTCACCACTCACAATGTGATATATTCTTTGGTCACCACTGGCAGTGGAGCTTTGTTTACTCGTAGAGTTAGCAACGTTAGCCCCCACTATGGGAGATGCACATATTTGTGCTGCAAGTGGTTTATTTCCTGGGGGTGTGGTTGAAAGCTCTGTGGAGTATTTCTGCAAAGGTTCTGACTTCCTACCCACTATGACATGAGCATCTTGTGCAGGGGATTCCAATAAATCTAAGCTCAAGCTCTTCGGTCTTGAGAGGTTGGCGTTTGTGTGAAGCCCCCCTCTCAATTCATCATTGAATCTTTTGCCCAAGAGATCCCCAGACAGAATTCGGGATACAGTTGGAGGGTGTGCTTTCACCCCAGCATCCTGGCTGCTGCCTTGCTGACTGCGACCTTCCCACTGCGAGATCTTCTGCCTGATGTTAACACCCGGCTCGTGCGAAGGGGGCCTCCCTGGCTGCGCAGCCTGCCAGGACATGCTGGTCCCTTTCTGCAGGCAATCAATCTCACCACCCCCTCGCCTGCCCTGCTCCAGCCTCAGAGCCAGCATGTTGAGAGGGGGGCAGGTGTCAGTTCTCCATAAGGGAATGCATCAGGGATTTCCTCATGAAGATGGACAGAAGCGTAGTATTGATTAATCCAAAAGTGATCAGCAAAAACAGCACCACTGGGTTTATGGCTGTAACTGTCTTTATCCGTCTTCATGTGCTAGAAAAGAGTCATTTTTCCCTTTGTCTCCTTTGTAAACAACCTAAAAAACAAACAAAAAACAGAAATGACACATCTATGATTCTTGTGGAGGGTACCTTCAAACAGCACACATCTTAAGTGGTCTATAAGGCGTAGGCATTGACAGAGAGCAGGTCAGGAAGGACAGGCTTCTGTCGAGGTCAGTTTCCAAAAATAAATTAAGTAAAAAAAAGTAATCACAGCAACGAGAAGGAGGTTACTGCAGCTTCTTTCAGCTTTCTCTGTAGCTGTCATCTGCCATAGACCTGGCCCAACTTTCTTTTGAGAATTTGACGGATTTTTTAATGTCTTTGGCGAATCGGGAAAAATGTTTAAACCGCCCCTATCCATGCAGTGAAATAAGAGCCCCTTAGATGGAAAAACATAGACAACTAAACACAGATTAACTAAGGCCTGTATGCATGGTATAAACACTAACAGATATGATTAGGTTCAGGTAAATTCTGCAGCCCGACTAATATTCCCTACGCCAACAATAATGTAGTGACTGTGCGCTCTTGTTCAGCAGCTCCCGGCTTGCTGGAACCAAATCATTTGGACACGTTGCACATCAGTACTGAGGCTGAGAAGAATCTGGAGAAGGAGAGACATGGTAAAATTCCACTGCACAGCTCATGATCGTAATAACTCTATGAGCTGCATTCCTACAGAACTGAAGGGGGGGGGGTGTCAGTAAATAAATTTAACTAGTGACAGTTGGTCAGTCAGTCCTACGAGTGACACTTTTGTTTGGTTTGACCTAAATTACATTTATGTAAATGCGTGTTGGAATTTCGCTCAATCATTGCCAGACCGTGCAATGACAATGCGACTCCCAAACTCACCCACTGGCATTATTTGTCTGTGTGCGGTATGTTGTACAGGAAGGCATGAGTTTTCCTGAGCTACAGGGAAAAGGATCAGCAGACTGTCCATAATTATGGTGCAGAAAGATTTGCACAAAGTTGCAACCACCGAAGCTATGTTTAGATGAACCATATTCAACCTATGTGATGGCAATTCAAAAATACATTAATTTCAAACATATGCACATTGTTTGAGGTAACATTTGCAAAAATATCTACAAGCGTCAGCACCGCCTTTACCATGGTTCAGTTAAAATCATATGTTGTTACTGCAGGTGACGCAAACTGTGAGGTTTTGTGATATCAAGTGACAAAGTCACAGTGGACTCTGTTGGGGTTTATAAGGCTCTGAGCTACGGAGGGATGTATTAGTTTATTATTTGGTGAAATTGACTGTAGCATACATGTAGGAACTAGACACAAAACCCATGAGTTACAATGCCGTCTCTCTGCAGCTAAATTAAACCTAATTACACATACCAAACTACCACAAAACGCCCTCCAAACATGATACAACATGTTGCAGGTGAGGTATACGACTGTGGTTAGCCATCAAAGTGACAGTTGAAGCTACAATTAAAGAAAACTGTGGGTTTGCTAAAAGTCACCAGAAAAGGACTCACCAAGATAAACCATATAATGACTGATGCATCACCAGTTACCAGAATGGCTCCTGAGTCTCCTGCCATTCATTTTAAGAATCCATTTATTATTTAACATTATTACATTATTTAACAGCTCTGGTGAGGTATTGACGGTGTAAGTTCCATATTTTATGCCATGTCATGCTTTTAAATTCATTCATAAACTCCTCAGTTGATATATTATGAACCTATTACAGAATAAATAAAGATATATTCAAAATAATGCTCCTGGTGTGGATCTGACCGGTCTCTATGTGTGAAGTAGTCGAATATACACCACACAGTTATTTATTAACGCAACTGTTTTTGCTAATGTTGCTAGTACCTGCAGACAATTTCAATGTCGTTGCTGGTATTAATACTATAAGAGGTAAAGGAAGCTCCATATGCCCTTGCTCTGTTATAAGAGGAATCTATTCCCTTCAAATTACCAACATTTTCGTTTTATTTCGTTATTCTAAAGATTACACAACGCACACATTAAGCCCAGTATGTTCCAGTAAACTTATTACAAACTACTCTGCGATTCGGCCCCGACAAAGAACAAAACAACACGAAGTGGAAGTTATACACTGCTCTCTTCCAATCACAACAACGAACCCCCCCGAACTGTAAGTCGGAGGAGCGAGAACAGCTAACTTAACGTTAGCTTCGTTAGGCTAAGGTTACAGGTTTGCTATAAAAGTTAACTTTGGTCACAAGGGTACCGATTATTTCAGTGGGTGTTTGCCGAATTTAACATCTTACATTGTTGACACATAAACAAACGTGATGCTTATATTAAAGGATGAAAATGTTTGTTCACAGTTAAGTGAGTTTGAACTATTAATATACAGTTCGGCATTGACTTTTCACAAACTTTACACACAAGCTTAACATTATCACAAGCAACATTCACTGTGACTTACCCGTGGCAGTTTAAAATGACATGGAAGATTCATGTTCTATCCTCATGATCCCGTAGATACAATTAAAAAAACACACCGATAAAATCCCAGTTCGCTCTCACGCATCGTTCAGTTTAGAGAAGTTAGCATTTTGTAAAAGTTCATGCTAACGTCAATCCGGGTCCACCCCCGTTGTAATGGAAACTTAAACTTTACAGGGCACAAAACGTGCCGCTTACACCAACAACGTCAACAAAGAAAGTGGCTACAGACACAGATTGGAGCAAAGCAGAGCACTCCTCGTACGTTTTTTCACCACAATTAACGTCAAGTCAACCAGAAAATATGACTTCCGGTCATATCCTTCAAAATAAAACCGCGATTTTACCAAGTGCACATTTTTCCAAGTTCAAATTTTAAGTGGAAACTATTTTGCATCATCATCTTTTGTGTTTCGGCGTACAAACCTATTTATAACACTTTTAGTATTATATACGCTGTTTAAATCCCACTAATATTAAGAGGCAATGCACTTTAATTAAAAGTTGCAAATGTTGGTTGTATCGGTAATTTTGGTTGGTGTCTCACAAATGGACATTATCATGTTAAATCATCATTTTAACCGATAATGAAAGTAAGGGGGTATTAATAAATAAACATTGATTCAAGAGAAATTCCAAGTACCTGCCATATTTATAATTTACAACCATTTACTGCATAAATCAGTTGACTCGCGGTTGGTGAACACCGGTGTTTCTATTGAGCTTGATACATCCGAAGCTATGAGAAAGTTTGGTTGGGTCCTCTCGATCCAACGGTGGAGACGTCATCGCATCAAGTTCTGCAGCTGTCAACGATGAATACAAACTGTTGTCTTCAGGTGTCCTGGGAAATACAGACACTGTGGTAGGAGCTGTTCCTGCGCCTCTGCACACGGCTGGGAGAAATTATTAGGTCCCTAGATGTGATGTTTTAGAACATGTTGAGAAACTATTGTAAAAACGGATGGTATAAATATGTTCCCACAGCTGATTCATTACAGATAATATCAAAGTGTATATTTTTATAGAAGGTGGTATTTACCACAAACTGCCATATTTGTACAGAATTATGAAACTCACATGAGTAAATTATACTGGATGCCCATTCATAGGCCACAAAACCAAGGAGACCTTAATGTTATTTGACCTTACCCATAAAAAAGTAAAAGACCTTTGTTAATTTGGCAACAAACGCACAAAGAATCGTGTTTCACATTTTATTTATTTTCATTCTTATACATGATGTTTCTCCACATGTACTGTAATGTAGAAGAACATTAGACACAATGTGCGCATAATAAACAGTGTAAACAATTTTTCTAAGGTTTCTACCACCAAAGGAGTCATCATCTGTGTGTAAGAAGGTCAGATTCTTTAAGATTCACTGGTTTAATAGTTACTGTGAAAAAAATATTTGTGTGTGTGTTTACTCAATCTTCAGGCCCTCCTTGATGAGATTAAGCTCATAGCACAGAGTCTCAAAGCGATATGCCATACGAATCTGGGCCACATTGGTCTTGCGGATGTCGTTCCCTTCTGGACCCTCCTTCAGGTAGTCCGTACCCAGGAAGTGGATTTTCTCCTGGAGCACATTAATGTATGTGTTAGTGTGAGTATAAATTGCCCCAGAATGCTCTGTTTTCAATCCAAATGCAGTCTGTGCAATGCCAGCATATAAACTATCATCCTATCAGAGATACAGAAACCTTTAAATACAACTATACATCCACAATTACTGCTTTTCACCAAAGATATTCCAGTGTATTGAAGCTCCCCAGTTACCTCATTAGACATGCCACTCTGCAGTACACTGTTTCTGGCGATCTCACACATGTCGCAGGTGCTGAGCTTGAAGACCTGGGCTGCAATAGCGTACTCTTCCATCAGTGGTTCCTGTGGTCAAAAGGTTAAAAGATTACGCTGCAACATTTCACTCCTACTTGATTTTACCAATGATCCAGACAGACTGTGTATACACCTAGTACCATGTTTGCAACTAAATAGTCAGTTTTGCACATATCTACTATAATCACCTTGTCTTTGAACATAAATATTGCATAAAGTACTATATATGTATATGTATATCTCCTGAATGGGATACAATTCCCATTATTCCCAGCACAATGTGTCCCATTGTTGAAATTATCATTGAAAGCTTTCGCTCCATGTTCACAGACCTTAGTGTAGTGGAACTGCATGGGGTCGTCAGTGGACAAAGACACCACCAGGCCTTTCTTGTGAAACTCCAGCAGGGGATTCTTGGCATACTCCAGGAACAGGCTGTTGTTGCTGAGAGGGGACATAGCGATGGGGATCTGGGCCAGGAAGTACAGGTACTGCAACACAGGACTCTGGTGGTGGAGCATTGACAGATATAATCCATTGTGACCTTTCCTTTCCACAATACATCAGACTAATGTACTTTAAGAGAAATACATCATGTAGAGACTGAAATATCACTCATGGGATGGATCTCAGATCTGGCATTACATTTGACATTACAGAAGCACTGCAGCATATCAGTCTTCTCACAGTGCAACAGGACAGAAGACTAGAAACAGAAAAGTGTCATAAAGAGATAGAGGTTTTCAATTCAGCACTTAAATAACCTCAGGGACTATTAGTTTGTTTCTTTGAGGTGTCTAATTTCTGATGTGTTAACTTGTTTTGAGTGTTGGCTTCATGTTTCAGATCTGCTGAGATGTGCTTGATCATGCGTACTAGTAACACATTAGTGTTACACTAGTGTTCATTTATTTCTAAATACGACAAATGCATCTGAGCAGCAGGACCTGACCTTCTTGAGGTTGAGGCCGTGAGAAATGTTGTCTGCAGTCATGAAGCAAGCCAGCAGATGTGTGATGGCTCCAGCTTCACCACAGTGAGGCCTGAACAGGAATGTGTTCATTCCTCTTTGTCTAGAGAGCAAACATTAAACAAGTATTTTGTTACACAAAAGTGACAGATCTTTAGAGGAACGTATTGTAATCTTCATATAGTTTGTCATCATTGTGAGTGTTTATAGAGGAGATGATTTGAGGGTATGAAAACAAAACAGCAAGAACCTCTCTGGGAAAAAAACTAATATTACATATTTATTTTCCTACAGTGCAAACAAATAAACAATCTATGTTACTCACCTGCGAAGCTGGTTGAGAACGGCAATGTTGGCATACATGTAGTAGATGTAGTAAGTGTAGGAAGGGTTCTTGGCAATATCCCACTCCTCTGGTTTGGGGCTCTTGGTGGAGAACATGTGACCACTGTGCTTGGACTCATCGTCCACACTGTCAAAACCTGTCACCTGTCAATTGTAAATTATACAGGCAAAAGGGAGCTTTTGAGTGACGTTACTTTGCTTTGGTGGTTTTCCTCTGGTGTCGTCAACACTTGATAATTTATAGTAAATAATTATTCAAGTTTGAGATTAGTTCTAAAACTCCGACCTGACTTTCTGACTCACGTGTTTGAGGAAGATGCTGAGCTCTGGGTTAGACTGTGGGTCGATAGTGGCCTGAAATATGGGAAGGAAAATATTCTCCAACATCTTGCCAAAGTGTGGCACGAAGTTCCTGCCTCTGAAGATGTCACTGAGAAAGAAAGGGGGGCAAAATGCGGTAATCCAAATCTGAATTCCACCTAATAGTCCAAAAACAGACTTCTGTCAGAGTGTTCTTTACTTCATACTGCCTGCAGTAAAAGTAAAGCAGCATCTGTAGTGCATCCACCACAGAACCTAAGACTTACTAGATCCTTGGAACTTGAATCATCCACTTGAAGTTTGGGGAAAGGACTTTGTGCCTGCAAAACCAGCTCGAGAGCTTGTTCCACTCGCTGGCGTTGCAGCCATAGATGGACAGACGAGGCTCCGCATACTGATACTTAGCATCCTCCAGGTCACTGGCTACTTCCTGATTTACACAAGATGAAATAATGTTAAGATCAAGTTTGGTTCACAGTAGATTTGATCAGTAGTGAACATCTATTAATCATCATGATCATATTATGTTTGTATGAGTATGTGTGTCTATGCACTCTAAATGCGTTAGACTGACAGTTATACTCATATTCAGCTGTCTGAATTTTTTAATCACAAGCCTTTTTTTTTGTTTCTACACATGACTTTCGGAAGCGTTTCTGTCTCTAACTAACCTTAATGATGGTGGCAAAATACTCCCCATTGATGAGGTTCTCTGTTTTCAGATACAAGTCACGCAGCTCACTCGCTCCCACAGGATTGTACTTGGCATTGAACTTATCAAAACGCTGGAACGTTTGTCTGCCCTAGAGACCAACATTAAAGATACAAGAGATTTAGATCAAGATAGGATGAATGAAGAAACAGACAATGAGATCTTTTCATTTTAGAAAACGCTATTTAAACTTTGACCATTAAGATTCTGTTCAGGATTTTACACTAATATAGCTCCTGATGGTGCAATCAAGTAACATACAGCGTGCACGTCCAGTGAGTCCACAGTGAGGTTGTAAGGATGCAGGTTGAGAGACTCAAAGAGTTCCTTCATGGTGACTTCCCGGCCTTTAAGGTTGTGTACAACTCGGTCAGCGTCGACGCGGTAGGACTTCTTGATGAAGCGCAGCAGGTGCTTCTGGTTCATGCAGGCCGCAGCGTGGATGTGAGTGTCCACCTACAAGAGAAAGGAGATGACTGAGAGTGGACACAGGTGGGATTGACTTTATGTGGCGTAGTGACTCTGTTTGGCCACAAGAGGGAGGACACATACAGCAGGTACATGACAGCTGCTGAGAGAGAAACTAAATTTCTAAAATTCAAACGCAAAGAATGTATTATATGTTAACTCACATACATATCATTACTACATTTAAGCAGTTCACGAACAAACAAACTGAACATGTCACACAGCAACTGAAGACAATGAAGCTTTGGAAGTTGAAAGTGGCTCAGCTCTCTTTAATTCTTATGTACAAATCCTCTGTCAGGAATATTTTTAAAGTGGTAACTAATATAAAAACTGTTCATGGCTACCTTCCTACAGTTGTAGAAGTCCCTGTGGGGATTTATCTTCAGCTCCTTCAACTCCTCCATCTCATTCAGCATTTCGTGCACGTTGAACTTGGACATGAGGAACTTCAGACGGCGGTGAGCATAAGTCTTACTAGAAAACAAAAAGGATGTTTGTTTATAATACAAATACATACAAGTTATAAAGGCTGTCATGTTGATGAGTGTCTGACAGTATGTTTCTTTTTCATTTCCCTGAACCACCCACTGAGCATTTGCATCCAATTACTTAACAGTAAATCACTAATCTGTCAACAAGACCAACCAGTCATTCACTGAATGTGATTATAACAGAGATGGGTTGTCCAGAAACTGGCTAAAAGTGAAATCAAGTCTCACGTTGGGCCCTGTGCAATGAGGGCAATGAGGAAGTTCATGTCGTCGATGAAGCTGGCATAGTCGGGGCAGGGCAGGTCTTTGGGCTGATGTTTGTCGGCAGCTGCAGCATCATTGTACACGTAGACAACACCATCCTTTACACGAGCAACGTAGCCCAGGTTCTTTGGCAGGTCCTTGGTATCGAAAGGGTCTTCCCCACCCTTTGGAGGAGGTGTGAAGACTGATGATGGATTCAACACAACATTAGAGACAGACACAATACATTCTATGTCTCACTTCATGTATGTAAACCCCAACTGCATTGCCCTGTTAAGTGTCTACTTTCCTCCTCACCTGGCTGCACCTGATCCTCTGGCTTGAAGGACTCTCCATCAATCTCGCGTAGGTACTGGGAAGCGGTTCGTGGAAAGCGCTGGTAGGCCAGCCTCATGTACTTTTCCCTAATGGTTAAGGCACGGTACATACCTTTGCAGGACAGCTCAAAGTCATCCATGGTCACCTGGATAGCAGATATGAGATGTAACAGATTCTTTAACTGACTTCAACAGCACCTCCAGAGTGCAAAACCGTAGTCTTAGTTTTTCATTTAATTTTCACTATAACAACAAAACAAAGCACAGCTTCCTGTACAACTAATTACAGACAGCAAGCAGATGACCATGCACCCTGACTCTGGTTCTACTGAAGGTTTCTTACGCTAAAGGAGGATTTTTCCTCTCACCTGCTGCCTCTGTGCTCACTCTGTTGTTTTTTTTTATATATTTATATAATGTGTAGATCTTAAACCTTACTCTGTAAAGTGCCTTGAGATGACTTATGTTGTGAATTGGCGCTATATAAATAAAGTTGAATTGAAAATTGAACTAAGTTGAATTAAAACAATTTCACACCATGGTGATATGAAATACACTGCAAACTGCAAAAGTCAACAGCTTTTCAGACATCCAATCCACCTTTCTTTATTTACTGACGCATTTTATATGACACGAGTCATGTTACACAAGTAATAATTTTTATGTAATGTTATCTGTAATCAGTACACGTAATATATCTTAAGTTAGCTGAAAGACAGTGTTTCTCGTTTTGTAAATGTCAAACACTTTGCTATGAAACTTAAAACCTGGCTTGCTTGCAGCTGGGCTCCATTCATGGGCCTCTATCAGTGGAAGGGAGTCTAGTGGCCCACAGACACATGTCAGTGAAAGTCAACACCTCCTGTTTGCATGCATGTAAACTTAGTCAAGTTTAAAAAACGTTTAGTAACATGTTTTTAAATTGTAAATCTTTACAGTGGAATTAATACAAATCAATCAAAATCAAGGTGTACTTGTGTATGTCAGTATAGTCTCCATGCTTCCTATCTTTATGCTAGGCTAAGGTGTAATGCAGGCATTTGCTAAACACTGGCCAAGGAAGTGTGTTTCCCAAAATGTCCAATTCAGTCAACTTAAGTCTTGTGATCTAGCTAAAATAACCAAATTAAGTTTCTAAAGATAATGGTTTGCATATTTGTTTTCACAGTAATTTGGATTGGCCACAAGCATTTAACTGAAAAGTATCGTCGCTGCACACTAAACTAGCCATTTCAATACGTTTGAAGCTATTAAAATAGAAGGAAAACAAAGTTGCTGGTAGTACCCCAGCAGCGTAGTCGCCAACGATGGCCACTCTTTGAAAGTCGGGAACTTCAAGGTATGTGGGTGTGTCCACCTCCACTGACGCCACAGGGGCAGCAGCCCCCTGGACAGCAGCCTTGGGCACGGCCATGGTACTATAGCGCATGTGCCTCTTGCTTTGGAAAAGAAGAGATTAAGAGTTCAACGTTGTTGACTGTCAGAAGTTTTGAACGCAAAATGTAAAATGTTTAGTTTTTTATCATGCAATGCTTTTGTTGCATCATGACGTAACGACAGTACATAGTCATCCTTCTCACCGTTTCTCGGCATCATCCTCAGTGTGCAGATGGTGGGCCATCTCATGGTGGAGGATGGGACAGTCCTCAGCCACATCAAACATGGAGATCTCATCGCGGATGTTCTCATCTTTAGTCTCCGATGCGAAGACCTTCTCCGCAAAAGCCCGAATCTTATCATCGGTCTCTGTCAGGCATTACAAAGTTTAATGCATTAGTGGAAGACACTTTGACTTCCATCACACTACACAACAGTAAATTAAAGGTACTAGAGCTTCAACTATGAAACAGAAAAACAGAACTTTCTGGGTGCTATTCTAGACTGCATGGCTGTAAACAATGTACATTGATGTTGATGGATGAAATTTATATGAATGACATACAAAGCATAAACTTTACCAACCTTATTTGCACAGACACCAACACATGCATTGTACACAAAGAGCCACTATAGGTCTGCAACTCTGACCTCCAGTTTGGGCTGCAAACACAAAATCCCATGCATAGACACAGAGAGGACCCACAGTGGTGAAGCACTGAAACATACAGTTGACTCAGATCATATGGACACAAGCCTATCTCTCTCTATACAGTTTGTACGGTATAACTACAGACTCAGATTTCTTGTCACCTTCCATTGTTTATTTTGCATTTTATTATTTGCACACTTGTGTTAGCAGGTTTCTGTGGAAGAGAATTTGCCAATTTAGATCAGAATTCATGAAACGTTTTGACAGGAAAGTAGAGTGCTATGTCACAGGCAACCAAATGTCAATATACAGCTCTAGATTTCCTTAAACTTCACTTGCTACAGAACATGCGCTCACTTTCAAAGGCTTTCTAGTTTAAAATGAAATACACCAATCATAATGTAGAGCTTTTGTTTTCACCCTTCATACTTACTTTGCGGACCTGATCATGTCCAGCAAGAGAGTAGCACCACCCAAAGTAAAATCCAAAAAAGAAAGTGTTAGAAAAGCATGGGTTAAATCATGACATTATCCAGGTGTTGTATGTGAAGATGACATACAAATCATTTACTCTTGTTTCCACAAGTGCATCATTTAAGACCAAAGTCACTGTATAAGTGCACACTCATTTAGAAACAGACACTTTAATATTTAAAATATTTAGTAACATGCATGCAATTGCAGATGTTGACGATTTGAGCAATGAATTGACGCATTGGACCAATGCATACACTTAACACTAAACAGATTAATTGCATTAATGAAAACATACAGAGTGATGGTGGCTAATGGAGAGGACAAATGACAGTTACTGTTTACATAAAAACATTTGAACAAAGTCTTGGCCATTGCATTTTCATGACACAGGTGGAGATTATTTTCTGGAGTGGAGCAACAAAGTTTCACATCTAATAGAGTATCTAGGATGCTCTGGTAAATACCTACAGATTATAACATCTCCATGTATTGTGTTCATTCCCATGATGGAAGATACAATGACCTTATCTGAAAATGTCATTTATTAATGTAAATGTTCACTTCCAGGTCAGTTTGTATTGAAGATGCTGAGTTTGTGTAGCATCGGACACAAAAAGCGTATAACGAAACAGAACTGACACCGAGCGTGAACAATAAATTGATAAATGTGGAAAAATTGCCTGTTTCCTCTTTGTATCATTACATTAATTTTCATATAGAATACATGTTCATTTACCAAAGATCATTGAAAAAACAAAGAGGTTCCATTCAAATGCAAATAATATAAGGTGATGTGATGTGGTCACATCCATACAGTAAACCATGCATTTGAAATGCTTCACATCTTCCACATTCTCCTGAGGTAGTTTCCCAGCTCAGTACTTACTTCCACCCTCTGCTGAGATAGCAAAAAGTCCAGAGAAGACAGTCCAGGTTAGGATAAAACAAAAAAATGTGGTTATGTTGAAAGCAGCACATTTCAAACCCCAGATCAAACTAAAACTACCTGTGTGATTGGGAAACTGATTATTTGTGCTGTGACGACACTGATCCTCCTGGCCACTAGCCAGAGCGAACTGGCTGGTGGCAGCATGACAACACTGGCATGAAAGCTGAAATTTAAAATGTCACAACAAGTGTAAACACGCTCAAATGCATTGTCCACCAATACCTGCTAAATTGTTACAACTTGGCCCATTAGCGAAGAAATCGAGTTCTTCAGGCAGCAGCTGGTTAGACGATTGCATTTCTATTTTTCACCCTTTGATAAACTCTTTAAGGCATAATATAACTGCACACTTGCCAAGTGCCCCATGCCTTGTGCAAGTGAGCTATAATTAGCAACCATTACAAAAGCATCTGGAGGAGAAGCAGACCTTAAAACTGGAGGACCAACTGAGAAAAAGGTGCATCACTTGACCTCATGTCACACTTGACCGCAGTGAATCTGCTGACAATCACTTTCCCTAAACATATCCTGTTGGCGCGCTCGCCCACCGAAGCTCACGTTCAGGCCCTCATTCTACTATGACACGAATTTTAATGAGTACAGGTGCTGCTGGAGTCTGCTGATTAAACTAATGGACAATTAAAACTAGTCAGCAATACGGTGCAAGCTGAAATACCAAATGCAATGTGAAGGTAAAACAGCGTTTATCTGTCAGTTATCCATTAGACGCAGGAACCCAGGTAAACAGATGCAAATTAATTACATCAGTGGCTGAAGCTGCATAAATATCTCATTAAGACTTGTGTGTGGTATTTTTACAGTGGGCCAATACATTCCATTAAAACACAACACAAGAAGGACAGAAACACAGAAAATACTTTCCTCAGTTGAACTTTGTCAGTGTAAAACAAGTCCTAGACAACCCCTTTTTTTTCTAGGTGAGAGTGCACATTCAAGGCCAGAAGACAGGTTGATCACACTCACCTGGCACTAAGGCTTTAGGCATGGTGACAATTCTCTAGTGAAACACTCCCAGGACTGGAAAAGGCTGGTTAGCCACTGGACCACTGCAGCAGACGAGTGGAGCCCTGTGCTTGGTCTGTGCAATATTAAGCTCCCTTTCCCTCATGTGTAACCAGAATCTGCTGGGCATACACCGGGTCTACATGCCATGGCATAACGGGGAACTCATATGTGTGCAGATCTATTTTAAGGTGTGGACGTAGGACTGGTACAGTGTGTAGACAGAGGGGTGTGAGTGGGGGTACTCCATTATACAACACACTAATAGCTGTTCAAGTTGCTCTACACATGTGAAATGAACACTCAGATTAGTGCTCATAAGTTAGTCTCGGGTATATTCACAAAGTACTTTTCTGCTTTTCTACCTAACATCAAATAAATGCCACTGGTTGCTCAAACTCTTAGATCTTATAACTCAACAACACAAGTGGAGCTGCACCTGTTATTCGTCACATAATTACTGTTGCTTTAGTTTTGTTGGTATTTGGCCATAAGCCAAAGTATTTGACAAGTCAAACTGTCCAATGACAATAGAGAAAACATGCACTGCAGCAGACATGCACAGCAGGGACTCATACACCCACCTGCAACCCTGACAAAACCTCAAGAAGCCTCATTTTGCTTCACCACTGCTCCAAAATGAAAGTAACTGGAACAATTTGTTCTCCTCTAAGCATGAGCCAAGACACTTTATCCGATTTATCAGTTTCAGAATATTCAGTACTTCAATTGCACCACAGCTGAAATAATTTCTCCAGATTTTGTCATGTACAGACTTGTGTAACACACTTATGTCACTCTCTTAAACCCAAGACATTTAAAAAGTCATCTATTTTTAGGGAATGTGATCTTAAATGTCAACCTTCCTCCTAGGGTGCCACTAGTTAAAGAGCTCAGGTTAGAAATGTGCAACCTGTCATTTCATCCCTTAGAAACGAAAATGCCAGCAAAGATCTGGAACCTTTTGGAAATGATGCATTCCATAAGAACAAGGCCTCTGAATATTTTAAGCTTTTCTGCTAAAGGTACAGTCTGTCTCCTAGTAATTATACAACAGTATCTAGCACTAGAATATAAATAAAGGAATATGACAAAGTACAAACAACAAATTGTGTTTTTGGACAAATGAACTACACTGATAGTTTGATAAACTTCTCCTCTTTGTGTGTGAATCTTCACAGAATTGCGGCATGAATGTGAACTTGAAGAACTAACAATTAATGGTGAGCAGCAACAATCAATTAAAACTGTCTTGTCCATGGGCTACACCGATCTGACTCTTTCTCATACTGAATCATGGAGATTAATAGTAGCTGGACAGATGGTTTACATGAGCATGAGGGAACAGAAAGTCCAAGTTTCCCCTACTCGTATTACTCCTATCATCATTACTCACACTGCCAGACACTACCAAATTACAACAGGTGTTCCCCTGTCCTCCTTCTACTCTGGACGTTGTTCAAGTCTGGTTTAAATATACAGACATTTTCCTTGTTTTTCAAATATCTGATCAATTTCAAGCATCTCACAACAGAGAAACATAAAAACATACGCAAAGTGGACGACAATTCCAGAGTGTGACAAATAAATGGTTCAGGGTGGATATATTTAACATTGTTTTGTTTGGTACTAAACCTTACTAGTGTCAAGTTCAGTGGCGACTGTGGGAAGAAATCTGAAACCTTTGGCCTCCAACAAGTGCACGCAGATTTCAATGCATCACACATGTACAGCAAAAGTGGACAGTGGACTTGACCACATCGTTCTTTCACATTTATTTTATCGGGGTTTTGGATGTGACATATCGTACTAACTGGACACACAGTTCTGGGCAAAAGGGTTTACGTTAGGCCTAAAACACAATGATCAGAGGTTTTTGATTTTTTGGCCACATAATCACAGTTTACAAGTTCAGATTGGACTGTAAGTTTCTGTACACAGAAACTTACTTTAAATATTGGTACATGTGGTGGGGTTAAAAATCACACTGTGCACCACATTTAATAGGAAACGAAATTATGTTCTCAAAGTTTCAGTTAAAGCTCGACTTTGATGGAAGATCATATTATGATGGTATAAATTCTATAAATACAGTCCTTTTTTTTAATGGGTGAGAAATTGAACTTACCAGGAAACAAGTTGCAAAAGCCAGGTTCAGTAGAAATTTCATTACATTTTTTAATAAATATGATTCTAATTTGACCAGTGTTCTAGTCTGACAGGAAGCCAGCATGTACAGTGAGGTGACATGACTGAATCTAAAGCTGTTAAGTTTAATTTTCCTGTTATTTACCCATCATATTAAATTGTTCATTCAAAGCATTGTGTTGAACACATTCATATAAAGCAAATATCTATGTCGCAGTTTTTCCAGACAGAACAGAAACCAAACAATTTGGGTGGGATCATAAACTGTCCTGCAGTGGTACATGCCTACAGGAATTTTAAATGATCTTAATTGCTCCACTGGTCCTACCAGACCACGAAAGACGTACTGGAACATTTGTACTAAAGAAAGGGCTAAAAAATAAAAGGAAGGTTCCTGAGATTTCTCAGATTATAATCTGTAGAAAATGATGTTCTTATAAGCTTGTTCACCGTTAATCTTTTTATTTTATTTACCATTGCTGGAGCAGTCACTGTGGATACTGATTTAACTCCCCTCAGGCTTGACCAAAACATGATGGGCAGACAGATTACAGTGAATGATAAGGGCCATTTAGCTGTCTCCAGCACTTCCTCTGACAGAGACAACAAGAGGTTCCTGCACAACACACTTCAACAGCATTTTCATCACAGACTGGATGTGATGGAAGTAAAGGTGTTTGTGGAAGGTATCCCACGCATGGTCTGTGGCGTTACAGAGGAAACAACATGCCAAGAAGTTGTCATAGCGCTGGCTCAAGCTCTGGGTAAGTTTGTGGTTCTACTGAACATGGTGATAAAATGATCTGACGAACTACCCATTGTAATAACCTCCCTGCAAACTTTCTGTTTAGGTCAGTGCGGACGCTACACATTACGGGAGAAGTTTAAAGACTTTGAACGGTGCATGAAATCTAGTGAACGCCTCATTGAGACTCTAGAAAGGTATGGTGAGCAGGCAAAGGACGTTCAGCTCACCCTGACCCACAACGGACCCTCTGTTTGGAATGAAATGAGCAGAACCAAAGTTGGCAGATACCAGCCATGTCCGCCACTTAGAAGGAAAGACGCAGGCACTAGACTGTGCCGGGGCAGCAGTTTCCAGAGTTTGCATCGTCAAAGTTTGCCACCTTTGTCCTGTTTGAAACAAGAAGATGAGCAGCAAAAAGAGGTCCTGAAAAGACCTAAAAGAAAGTCTCTGACGCTGATGGAGGAGGCCTGGGAATGGCTGGAGAGCCTGGGGAAAGGCAAAGTCTACAGTACTACTTCCGAGAAGGAAAGCAGTAAGAAGGCTGATAAAGGAAACCGTACCTCTTTGGATGTTTATTTCAGTGTTGACAAAGGTAATTCAGGTCGAAGTGGTAAAACCAAACTCAGAGGTAAGGAGAAAAACCTTAAGCTAGACTTAGATGATCAAATATCTGGCTGCATTGGAAGCCAGACGAAGGGTAAAGAAAAGAAACAGCACAGTAACAGTCAAGAGGCAAAATCAGATGACCAGTTCAGTTCAAAGTGTGCTGCTGCAGATAAGGAATATAACCTAAGAGAAACTATAATATGTCAGTTAAGTTATCTGCAGGATTTACAAACCCAGATAGCATCCATAGAGAGACAGATTTTTGAGATTGAAGGAAAACAGAGAGCCAAAAGGACTGAGCAGGAGACTCAGCAGAGACTAGTTGAAGAGGAAATGGAACAAATCAAGTTTTGGGAAAATGAATTGAAGGCTGAAGAAGGTTATGAGAAAGATTTGCAATGCCAGTTCCTTGAGATGAAGGCAACAGCAGTGGAGTGCAAAGCTACACTCGAGAACTACAAGCGCAAAATGCAGGGACTTGATTCCTTTGGTCAGAACTCAGAGAATTCAAAGATGGTTTCGCGTGTTAGTGCAAATGAGGCCACTGAGATTTCAACAGTTATAAATAAGGATCTCAGTCAGCAGGCCTCTGATTCACATGGGGATGTAAATATCAACAGGAAGTTCCTGCCCAAACCAGGAAAACCTCCTCATGCTCTAGTTCCTCCCAACCAAATGAAGGAGCGACGGCCCACGGGACCCACTGAGCTGAGGGAGTGGTGGACGCGCTGGTCTGAAGCCCAAAGCTTGCGATCAAAGACTCAAAAGAAGGAGATTCACCGCTCTGAACTTACTATATATCTGAGTACTACCAAGGTATAAAATCAAGTTCCGTCACATGGTTTGTCAGCACAAAATGACTGTACGCCAGTGCCGCTTTTTAATTTTTAACTGAATGTGATGCCCCAAAGTCATTTACATTCAGCGAAGTATATGTCTGCTAAATTAGTAACTTCTGTTATATGCCAATAATCGGTTCTTACTGTTCTGTTTCAACTCCAGATATGTACTTGCAATAATGGTTTATGCAACACTCCAAATATATGATGCCTTCAATGGCGTGTTTTGACAAATATTGGTATAAATAAAATTGTTTTCCACAGCTGCTTTATGCTCCGGCACTTTTCCATGTAGTCTTAATGCAGACTTTCACTGAAAGGCCGGGGAAAAAAAACAAATACAAAACTCAGGATTTTCATAAAACTTTATTCGTTTCATTCAAGACCATTAACAAATGTACATGAGAACCTCTGTATGTGGTTCAACTGAAACCCAGTGATCTCCAAAGTTGAAATTAATGTTGACTGTAACTTAAAGTGCAGAGGCACAAAAGCTCACCTATGTCTCCAAAGCACTGTAAAGGATATCCTGCTTCTTTTTTTTTTACTGAATTTCTCTTGTGTTACCTTTTTTTTTTTTTTTTTTTATTTCTTCAAGTTAAATTTGTTTCATATCTGAAGTTTGGACTTCAACTAAGGAAAAAAAAAAGAAAAAAAGAAAAAGCACATTACAGTAAAGTTCAACCCACAGGTTCGGGATGCATATCAGTATTATTTCTACTTGAAAAAGAAAGCCACCATATTATTGTTCAATATTTTGGTGATTGCTGGAAACAGGATACAATTCATATTTTGCTGCCCCCCTCCCACACCCATTTTATTTTACTTGTTTTTTTAGGCACCTTATTCTTACTTTATTCAATATTAGAAGATTGAGTTTAATTGGAAAAAAGCAAAAATATGTGCAAGGAAAAAAAAAAAAAAACAACCATAAAAGAACTGCAGATATAAGATGCCACGAGGAATTCTGCACCTGGGAAAAATTGCTTACGTGGAGCATGTGAATACCAAAAAGGTATCTAAAGGCCCCAGATTGGTAAATCCCATTAGATTAACTACTTAGACAGTCACATCACACACCATGCTTCCTCTTCAGCGCTTCAATAAAGCATTTTAAAACTGCTCAAAAAACCGAGCAGAGAAGAATCCTCAGTTTAAGCTTGCACATGAGAAATATGATCCTCCTTATGGAGGGAACTTCGCTTTATGTGTTTCGTAGGAAAGCATACAATAGTGGAAACTTGATACTAAAATAATTTCAAGTTTCCATGGGTAAATGAGTAAATATGAGGAAAGAAATGGGAGCAGAAAGCTCAAAGACATGCCAACAGTCACACTCATTCATCCAGGCAAACTATTGGACAGAATACAGGTGCAGAATTCCAGTCAAAGCAGACTCAAAAGATAAGGACGTAGACAACCACACATACAGCACTCATTTGGAGGGACAAAGCCCTCAGAAACAAATACCTCAGTTACATACTATAATCACTTCTAGGTACATAACACACGCGCACACACACACGCACACACACGCTCAGAGATCCCGTGTACACTGCTATGTGGAGCTCTTGTCATACACATGGGAAGCAGGGAACTGTGGAATGAGTAGAGTTCCTTTGCAGTTATCAGTGGGGACAAATATTTCACTTGCCAATTACCGTATGTGTGCGTATGTTTTGTGTATGAGCTTGCGTGTACAAGCATGCGTCACATCAAATTCCCTTATCCCCTGCTGTTGCCTTTTGGGACATCCCAACAACACCAAATGGGGTGGGCTCTGTATTGCTCAGTCAATGACACCAGGCTGACGAGTCTTGCGCTCCACACTAAAGCCCTGGACAGGAGAGGACAAATTTGACTTAGATTGATGAGTAGGGAAATCATTTATTTGGTTAAATAACTGGCTGTATATTTGAATGACGACATTAGGAAGATGTTGATGAAGTGCGTTTCTTTTTCCACAGGGAGTCGTTCTGCATATAATCAAATGAATAATTATATGGCAACACTTAGAGACTCATACCTTTGAATTGTCAGGCCCACGGGGCTGTCTCACAATGACCAGTCGTGGCGCACTGGCATCATCAAGAGTGATGCTCTTCAGTCGGTTCACCAGACGGTCAGGACGAGGAGTAGCCACAGGTTTAGGCCCCTCACTGTAAAGTTAAGGCAATAATCAGCATTTAAGAATGCCACAGATATTTTCATGCTGTACAGGTAAACGTTCTTGTGCGTGTGGTTCGGCTGGAGACTGTACCTGACTCTGCGTACATTGCAGGCACTACATTTTCCTGTGCGTTGATTGAGGACAACTGAGAACTCCACCTCATCTCCAGTCTGGAGCTCCAAGCCATCTTGAACTTCTTTGACATGGAAGAACAGCTTCTTGCTCTCACCAACTTCATATGTTATGAAGCCAAACTGAGGGAAACAAAGCCATAGGACTGAGACTAGCACTAGAGTAACCAATTTCAAATCTGAAGTTTCTGATAAATGTGAATCCAAATGTCAAATAACAAACCATGATGAATCAGAAGGGGCAATGAAAACGAAGAAATGATCACCTGGTCTTTGACACACTCCACCATGGCTCTGCGCTGAGGCACTACATTACAGGCCATCTTCTGTGCAGTTTGGGCTACTGTGCAAACTTGAAACTTCACAAGTTCTCCTTTCTGTAGACAATCTGCCTTATTTGCCATACCCATGATTCCAAAGGGGTAATTCTGGCCTTTGGTTCCACCTGAAATAAAGAACTTTTTTAACCAAGGAATCTGTATGCTTTAAACGTATTATGTACATTTAGAAAATGTTCCATTAAGTGTCATAATAACTTCACACCAACCTTCCTCTGCTACTTCAATAAGCCCTTGGTATTCTGTCTGTGAGGGGTCCACGCTGCGTAAGGGACGGATGACTTTCCCCATAAACACTGTGGCGGTAACATCCTCAACAATGCCATTTACTATGAGCAAAATTCATCTGTTATTTGTAGGCACTTTGACTGCCATGTTGACATTTAATTCTACTGTCATACTAAAATGTGTCCTACCTGCAGCCACTCTAGTAACCTTTTCAGCACTGACTTTGTTTCCCTTTCCCTTAGAGAGAGTGTACTCCACTGTGTCTCCCAGTTCCAAGTTGTCCAAGTCTCCACACACTTCACTGAGGAGGGGAAAATGTACACACATGTAAGTCACACATTGATACGTTAGCAGATCTTTCTGCATACAATTTTTAAAAAGGCTTATCACAGAACTAAAGCTTTACCTGTAGTGAAAGAAAATCTCTTGGTCATGATTTGCCGTCTCAATGAAGCCAAAGTTGTCCTTCAGTGTGGCAACAAATCCGTGCAGTCTCTTGGAGTTGGAGGCATTACGGTTCAGAACCCTGATAGAGACTGCACTCTGCTGGCCTGTTCGCTTCACTTCATTGATGGAGAACTCCACCTAGAAGACCAACATTAGAAGTCACACAGAATAGAAAAAACACTACTGGACAACAGTTTGAAACCAAAATCATCACTGCAATTACCGCTACCATAAGGTGGGGGATTTTAGCTCCACAACATCTATAAGGGTTAGGTTTACAGACATTATGCTTTTTATTTATCTAAAGAAAACAAAAAACAAGTGTGGGGCCACTGACATACCTTGTCTCCAACCTGTGGGTGACTTCCTCCTTCCAGATCCTTGGCATGGTATGGCACAGTGAGCTTCACTCCACAGTCTTCGTATGAAATTATTCCTTCCTCGGATTCCTACAGAGCGGGCAACAGTCAAACCAAGATATTTACCACTGGACATAAATGTTTTCCATTAATGCTACACCTGTGTCTCAGAAGCGGTGTAAGCCACCAGTGTATGTAGTAAAATTTAACAATATTAAGTGTGGGAGCGTGCAGCTAACCTATGCAAGTGTATGAGGCAGCAGGGTAAGCATAGCATAAAACTATAGCAGCGGTTGTTAGCTTAAGCCTACTCTACAGCAACAGCTCCAAGTCACAGGCTAACAGAGAGCTGCAAAATGACTGCATTTCAACTACGTTTTAACTATTTGGGAACCGTTCTGCAAGAGAGATGTCATTCTTCTTAGTTATGAAAATGTTGGACGCTGATTGTTCTAGATTACAGATCACTCCTATTCTATGCTTCTTATTTCGTTGTTCCTGCCATGAGATAAATTTGTTATTGTTGAGTGAAGTCACATTCAACTATCCTACATGATCTGAAAAAAGAAGAAAAGCAATTAAACGACTAATTCACAGGTTTAATAATAATAATAATCAATATTTTATTGATCCCCTTGAGAAAATTGTTTGGACAGCTGCTAGACCCGTTTCTGCGCTACTACGGGGGATCGGTGTCTTGTTCATGGACACCACAACATGTAGCTTCGTGGAGACGGAGAATCAAACCTTCTACCCTTAGGTTGGAAGACGACTGCTCTACCCACTGAGCCATCATGCCGCCCCAATCATGTATAAAAGGACCAAAACTAGATAATAAGCATGAACAGTATGCTTTATGGAGGATTTATTAAGATGGTCAACAGGCTGTTCCCAAAAACTATAAAAAAATAGTTAGTAATTAGGATTAGTGTTCCATCACTAATTGTGCAGCCAAACTACTCACTGAAAATATTTGATTCAATGTTTAAGGATTAACTGGTGACCATCTAAAGGATGTAAAGGTGGCAATGAGTAGGTCACATCTGCAAACACCAACCTTTTCTACCACTTTACCCTTGAAAAATAAACAAATTCACTAGTTAGACAGCAAGGCTCATCACAGTCATCACTGTAAAATGGGCCAATTGTTTACCCTTACCTTTCATATTCTCTGATCTAGAGATTAGGTATCCTTTTCTAAATTAAGTGTTAGTGAAATCTATAGGTTATTTGTATAATTTTGTGACTGCCCAAGAACACATTTGTAAGGCACTCGTGGTTCATGCAAAAGATCTTAGTCCTACCTTGTCCTTTTTCTAATCAAAAGGAGGTAGTCATTGTAGAAGAAAGCAAAAAGGAAAGTTAGGACTAAAACAAAATTGGAAAGAAGGAATAAATACAGTTGGTTGGGGTGAACTACGAGGCTGCCGTTTCATGTGCTGGGGTGGACTCGTCATACTGTGTACCTTCTCTTTGCCCTTCGTGGGACTGGCATTCTTTGTGGCGACTGCCACTTCCTTTTCCACCACACCCATGAAGCGCTGTTCCAACTGGGTGTGGAAAGACACTGTGCCCTTGGGAAGCTTCTTGATGCGCACTGCATGGTTCCTCTGAGCCGACAGCATATCCTAACAACAACAAATGTTTATTTTTGTTTGTCATTAACAAATTATGGGAATTTACTAACTTATGGAATAACACAGAATACATGTTTTTGGGAAACCCTTATAACGATGACCTACAGGCACAACTGTGAACTCCACTTCATCTGAGATGTGCAGCTGGGTCTCCTCCAGTACTTCACTGAAGTGAAAGAACATCCTGGCATCTCGATCTACACACTTAATGAAGCCAAAGCCATCGCGTATGGCTGCAATCACCCCCTAGAACAAGATTTCGTAACTGAATACCTAATTCACTTGAATATAATCAGCTGTTTGTTTCAGCACTAAAATTATGCATTACATAATTGACCACTTAATATAAAAAAAAACTAAACCAACCCAACCCCCAAAAAGGTTAATCTGTGGCTACTGGACTTGTTTTAGATCCTTGAAGACATTTCTCCTCCCATCCAGAAGGCTCTCAATTCTTACTAGTTTAAGTAGCGGGTTTATATACCGTATTTCTCGCCATATAAGACGCACCGGCATATAAGACGCACCCAATTTTTAAGGAGGAAAATCTAGAAAAGAAGATTCTGAACCAAATACTGTAGTAAAATATTTTATATCAACTGTATAAGGTTAACAACAGTTTAACAATTTTATGTCAACCATGTAACATATTAAGAACTTAGTACTCTTTACTCTCATTAACAGTTAATCAACAGTTAACTGTTGATTAACTGTTAATAACATTAATAAATAATTAATAAAGTTAGCGCCGTAACGTCACGAAACCT
>JAUMHF010000024.1:4281846-4361917 GCA_032359275.1 Microctenopoma steveboyesi | reverse complement strand
CCGTGTAAGACGCACCCACTTTTACCCCCCAGTTTTGGGGAAGAAAAAGTGCGTCTTATATGGCGTAAAATACGGTAACCTGTGGTGTATCAGGTAGACGCAGTGACAAGGGGGGTTAGAGAAAAACAACCACCACCCACAGGATCATCAGGATCCACTCGAGGACCCCACAGGTTTTATAAACCTGCTAGAACCAGCCAGAATTGAGAAAGCCTTCTGGGTGGAAGGTGAAACACCTTCACGGAGCTAAAACAAGTTCAGCTGCCACTGACTGACCTTTTTTGGGATAAGCATGACCTGGATGACTGGATCACAGACAAGACAAACCTAGCTTATTTTTGTAATCCTCACCATTTCGCGGGCCTCCTTGGTGAAGTTAACAGTGTCAGGTAGGATATCGATGTTGGTAGCCCTCTCAAGCTTGTCTCTGCGGTCTGTGGAGATGTTGAACTGTATGTGGTCTCCCTCCAAAAGGGTCACTTTGGACTTTGTGTCCTTCTCACCAAACGGCAGTTCCTTGTCATTAAAACCAATCCGGGCACTGATGCGTCCTGGTAAAGGGTCATTCTGAGGAAGCAGGAAGACAAACATTTGGTAAGGTTACATTATATTTTCCAGTCGGTGGTTAAAAGTTACAAGTATCCTTTTATAAAGGACATAAGTAGTCAAGCAGACATGCAATCCACTTGCCTGGTTTTTAGTGGGAACCTTGGGAATTACTTTAACAACAGTTCCTTCAAACTGCTCAATGCTGATATCCTCAAAGATGACTGTTCCTTGGGCGAGCAGTCTCACGTCTGTGGCTACTTCTTTACCCTATGTGTACAAAAACATAAAATGTCAACCAATTCAGAGAAGTTGTAATTAGTGACAGGTTTCAGAAGAGACCAAAATTAAAGTCTTATCACCCACATTTCTGTCCTTGATAGTAAACTCAACATCATCTCCAGCCTGCAGAGCCTCCAGGTCACCCTTAAACTCACTGTAGTGAAAGAAGATCTCCTTCACCACATCAGCCCTTTCAATGAATCCAAAGGCCTCCTAAAAGACAACAGATACATAAAATCATCAGTGGTTAACCATAGGTTAGCTGCACAAACTACCAGTGAAAACATCCCATCTCTAGAAACCATAATAGTTACTCTATATATATATAAATATCAATTTGGTAGAACATGATGAGATATTTTATCCATTAATCCATATATAAACCAGAGATAATACTTTTTGTAATTTGCACAATAAACATTTTCTAATTTCAATCAGTGGCCCTTACCTTCGTAGCACACACAACTCCCTGGCACCTCGTTTGCTTTTTCTTTACAAGTTGAATGTTACGAGCACTAACAGCACCAGTACTGAAATGCAACAATGACATATCAAAACAAGCTGGAAATAATTACGACGATACTGACATGGTGTGGGACTTACTGCTTGTTGGTCTCCATGTAAAAGCTAACTTTGTCCCCGGTGTCCAGGTGGATATTACCCTCCACATCATCAGGGGTGTAGGTAAGGTAGAACACTTCCTGTGAAAAGTCATAAGCATTGTTTGACTTTTTTTTAACATTTACAACAAACTCTTGACCAATAAACAACTTCACATTAAGGATGTAACTAAAAGCCTGCAAGGCAAGTGTGTGCACATACACACACACACAGCATATGATTGTACATTACTGGCATACATTACCATGAACCATAATGGGGAGTTCCATGTTAACAGTCATTATGCAAATGACTGCAAGCCATACATACTTTAGTATTGTCTGTACAAAATTCTCAATGAACAATCTTCTCTTACCCCATTTCTTTCATAACAAACACTGCCAGTAGGCACCTGGCCAGGAGCAGATTTTCCATCCAAATGCACAGGTATTGCTGACACGACCTACAGAAAAGGGAGAAATTGCAGAAAGCAATTAAAACACTGATGTACAAAATGTAGGTTCATTCTAACAACACAGCCTAGTTAAAAACATTCTCAGCATGTGATGGATGAATCAGTACAATTCCATAATTCACAATAGCAAAGATGTGGAGCATGATCCACAGGTTTACAGAACTGGTGGGACTCACATTAAAGTTAGGCCTTCGAACATCCTAAACAAATTAGTTAGTAAATGACTGAACCAGAATAGTTCAGGTCTAATGCATGTCAGACTCGTTTACGTTTGGGAGGTTACACTAGCTGCTGTGAGCATTCAGAGAAACTATTTCCACCGGGTAATTACACTGATGCATGCATACATGAATGTCAACAAGTCCGAGGCAAGCTGAAATTCAGATTTATTAAAAATCCAAAGCAGATTTAATGTTGAAGTTTTAAAGTTGTACTTTCAGGACCCTTGCCCGAAGCACAAAATGCAGCACATAGAATGTTCCTCTGATAGACAAGGACAGAACCAAAAATAAAATGGTATTCCTTAACTGGATGAATATAACCATGCAGCACAGTAAAGGGATAGGCGTGCAGGTCTGGCCCCACCTGGCCCGAGATGCGCTCCTCTGGCAGCACCTCTGGCTTTATCTTAAGCAGCTTCACTGCTATGGGCTTGCCAGTGCGCCTGTCAGAGGATACCTCAAACTCTACATCATCTGATGAGAAAGGAGGAAAAGAAAAACTTAATAAAGATCTTACTTCAATCTTCTCAATAACAGGTTAAATATGTATCATTTGTATACAAGTCCAAGGCCTCTCACCTCCTATTTTAAGCTCCTGCAGGTTGCCATTGTATTGGGAGCAGTGGAAGAAGAGGCGAGCTTGTCGTTCAGAGCACTGGATAAACCCATATGATGTCAGGAGTTTCTCCACCACACCAGTCTCTCTAACACCAGGTCCTGTGCCGTTGGCATATGCAGTGTGCCCATTGTTATGGAGCATACCTGGGTCAAAACTCATCTGCAGAGGAGAAGATACGGTAAACATTCTGTAACACCAAGTAAGCAATTAGAATAAAAAACATGCATGCAGATCAAAGCACACTTTTGAGGTTCTGGGGTAGAAAAAAAAGCAGTCAGGTAGCGCTACATAATAGGCTTCTAAGGCCATTTACCCGTCAAACAATGAGACCCCCCTCCCCCACCCACACACACAGATAAAGCCTTGATAAAATGTGATTTATAAAAAGAAAAATACACACCACACACACTCTAAATGCATCAAATCAAATTCTTATGTAATTCTAGGTACATCTACACGCCAATCAAATTTAGCAGAAATGTCATGCAACTTTAGTTGGACGGATGAAAAATGTTCCCCTCCCTCTACCAACCAATCCAGTGACTATATTGTAGTACCTGTACGAACACATTAAATTCACTATACCACTGGTAAACTTGTTTTTGAAGTAACAGCAAACCATGCGGTTAGCAGCAGTGACATGACAACAGCAGCTCACTGAGCTGTAAGTCAGTATGGGCACCACTGAACATGCCCTCTTACTGATCTCTGATACAGGGGAGTTCGCTTGTGTTTTTTACTTCCTGGATGAGGATGGCAAGAGACTGAGGAGGAACGGGGAATAGGCATGGGCCCAGTGGAGGTAGATGGGGCTGAGTCAGTGCTGCGAGCCACTGGAGGTTCAGAGGAGCCCCTTTCCATTTTTGACACTGGAGATAGGACTTTGGTATGCTGTGGGAGGAGGCAACAACTTTGACATGGTGCGGTCATAGCATTTAATGCGTTTTAGTTACCAGTATCCAGGTCTCAAAAGTTTGACATTGTTATACAAAACCAGTTATCCAGTATGAGGGTGTAAAATATGGTCCGACACTATGAATCTGCCCTTTATTTTGCGCACTCATACGCCCAGGGTAGGTGACAACATATACAATATGACAACAATTGACTACTAAGGTATACTACCAAAGACTTCTCCAATGCCATATTATTAGGTACCAACTCATCACAACCAACACCAATAATCAAACCCCATCAGAAAACCTGACTAATACCTAGCAGCCTCTAAGACTACAGTATACCTATGGATCAAACACAAAAACAAAACAGCATCAATAAACAGTACTAAGAAGGCGTTGAAAAGTATTTGTGCATTCAAACAAATTGATCTAGAGAGAAGGCAGATTTAAGAACTAAAAAGACAAAACAAAATGCTTTAAACAGCCAGTTATAAAGAAAACTCAAAGAATCAGAAAACGCAAAAAAGGTCAAATAGCGGTGCATCTACAGTGGACAGAGTTGGTGATGGTTATGGGTTATGAGGGGGATCCGAGGGCAGCCTCTTATGTCCGGTTCGGTACTGCACATAACAAAATACTCTTAACATAAAGTGACTGTTCACCTTTAATACCCTCCAAGGAAGGATATTAAAGACCCAAGTACAGAATTGACACGCCCGAACGTTTTGTTGTCTGTATAATTACTGCCAAACATCCATATAAAAATGTTTCAGCTTTAGAGACAATAAGGTTGTTTGTTCCCAACTAATGGTCAAGCACTAACAACAGTTTTTCCTAGAGATGGACTTAAAACCCAACTTTACTTTAATCACTTCTCGATTGCTTTTTTACATTTTACTATGCATTCTAAACAAAGTAAAGAAAAACCTCCCCCAGATCTACAAGATAAAAAAACCCCACTAAAGTAGAAAACTAAATTCTGAATTATTAGAACACCATCACCCTGCAACAATATAAGTAAATAGAGGCTAGTCTCGAGAACCCAAAAAAGGATGAAAGAGGTTAAGCCATTCACAGCAAAGAGATGCAGGGCAAGGTGGGTGGATGGGTGTTCGATGGGGTGGGGCACGTACAAAAGAGATGGGAAGGTGAAACTTACGGATCGGCCATATGGCGACAGGCTGAGTCCGACAGGGGAGGTGCTGCTCAGGTCAGCGCTAACAAACGCGGTGGGTGGCGACGCAGGCAAGGTAAATTCAACAAAGCCTTTCCAGGGGCTGCCCATATTTTCCCATAAACCCGGACCAAACTTGCTTGAGCACTTGCTGAACTTGATTTGATTTAAATTTATTTGCTTGATTTTTAAATACTATTTTTTTTTATGTAACCACCCAATGATACACCGCTGGATGTCTGCAAGGGTGAAGAAAGGAACAAACATAACGGGTAAGGCAAATAGGTCAGCCAGTATGCCAAGTGTCACAAACAAAGGAAAATAGCAGTGGGCTTTTTATTTCCGGGGTGTGACTTGAAGAGGCAAACATCAAGGGGGATGACTTGAAACATCAGAATAGCTAGAAAGGTGCGGGCTGGGTGTGGAAGGAGATCACTGTCAAACTAAACAACTACTCTGTTTAGCTGGCTTATGTGAAGTTTTGAGAAGCGTTAACTTTATGAGGCCAAGATAGGACAGAAGCAAATATTTAACTCTATATAGCATCCCTTACACTCATTCCACCAGAGGTGTGTGAGGCCAGCTAGCAACATATATGAAAAACTAATTCTAACCAAGCAATGCAGCAGCTGTTTCCATGGATATTTCTCTTTGAAAGTTTTCAAGTAGAAACAGTAGCTTTGATAAAAACCTGAACATTATGTCGTTTAAAAATGGCAAACCTCAAACTCTAATTGCAGTGAGGCCATATATCCAAATACAGAAGCTTCAAGAAAAACCCTTAATTGGTTGCATGAGTTAGGAGGGGGGGCGGGGGTTAAACGAATGAGGACACATTTTCCATGATAAAAAGAAAACAACCTGTGCACTGCGGCCCACAGAAGTGTCAAGCTGGCCAGAGTGAATCAGAATTTACATTATATATAGTGAGTTTGTAAATCTACATTAGGGTAACGTGTACAAAGCAGGAATTTTAAAATTAACTCAACCCAACTCTTGGGTGAGGCAATTCTGCACAATATATGAAATCACAACTGATTAAACACTTAAAGTGCAGTTCTTGTTGACCCAATAGATCTCATGCTATGTAGAAACTATAACTGAGACCCACCTTTTTTGTTGTCTTGAAACTTGCAGTTCTCTTGATCCGACAATGCAGTTGTGCAGATCTCTTCACGCACACAGTTGAACACACACACTTGTTAACAGGTTTCTGGCACAAGTTCTAGATGGTTGCATAAAGCAAAAAAGGGGGAGAAATCTAGAGCAAAAAAGGCAAAGGCAGGTGTAATAACACTGCTTAGAAAAAATTACAATGAAAACAGTGGGACGAGAAGAGGGAGGGAAAGATTGAGGAACTATGGGGGGAAACAACTAGCAGATAGCAGCCCACTCCACACCCCAGTGGTGAATCCGTGGTGTGGTGAGGATGAGGAGGGCTAAGAGCAGCGTTGGGACGTGTGCTTTGTCAAAGCTGTTGAGTAGGCACAAACTTCTGGTTTCAGATCAACTATCGTCTTCTCAGTGTATGGTTGGGCATAGGATTGCTTCTCTTCTGCGTTTCAATTGGGCGAATGTGCGTCTTCTTTGGTTGTTTCAGGATTTGGTTACTTCTTGTGTTTTAAACCCTTGAAGTCATCCTTATTTCCGCACACGTCTTCAGTGTTGCAACTTTGCTTGTTTTGGAGTCTTATCTTCGGTTTCTTTGCTATGATCTGAACTTGAAGCAGTTGCGGATGGTACAAAAATTCAGTTCCGTTTCACTTCATACTGTTTGAGAAAAAAAGAAATTCAGTGTTTGAGCAAAACTGATCACTTTGCCTAGGTAGATTAACAATGTCACAAAAAAACTTTTAAGTTAACTAAACAGACAAGCCAGTGGCCTTCAGATATCTACAGTGAGGCAGAGCAACGCGTTCACACTGCATTTTCTGATACATTAACTAAAAAGATGCAACCAGCAGACCAGTGACCTGACAATTTGAGCACACTGGATTCTTTGCCCCTAGATTCACTGTATAAAAATAGGTTTTCCTCTGATGCCTCTAGACAGAGCCCACAATGTCAGGCAGCTGACTAGCAAACAAGAGCTGTGGATCAACAAGTCCTTGTGCATACCTTCAGTTCATGCTATGATATTTATGGCACCAAGGCCCTCTGTTTTGTTTGTTAGCCCACAACTTACCCTACAAATTTTTAATGTGTAGGTGAGGCTGACCTAGCAAACAAGCATAATAATATCTGTGTATGTTATGGGTGTATTTCTCACTAAATTCAGTTAGAAGTTCAGAAACTGCCTATCAGTAGGTTAGAGCAGAGTGTTGTTGACCTAAATACACTGCTTTGAAAACAAGCTGGGTGCGCCAGCCCAGGACACATGATATCTATTCTGCTGTGGCTGTGTTGCAATGACTCCCTCAAGATTCCTAGAAGGCTAAATTAACTTAATAAAAATTCTAGCAGTACACATTTTAGCTCCACCCTGCAACACATAACCAAATGTCTCATCTAGATGATTTGGGTTAATACGGGACCCACAGACATAAAGCTGTACACCCAAACGGTAGTACAAATAAAGATAGTCAACAGGGACTGGATAAATGGGCTAGAGGTTATGAGTACTGAACAGACAACTTTTGAGTTAAACCATGCTTGAACATATTGGTTTTTCGCTTCCTCCTTTTCAGCTTTTAGTGACGCAGGAGGAGGAGAAAAGGTCCATCCACAAAACCCCTAGAACCGATTTACTTTTTCAGCACTTTCAAATTAGTGCACAGCCACACTTTACCACCGTAATCATTAAACAAGACAGACACAGAGCCACACAGGCGACCCCACAGAAGTATCTTGTGAAAAATAAGGCCACGGTTCTACCCTGGTCCGGGCCCGACAGGACCAACCATGTGACTTCCGCCATCCTCAGCTGGAACAACCGATAAGGCCTGATGCTACATGTTGCGGCATGCGATGCTGCCGAAAACGTCACAACTAGGCTAGCAAGCAAATTTTGTACCACGTCAGACTTTACAACGTGTACCCAAACAATCGCATGTGGGTTACACTATACCGCATTATAGCACGTTAGTCCCAATCACGACCACGGTAACAGCTAAGCACACATTAACCCGTCTTAATGACCTTGTGTCGACAACCCGAAACACAGATTAGCATCTCGCTTAAGTCAAACAACTCGGAGGCATTTCCGATTTTTAAAATCCCAATAAATTGACAGTGACAATAATATATCGTCACAAGGCGCTGACATGGCCAACACATCATATGTTTAAGTTATTTTGCTGTACCACCATGAGTTTAATCATGAAGACATCAGAAAGGGAGCACTCGATGCCGTTACTTTAGCGCACACATACCACACTGCATATGTGAAACTAGCTTCGTAATGTTTCTTCATTACGAATACTATCAATACAAACTGATTTATGCCTGCTGATAAAATGTGCGTCATGCCGACAAACTCCGCACCAATGTGGTAAACGAACTATTTTATTGCAGTATTTTTGTTAACATTAACGCACTGCTCGCCTCCTGTCACCGGGAAATGTCTGAAAATAAATAGGACAAAACCAGAGTCCATTCGATATTAAACGGAGACGCAAAAATATAATATACACAAGTTGTTTTAAGGTCAAGCTATGTGGGTGAGCTGTAATAATGACATCGACTACGTGTGTTCTTATACGCCAATAACGGGAAGATAGCTAACGGCACGAGGATGGGATAACAAAGAAGCTAACTGTTAGCTACGTACAACAAGCGTTCAGATGCTCGTGTTTGATTTTATTGGAGTATCGCTTCTTCCACTGTGCCTAACAAAACTGATAAAGACAAGTGCCGTCTCTGGCACATTGGGACACATTTAGGCAGACAAACTGTTATTGATATTGTAGCCAGTGTAGCTAGGACATTAAGTTCACCATGCTAAGTTGCTAATAGCGGCTACGCTTAGCTAGCATACTGCTTGGTCCTTGTATGTGGTGATTTATAGTGGGGAAAAACACGACTGCCCCCACCCAGGCCCGGACTCTTCGTATGACTAAGCGCTTAATAAACCGTTCGTTTCTATAGACCCACTGGACAACAAAGAGAATACATCTTACTCATACATTACAGACAAATGTTTAAATTTACCTTTAATAGGAAAAATAATAAAAACTCACCCCAACAGCTTTCAGCACTGTCACCAGCGCCGCTAGAAGCAGCACGGCACATTACGTAGTGATTAGGGAGGCGGCTATCGCGATATTTGACGTTCGGTTAACCAAAGAGCCTAAAAAAAAGAGTGGCCTACCCGGCGCAGTTGCAGGTGCGCAGCCAAATACGTGGTCATGCAATGACGCATGGGAGACTTAGCCAAACGTTGCGTGATAACAATACATTACATTATTAACAGCTTTCAACATTTCTTCAAACTTAGGCATAGCCATTAGAGTTAGAAAATATGGTTAGCTTTCACTAGTCTTAGACAACTGAACTCAACATGTTGCCCTAATTTAATTCCCTGACGTCCTTGACTAGTCTACTTTCACTGTAGAGTTTCTGAATCTACACATGCATTCAAGAATGATAGGGGGGTTGAAGTTTTTGTTTTTTGATGCCACAGTACTAATTTTATACATTTTTAATTTATTGCCTGAACTGTAGGGACTCTAGAAGCTGATATACTAGAGCCCTAAAATGTGGGTATGTGATAGGTCACATCTGCTATTATTGTTATATCTATTGCTGTGACATGGCGATAAAGAATCAACATGGTCATACAGGCAGCATTGGGCTTAAGCATTGCCAAACTGTAAATTCATTATGACACAGAAAATTACACAAAAGTACAGACTGTAACACAATGGGAGGAGAGCTGTCCATCCTCAGGTTATCACTTCAGGTTGGTCACTTTGTTTTGTAGTGGTGGAAAGTAACTAAGCATAATTATATAAGATCTATAAATTACAATTTTAAGCCATTTCTGCTGTACATTTTCTGTTTTCTTCATGCTTCTACTGGCAATTCAGAGGCAAACACTGAACCTTTTTTCCATCATATTTATTTGATAACTATAGTCACTAGTTACTTTTCAGAATTTGATTAATATTACAGAATGTTTATTTGCTTTTTATTGTATTTCTGCACTGCTGTGTCTTTTATGTTCTGTCGGTAAAGATGGCGTATTTCATTTTGCTCTGTCCAATGTACCCTGTACAGAGGTGTCAAAAGTACTCACATTCTCTACTTAAGTAGAAGTACAGATACTTGTGTGAAAAATACTCTGGTAAAAGTAAAAGTACAGGTTGAAATCCTTTACTTAAGTAAATGTAAAAGAGGTACAGGTTTTGAAATGTACTTGAATACAACAAGTAAAAAACAATCTTCACCTTTAATTATACAAAATGCCTTTTGATGATGAAAAAAGTTCTAGGCAAACAAAATACACAACTTTTCTTTTGATTATTCAGATTATAGAGGTTATTCAGAAATTCAGATACTGTCTAGTTAAGGCTTTTTGAGCTAATTGTGACCTGATGGGTGTAAAAACAAAGAATTGTCTTTTTTACGTGATGTAGTTACTGAGAAAAATTATGTTTACATATGATAACAATTGTTTTGAACGTTAATAAAAAAAACTATAAAGTGAAAACAATTGAGTAAACATTAGTCCTGAGAACAAAAACAGATTGAGAAGTTCAGTGGCTCATTTTAGGTGCTACTAACAGTTGCTGGAAGATGTTTATGTGTATCAAAGTACCCCATCCCACCCCATCCTAAGAAGTCAGGTACATTTTATTTAATTAGACTTTTCATAGAGTGCCATATGACATTGGAAGTTATTTCAGGTTTCCTTTTCCATAGAACAGGTCTGTGGTGTGTAGTGTTTTGCAGTGTAAAGGAAAGTGGGAGGGGGACGCTACACCGCACCCAGGGCCTCTGTATGATGTTATAGTGGCTCCAACCAAACGATGAAGTCACTGAGGGGCATTGCATTGCAAGGACTCTGTTTCCGTCTGTTAGACTGTTCACGTTTATTCCAGGAGGAGCAAAGGACACAACCTGTGCCAGGTCATGGTAAGATGTTTAAAGTGTCCAGTTCATAGATAGTGTAGAGCGGTCAACAAAAAATACACTTTTCCTACTCACCCCCTCTCCATACAACTGCCACGGTGAACGGGTGAATATGTACCTTCAATCAATCACTCAGCCACTCCCCCGATCACACACACACACACACACACACACACACACACAGACATGAGTGAAGCCAAACAGCTGATTGTGGCCCTAACACAAACATTGAAACACATAGCACCAACAGATGTTAAATATGTGCCACAGGTGATCGACTTTCCTGATCGACCATGAAATGCGGCGATCGGAGATCACATACTTTTTCTAGATTTTTTTTATAGATTTAGGTGAACAGAGGTCACGCATGAACAGCAGGAAACGTTTTTTTACGCCAGCATGTTCTTCTTTACGTTAGAAAGCAAATGATGGCGTTTTATCACCGCTTTCTCTCCGCGAGGTAGATTTTTCCTGTTTTGTTACTTTTAAGTCGCTTTGTTTTCACAACGAAAGTAACGAGACGTTTTCGAAAATGTAAGGAGTAGAAAGTGCAGCAAGTTCTCTAGAAATGTAGGGAGTAAAAGTAAAAAGTCGTTAAAAAAGTAGATATTCAAGTAAAGTACAGATACCTGAAAAATCTGTAACGAAGTACATTTACTTCGTAGACCATAGTACGAAGTAAATGTACTTCGTTACTTGACACCTCTGTGTACATGTGATAATAACAAATTTGAATCTGGAATAATAGTAAGACTTTATTAATCACTGATATAAAATTCAGAAGCAAACTAAGAGTGAGTGAAGAAATTCAGGTTATAATATTAGAAATAGATTAAAAAACATTTTAGCATCAAAACAGCGTGTAATTATGTTAGAATAAGCCATCATAACCAGCTGAAAGTTTTAGTGAGCAATATTAATGCCTTAATAATCGTAAAAACATTTACTGATGTGAGATTAGTTCTACCGCGACCCGACAGCGGATATGCTTTTTTAACTACAAGACTTTTACTGATTGTTATCTGAACACTTCTTTCGCCGCTGCGGCTTTTTTATAGAATCGCTTTTGGATAAACACAAGAAATAGTAATGTCACATACATTAAAGTCCCCAGTAGATGGCGGTAGAAACGAATCTATTTTAAGATTTGCGCGAAGAAGAAACGGAAGTGACGTTGTTATGTCTTGTCTTACACGGAAGCGACTTACTTGAAAACAATATTTATGTACTCTTCTTTTTTATCTACTTTAAAAAGTTTCGAAGACCTTCAATAGTATTTATGCCTTCTTATAAGGACATATGAGCTGCCTCGGCTCTCTAAAGCTAGATAACAAGTGTAGGCTAACACCGAGAGGCGTCTTTTTACCCATCTGACAGAGTGAAGTAAAACGTTAACGCTTCATACAGGAGGTATCGGTTTCCAGTAAATGGCCTGTACTTTAGAAAAAGTGTTGACCGATGCTCGGACCCTTCTCGAGAGGCTGAAAGATCACGATGCGGCCGCCGAGGGGCTGATAGAGCAAACCGGGGCCCTTGGTCAGAGAGTGCAGAGCATGAAAGAGGTGGGAAATGCTCTTCCAGACAAGGTAAGGACATCTGAACACAATTGATATGATTTTCCAGTTTATTTGTGTTTCATCAAACACAGTAAATGTATTATATATATATATATATATATATATATATATATATATATATTTAATCCCAGTAAAATCTATTCTCCTGTAGCATTTAAACATTAATCTTCTACTTTATGTTTTGATGCCGACTAAAGTAAGTAAGATAAAAAACATTACTCTAATTAATTAGGCTGCTAATGTATTAAATGCATATTCTTATGTGCATTCTGGTATTTTTGATGCTATGGTTGATTTGCCAATAAAGCAGACGAACCTCTCTTGTTCTTCAATAACTTATTTTCCCAGCGTCTTTTGCTGCTGTCTCTCCTCAGCACACAGAAGACAGTTCAGAGATTCAGGAGTTGACCAAATACAAGCCTCATGTCCTTCTGAATCAGGAAAACACTCAAATCAAGGAGCTACAACAGGAGAATAAAGGCAAATAACACCCAGTTCTGTTGCTTGTCTGGCCCGTGTTTTACATCTTAATAAATCTTCATGATTTCCTGTGCAGAGTTATGGTTGTCCCTTGAAGAACACCAGTACACACTAGAGTTGATCATGGGTCGATACCGCAAACAGATGCTTCAGTTGATGATGGTGAAAAAAGAGCTTGACACCAGACCTGTGCTCAACCTCCATGAAGACCATGCAAAAGTACACCAGGCTTCTTGACATTTATACAACTTCCCAGTCATTGATAGTCTGTGTTAATCTAGTGATATATATGTCTTGCTTTGTGGTTTTCCAGGAAGTGCAGAGCCAGGTGGAGCGGATATGCGAGATGGGCCAGGTAATGAGAAGAGCAGTGCAAGTGGACGATCAACACTACTGCACTGTTCAAGAGAGGCTTGCTCAACTAGAGGTAAACACAGTAGACAAGAAATCTTTTTTTTTTTTGAGTGAATCCACAGTTTTAGAAAGTGATTTTTAAAATAAAAGTCATATGTAGACATATGTCTAACCAAAGTGGATGTATGGAAAGGAATACATTGGCACACATCTGTATGTTTGCATGTCACCGACATAAATGTACCAGGACAGAATATTATGGCAGTACAATGCATATTCATAAAACTGTTAAAGATTGGAACTCTTCTGCAACTTCCTAAGTACTATGGATGAAAGGGCAGGATGATAGATCTCTGTTGCTGAAGGTATTTTGCACTTCAGGAATGGGATCTTTCACAGCTCTCCCGTACACCCTGCCTTCTACCGTAGCAGCAACTGGTCACAGCAACATCTCTTAAATAAACAGGAGTATGGATTTCTTAATTGAGTTGATTCAATCCTGATGTATCTTTCTAGGTGTAGAGAATTCACCACCTATATATTAGTGGAAGTTACAATCTGGCCTAACAAACCAAAATCTATCTGCATTGCCATATACACTAAAGTTGTAATATGTAACAGAATGTGTATATTGGATATTTGTATATACCTGCACTATAAGATACACATTTTTTGTTCAGATTGAGAATAAAGAGCTACGAGATCTCCTGATCATCAGCAAGAGCTCCGTGAAGACAGTCAGAGAGGAAACCAACCACCCGGCAACAGCAGTGCAGTCCCCTCAGCCAGGGTCCAACGAGTGATCGCAACAGTGTTAGCGTAAACTGTGAGGGGGGAATTGTGTCCTTCGGAACCAGGAGACAGGGTTTATGACCTCCTCACCACGTTACTTTTTTTTCCATGTGATGAAATGCAGTCAGACCACAGCCTATATTTTGTAGCAAAGGTCACCTAAACGCAACATCATGGCTGTCAGGTGTATGTACCAGTGATTGTGTCTTGGTGTTAACTGTTGTAAGCTTTCATATGTACAGTAATATGTATTATCACTGCAGTTGTGTGAGAGTGACTTCCACGTAAACTATGTCTTTGAGGTGTGCGGGTTATCACTGACAAGACTTCAATGGGTGCTAAGGTGTAATAGTGTGAAGGCTGTAAAGCAAAGGGGATTTATTTTGTTTCTGGCCAAAGACATTTACTTTTTAAAGACACAGTTTCTACCTCTTTGGTTCCCCTTTGTTGTTCACTCACACTGATGATGTGTAAAACACTCACAACCATCACTGATATAAGTTCACTCGAAGTCTTGAAAAGCCACCTGTAGGTTGCACTATTGCACCACCATTGATAATCATTTTGCCAACATAATGACTTTCGGCAGTTTCACAGAGCCTGCCTACTGCTCAGTGGCAGTGGATCATTAGTATGTGAATAGCATTTGATCACTTTAATACATTTGTCTGTTTGTAGAATCCACATGACATGATTTCCATGTTTACTACATTTGAGAAATGAGTTTGGTGCATAGTAATAAAGTGTTCCAGCTTATGGCACATTTGCAGTAAATAGTAACAATTTTCAAAATATGCCAAGTTTTTGTGTAATGAATACAAAGTACACACTGTATGCTCTCAGCAATTGTGTATTGTCATCTCAGGAAAACAGTGTTAATAAGTTTAACTTGCTGTAGTTACTTCATGGCAGTGTACTGATTTGTGTCAAATGAACTTTCATTAAAAAACTCGAAGCAAAATGTTCAATAAAACAATGTGCATACGTCCTGTACAAAACGTTTACGGTTAGGCTTTTACAGTCTGTCGCATGATGGCGACATTAGGTTGGAAGTAATGAAAAGCGGGGTTTACATGATTACTTCAGGGAAGTCCACTAAATGTCTGTACGTCCTATTCTCGGCTATATAGGCGTTTTTTACACATGTATCTAAACATCGAGCCAAAAATATAATTAAACTCCAGCGCCATAAATCTCACCGTGCTTTGACACTTGAACGTTTCCTCTCAACAGTCATCGTCCAATAAGTAAATTCCGACAGCACCTGAAAGCAGCACCAGGGCTGCGTTTGACACTTCTAGCCTGATACAAGCTAACACTAAGTTTTAGCATGTCTGAGAAGGAGCTCGGGAAAAAGTGGGACCGATGCCTGGCAGACGGCGCCATTAAACTCGGTAACGTTAAATTTATCATAATCTTAAGATTACAGTGACATTATGTCCCGGAAGAAGGGCAAAATGAACAATTATCTGCAGTCCACTGCTGACATTCTCTGGGTGAGACGCTAACTAGCTAAGCTAGCCAAAAGGGGATCGTAAAGGACACTGAATGACCAGTAAGACAACCAAACGATCCATATGACTTTTTTATGACAAAAAGTGGGTTAAATTAGTTGTTTTCTTAGAGAATTAAAAATGTGCCTGGCCCAATTTGTACCGTACTGCATTAATAGTACACGTAGAAGAAATATCAACTGATCGTTGAGCACTTGATGTGAAATATACTTTCAGTATATATGAGAAAGAGAGTAGTGCATGATAAAGCAACAAAATGGTAGCCCTGTGGCTACAATCAAAATATACAATACGTATAGGTTAGGAATGTACTGCTTACATATAGGATGTACCTGTAGCAAGCAGAAATAAACACAACAAGAGTAAGCGAGAAGTACATTTACATTTTCTAACTTTATCTTTCCAGGCACTGGACTGGGGCTAGGGATTGTTTTGTCTGTTCTGTTCTTCAAACGTAAGTAGATTGAATTGGTTAAATTGTTAATTTATCTCAGAGGTCCTTGACAAAAGGAGCAGAGCTGAGCTGTAGACTTAACACTGGCAGGGAATAATTAGGAAACACCTGCACATTTATGTGTTGTTATTGTTTTGTTGGTTTTATTGGTTGTAATTGGATCAAAAAATACACATTACATTTGCATGTTAAACGTTACGTTCGGCAATCAACCACCCATCTCTCTCTGTATAGAGAAAGAGTCAAATATAAATTCATATTATTGGTATACTGGACATGAACTTATTTTAAGGTATTTTAACACCAAGGGTGCATGTGTGATTCATTTAATAACCTTTTTTTCTGGGGGAAATTGCAGTTTTGTTGCTAATTTTCTAAAAAATATTTTGTAGAAATACAATAATGAATTGGTGTTTGTAAACTTGTTATTGCAAGTATTTCCATATTAGATTTAAATTAGACATTTAATTTTTGTGTATAATAATAAAGTATAGAAAAAGGGAAACTACTAGAGTGTGAAAAGATATCCCACACATCACCGGTCTGTTGTATGTTGTTTAATCACAATGTGAAGTTTCTTTAGCGTGTGAGAGGAGATAAAATATATCTGTTTGATTTTTAGGGCACACATGGCCAATTTCACTGGGCTCAGGAGTGGGACTTGGCATGGCGTATGCCAACTGTCAGAATGACCTGAGGTCACATTATCTGCTGCATAGAATTGAAAAGGTTGGTTTCTGCAACAACAGTTTATTTGGACCTTAAAGCAACTTAAAGAAACAATTAATTTTTTTCTAACAATCCCACGGTATGAAAATCCAGCTGTAATCCATTTCTGTTTTCCTCAACAGGAGCAATAGCTACAAGTTATCGTGGGACTGTCTTTTTTGTTATTTTTTTTTGGTATGTTTTTCTTTTTGTTAAGTCCATGGGAGAGTCCTCATTTGCACGGTTCTACAGTTAGACTATTGTCTCTCTTTTGGAACATTTCTTTTCTGGTATGGCCCAGTATGGTGTGTATGTGCCTATTCAGGACAGTCTGTGTTTATTTAATAAAATTTTAACAAAAAACAAAAATGGACCCAGTGATTTATTTCTCCTGAGATACTTTCAAAAGAACAAACACATTTAAATTATATAACAATTGTGCAAAAGTAGATATATAATAGGGAAATATATTATAATTGTAATTCATTTTAATAGATATAATATAATTCATTATACTCCAAGCTGTAATTGTGGGACTTGAAAGAGTAATAGGAGTCAAGTGTTAATGCAGCTTTGAAAGGTGGTTTCTCAGTTTATTTCTGAATGCATGTGGGAGTGAAATGTGTCAGGGAGGAAGTTGGAGGAAGCAATGTGAATTCTGTCCCATAAGGTGGTGGGCTTGGTGTGGGTGAGGGGGGGTCAGAAGGTTGCCAGCAGCTGATCTGATGTGGCAGATGACGGGTGTAGAGGATGGTGCAGATTAGTCATGAGGGGGCATGAGAGCACTGCATTTTAAGTTTAGTATTTGAAAAGGGTATTGAAATGCTGGAGTGCAATGGATTTTACCCCACTAATGCTATTGTGTTACACTTAGAATTTGAGTGCTCCTGTAATTAGTGTCATCTGATTGTTTGGGTTGAGAATAAGGTGTAAAAAATGTGAAGTTCATCTACTGTTTCCTGATAGCTGGTAGATCTCTTAATGTGAATTTACTCTATCACAGGTTTTTTTTATTCCCCTGGTACCATAACAGCTAATTAAAAAATATAAAGTCATTATCAAAAGTTACTTGAAATAAAAAAGTCACATCATATGTTTATCATGCTTTACAAGAATAGTAAACGGTTAAAAAGTAGCATGACCAAATATGGCAACACCCACGACAGTGGGTATACATAATATAGAATTAACATTTCTTGGCTGTAATTGTCCATAGTTACGCATTACCAGCTCAATGCTTTGACACGCTCCTTTTCAGTAGGTGTGTGCTGAGTCCAGGAGGCGCGCTGGAGTGGCCGACACATGGATTAACAGGAGCGAGGGATATAAAGGCAGCATTATAAGGACCATCCAACCTGTAGAGCACTTAAAGAAAGAGCCTTGCTTACAAATGACTGCTGCAGTATTTTGTGTTGGTTTCTGCTCCCTCGTGCTGTTTCCCAGAATAAAAGGACATGGGAAAGGCTGCAGAGCTCCAGCTCAGCAAAGGACCCGTGGAAACTGTGCAGTGCCGCTTCTGTGAGGTGAGCTATAATTTTGAGTCTTAGTCCATCATCTGTTCATCTTTAGTAGTTCCACTCACTAACACTGCTTTTAATGTCTAGTTGAAGCTCGTCTCCCTCTGTACCCTCCTCCGGTGACTGTCATCACTGTGACATGCTGCTTGAAAACCCTCTGTCAGCCAGTGAATGGCTCATTCTGGCACTTAGCTGTGGATCAGGCAGGGACATGCTGGTGAGAATGGAGAGATGCGCGAAACTGTGTTGGTGATTTTGATCACTACACTGATGGCAGTGGACGTAACCCAGAGCACCTGGATGTATTCCTGTCAGAAGGAGATTTTGTTTTATGGAGAGTAGTCCATTCAAGCTTAAGAAGGACAGAGCTGGATGGCTTCTCAACGAGAACCTCGGTGGCCTCTACTTATTTTGCTTTTTTCCTGAAGTAGGAGCTTTGACTTGGAAGGGTTAAAGTCTGCAACATTTAGTGGCGCCGAAAGACGACCTCCACAAGCTGGTTTATTGATTGTCGGGGACTGGCACCATGGCTGACTCTCACCTGTCTGGCTCAGTAGGAGGCTACAACAGCAGTTCATCCATCACCAGCGCCTGGAACATCACTGGCAGCGGCCCGTGGTTGTTAGCCTTCATGCTGACTGTCATCATCCTCATGACAGTCTGTGGCAACATGTTGCTTATCGCTCTGGTGTTTGCCCATCGCTCGTTGCGTTGCACCTCAAACTGCTTCTTGGTGTCTTTGTTCCTGTCCGACCTAATGGTGGCACTGGTGGTCATGCCCCCGGCCATGCTCAATGTGCTGTGTGGAGCCTGGGTGTTGTGGCCTGCCTTTTGTCCAATTTGGCTTTGCTTTGATGTCATGTGCTGCAGTGCATCTATCCTCAACCTATGCGTAATAAGCCTGGACCGCTACCTCTTCATCATCTCACCGTTGCGCTACAAGCAGAGGATGACCTCACCTCGGGCGCTACTCCTTGTTGGAGCTGCTTGGGGGCTAGCAGCACTGGCTTCATTCCTGCCTATTGAGATGAAATGGCACAGCTTAGGGCATGGGAGTGGGGATTCATCAGTTCCTGGTTTGGGTATTAACAACATCAGCTCCTACTCTGAATCACTGTACCCAGCATCCTACTTTCAGCTGTCACCATCAGGAGGCCTTTCATTCCAGTGTCGCCTTCAAGTCACCCTGCCCTTTGCTCTGGTCGCATCTGTACTCACCTTCTTTTTGCCCTCCAGTGCCATTTGCTTCACCTACTGCCGGATCCTCCTAGCAGCACGGAGGCAGGCAAAGAGGGTTGCAGCATTGAGCCATCCACCACACCCACATCCCTCTCTTGGGGAACCATCCCGGCCTCCTTCAGCTAGGATTGCATCATCACATTTTCAGCAGGACAGAGATGTCTGCAGGTACCAGGAACCTCCTGTACCACAAAATGCACCGGTGAGTTCCAAACGGGTCCACAGACTCAAACAAAAACTTGAGGATTCTTAGTGCTTAATTGCTGATCCAACCAACAATCATCTAATTGCAGACGATCTAAAGATTTACTTATTTTATATGATAAAATTGTTTTTTCTCACAAACAAACACTTTTTTATTTTCCTGAGTCTACATGTGCAGAAGTCTGCAGGCTGCTGATGCGAAAGCAATAATTTGACTTTTCTGAGATTCAAAATGTTATTCATTATTATCAGACTCTAAAATAAGAAATAATCAGTCAGCAGTGATATGGAAATATGGATAAAATGGAAATAATCTTGTACTATAGTACTGAAACTGTAACTGTGGCCCAATCAGGTATAAAAGAAAAATGCAGGTGCATGCAAAAAATCATGTACAGTCCAGACAGTGTGTCAGATGTGCTGCCCCTAACTGCAAGGATTACGGTCATGTTGTCTGTCACATTTACTTGCAGTTAAACTGCACACACTAGAACAGCCAATGCTATTATTATAGTAATAATAATAGATACAAATAATAACAGATACAAATAAAATCTGAATCTGATTCTTATTCACCTGTGCAATATTTAAAAATGATTGTGGTAACATTGGTACAAAAATTACAATTAAGTAATGTTTAAGCAAGGTTTGGATTCACTGGGTGAGCTTCTAACTATAACTGGCCTACTGGTCAGTGATTATATATAAATATATAATATATTTTTATAAGTAAGGAAGTAATAATAAAGACTTTTAGTATTAAATAAAGGGTTTTAAATAAATAGCTTTGGAGAATAGTGTAGGCCTACTGCTCTACTGTGGAGATAAGGAGATCAGTACAACTCATGTTTTGATCTATTTAAAAATGTCAAAACATGAAATTTGGTTTAGGCCAAAAAAAACCCCAAAAGAAACCATAAACAAGTTTCACACGGCAGTTCATTTCTACCTTTAACTCATAATAGACACTGGACACTAAGTTAAACTAAATGTCTGCTGACTTGACACTTTCAGTGTTATTGGTGTCAGCAAAATTCCCAACTGATGCTCAGTTCCTTTAATTTCACGGTAACTCAATAAAATCAGGACAAGGCATCAAACAAATGCAAAATAAAATAATGTTATTTGTTTGAGGTGCCCAGAATAGCTTCTCTAGTCCTAAAAGGTATATTCTGACATATTAACATATTAGTTCTAAGCCTTTTTCTTCCTACTGTCCACAGCCGTCAGTAAACAGTGAGCGCCATCTCGCTCACAGACAGGGTCGGCGGGCACTGAAGGCTAGTCTGACATTAGGAGTCCTCCTGGGACTCTTCTTCTGCGCTTGGCTGCCCTTTTTCATCACAAACATGGCTCAGGTCAGTGGAGACACCACACACTGACTGTACCACAGACATTACACAAGAACATTACATTTAGTAGCATTCATCTGACAAAGACGAGCTACATGTCCAAATAGCTGTAATATATAGTTTGCCTTTGCTTGTACTGAATGTGTTCTTTTTTTCCTAAAAAAAAAGGTAGTTTAAAGCAAGTCTTTTTTGAATTGCTCTCCTTCTTCAAATATCTAAAGTGTATTTGTGTTGTGGGCATAAAAACTGTGTTAAAATGCAAAAGAAGGAGAGAAAGAAACACTTGGATACCAATCTATTTTTGTATTGCCCAGCTTTGGCGTCATAGCTTTGCCTAGATATCCAACAAGGAAATAGACTGGCATTTCAGCTTTGTGTGGCTGACTCATCCTAAAGCTCACAAAACAACACACCAAATAATTATTATTCTTTCATGTTTTTAATTTGATTCTACTCAGTGCACACACATGTTACTCAGCGAACAACCGAGAGCGGCAATGAAAAACCTCACTGAGAGTAAATAAATGTCAAAAAACAGCTTAATCTATATTGGTAATGACACTTGTCCTGTTTTTCAAGTTTTCAATGATCCAGTCATTTTGATTTCCCATCTGTGCCCTCTCGCTTCTCCCCTGCATAACAGAGCACAGAGACTTGACTGTCTCTGCGCTCTCCTTCCTTTTCACACTCAATGTGGTGTGTGAAACTCACCCCTCCTTTCTGTCCTATTCCCACCGCCTCCCTGTCTCATCTTGATAGTACTGGAAGTTCTCCTCCAACAGCTGTCTCCTCCTTCACCATCCCTCTCTAAACCTGGTGTTTATGTTCAAGTCAGTCAGATGCAAATGCATTTGCAAGATCTATCCGGGGATAATTAGATGTTCGATAAGAAAAGAGAAGATGGACACAACATGTGATTAGTGGGGAGAAAACTCAAATATAAAGGGGCCTAAAATAAACAGTTCTAAATGAATATCAAATAAATAATTAAATATATAAGTTGCCAAGATGCATACACAAATAATGAAAAGACAGACAATAAAGATTGTATTACATTATATTTCTTTTCCTTCTCTGGATATCCGTTTTTATTTCTTGCTACACTAAACAGTGCTGGGAACAAGTATTGGACCTCTTCCTGTTTTAATTTGAAAAAAACCCAGACAACCCAAGTAAAAACAAAAAGCAGGTTTTAAATTATAATTTCATTCATTAAAGCAACATTTTTTATTCCCTCCAAACCTGCCAGGCCCCATGTGACAAAGTAATTGCCACCTAAACGTAATAATTGGTTTTGTCTACTTTTTCTATGTATTCATTTTTTGTCTCATCTATTTTCTAATAAATCTGTGTAATAAATAATTGCTACATTGCACAATCAACTCCTGATCAATACAATTCTCTTCCTCATCTTCACTCAGGCCGTGTGCGAGTGCGTGCACCCTGCCCTGTTTGATGCCATCACTTGGCTGGGCTATTGCAACAGCACAATGAACCCCATCATCTACCCGCTGTTCATGAGAGACTTCAAGCGAGCTTTGGGGAAACTGTTGCCCTGCTGCTCTTCGCAGTCACCCAGAAGACCCTCGCCAGCACTTTCCCTCTCTCTGCGCAACTCAGGAGAGCCTCACATTGCGAGCAACCCGCCCTCTCCCTTGGCCTCTGACCCGACTCACCCCCCTGCCACCGCCACTGATGCTGTCAACCTAGTGGATGCGGAGCATGCTGGGATGGACCTGCCACTGCTTCTGCCCAATCAGGTTGACAGCTTGGATTGACCAGTAATTGCAAAATAAAGTCATTGAACAGGCTGCGTCAGGGTCCCATCAATCAAGACTGATTGAAGACAAGTATGGAGACTCAAAACAATCCATTATTTACTCACAGTTACTTGAAAGCCCTAAGTGGTGTGTTCATCCTTTGTGGTCACAGAAGAATTTGTGAACACTATTTCTGTAAGCTACACTATTTCCAAACTATCTCCAGTTAGCAGTGCCATTATGAAATGAAAGCAAGGTCAGTATGCGGTGCTTCACATTGGTACAGACAGAACAGAGAAAAGAAAGGCCTTCATCGAATTGCCCCCAGCCTTATGGAAAGCAAATTACTGTGATAATATCCATGGCAACCAAGCCAACAGATGGAACAAAGCAGGACAAAAAAGAGCAGAAAAGAGATATTGCCTATTTGTAGCATCCATTAAAACTGGAAAGCATGAGCAATATTTACAGGTATTTGACCTCAGAGTGAGTTCAGACAATAAATTACTACTATTATACCATATTTACAGGTCGTTAGAAAAAACAACTTAAGATACAATACTATAAATTGTTATACAACTAAAACAGTTGTTTAAAAGCATAATTTAATGCTACAATGTCGTACAATCTGCAGCTTTTCACTTTCCCAAGACTCCATATGTGTGTATTGTCTCTTGAGCAGTCTCTGACATGCCAGTGTTTGAGAACGGAATGAATTTTCTCTCCAACAAAGCTTTGATGCAGAAAAAAAACCCGTGAGAATATGAGAGTTTACAAGGAAGCAGCTGGTCCTGTAACATGCTCTTTACAAGTCTGGCCGTTTTTGTTTGTGTGTGTGCTCTGCAGTCCAGTGTGTATCATCCCAGCTCCATGATACATGCTCAGTGTCTGATTCACCGTCCTCTACACCATCATCGTACTGGGCATTAAAAGCAGATGCTGTGTCGTTATTAGTGGCGTTCTCCACAGAAGTAAGTGGTACATTGTTACTGTCTGCGATTGTATTCTCAGATTTTGTATCATTCAGAGAATCCAGCAGGTCTGAAATATCAGGGATATCCCAACCATCACACGTTTCCTCTGTCTCCGCCACCTTGTTTGCGGTTTCACTGGTTCCTTCTATATGAGTCTCAGGCCTCTCAGCTGACATCTGTGTCTCTGTCACCTGTTGCTCTGTGGGAGGTTTGTCATCGGTGTCCACCATCCCTTTTGCAATTGTTAAAGGCTGAGGCAGAGCAAAAGAGGCTCCTGGCACTTCTTTAGTGGGAACTCCTACTGCCACCAAGATGGTGTCCATCTGACGCATGTAGTCCAAGTGACCTTTCACCTGGGAAGCAGATACACGGCTTTAATGTCTGTCTAAAAAGGGAGCATATTCTTTGTAAATGACTTTCCAAGTTACTGGTCTGTATTGCACTTCTTTTTTTATTGTTGTGTGGGATGTTTAACTTGTGATGTTTTCTGTTATGACATATACTAAGTGTTATGTTTTACTGTATATGGGATCACAGTGGTTTAAAATGTTGCAGAAAAGCACAGCTATGAAGAGAAAAAGACCAGTGGAGGCCTTCATTTGACATTTTAAATGGGAAAACTGTGCCTATTAAAGAGCTAATAAACTTTTGTGAATAATAATACTTCACGGCAGCTATGAGTCAAATTACATAGCCTATATTAATAATCCCACAAAGAATAATCAAAAGATAATGCTTTTAAGTTTGATTTTATGGCTTTGTAAGTACATAGCAAATGTGCAGTTCTGGTTGATTCTTTTCTACAACAAACATGTAAAAGCATTTAAATATTTGGTAACATATCTGATGGAAATGGACAAGACAGCAGCTGCAGATATATTTGAAGAACTTCCTCTGTCAGTGATTTTATGAGAATGGTATTTTTTCCTATACTGTAAACAACATTTGGAATGGATAAATGTTTATGTGCTGTTTTCGTTTTCGTTTTTTAATTTCCTCTTTTCATTCTGTGAGGACTCAGGCTGTTAAGTTAGTTTAATAAAAGGATAATGTAAAACCCTGTTCTATAGGAAAGCTAACCTAAAATCATGTCTGTTGTGATCTGGCGCTCTTCTCTCAATCAGTGGAAATAATGTTTAACAGTAATTCATACATGGGGAAAATACCACTGAATACTGTGAGGAAGCTTGAATAAGCCTCATAATTTTAAAAAATACCATGATATAGAATTTGGTCATACCACCCAGCTCTAACTGGACTCAAACGTGGCTCTGAACACAAAGTGGGATTTAAATATACAGTACGTTCTTAGGAAACTAATATTAAGGAAACTCACCACGGAGGAAAGATCCACATTGACTATGCGTCGATTCTGGACGTTGATTGGCTGTAGTCCGGCAACAGACAGTTGTGCAGCCGAACTTCGGTACAAATACCCCAGGAGCCAGTCTCCTCTGACAGGTAGGTAATTCCAAAAGTCAATTAAGTTAAACTCTTAATCCTTACAAGCCATACTACACACTCTACACACTACATAAGAAAAGGGGTTTTATTTACCTGCAGTACCCATTCACTATTTTTCCAGCCACAACCCTGGCCATTCTCTCCCAGGCCTTTTCTGAGCCGTCCACTGGGGCCCCAAGGAGAACTGCATCCTCTACTACTCCTTCACTACCTGAGGAGTCAAAGCAACACACATTATAGGACAACAATGGTGATGGTGCCCCCACTTCTTACAGTGTCTGAAGGAGTGATATGAATGTGTCATCCTCAGCCTGCAAAAGTACTGTAGTGTACAGAGGAAATAGTTTTGCCTAGTGCAGTGGTGTGGCGCATGGAACCGTGTTTATATATATCTATATATATATCTATATATCTATATATCTATATCTATATATCTATATCTATATATATATATAGATATATATATATAGATATATATGCACAGTGCACAGTGTAAACTAGTGTTTCTAGAAAATGTAAAAATATCTTGGACTTGAAGTGTAACCTTATGAAATTATTAACCTGGATGAAAGGTATTCTTCTCTGCTTCACCAAAGACTTAACAGTGTCCCTTTTTAATGATGAGCTCTTCTGTATAATCAGCACAGTCACTTACAGTAACGTGATCATACCGTACCTTGATCATTTGCAAGTTCCTGTAGACAGTAGTAGATAACTCTGGCTCCAAGACTGAAACCTATGAGACTGACAGGGCGCTTCCCCTTCAAATAAAGAAGAAAGAGAGGAGATGCTCAGCTCTGAAGTAGCTTTCAACATCCAGCTAGTACTGTGTACTCCTCTAGTCTCATTTAGACACACTCATACAATACCTGCTGTCTAGTTCTCAAAACTTGTGCCAGATGTTTCCCCACCTCAGCTGAGCGGTTCAGGCACACACACCAGGGATTGTCAATGATGCTGGCTGCTGCCAGCAAAGATGCAGGCCAAGTGAGGGCCGTCAAGATGCCTGGACAATGAGATGTAAATTCATAAGTGTATTGTAGAAAAGGAGCTAGAATAAAAGACGGTCAAAAGATGGTGAGCTTCCTGGATGATCTTTCTCCTACCTGAGAGTACCGTGTACTTAAGAGCTTCCTGGGCGACCATGCTGACCAACCCATCCAGCAGAGAGGTCATGGCCGAGCCCAGGTCCTTGAGGAAACGTGACTCCCACACCAGGCAGTACTGTTCCCCACACTCACCCAGGCTGCACCACGGGGCCTGGAATGAACCTGGAAGACAGCCGTTGTGTTTTTATGTGTTTATTACAGCGCGATCCAGCACCAACTCTGCATGTGAAGTACATTTTAGCAATTGTGTTTCAAGTGGGTATCAAGCTTGTAACTGAGTGTGCAGTGTGTTGTAGCAGTGGGAAAGCTCCATTGTTTTATGAAAGCATGCAAATGCAAATGTACATTTTCCCTGTGTGTCCATAGGGACAACCTGTATTTACTGTAATTATCCTACCTAAGGTCTGAACCTGAGAAGAACATTTAGATAAGAAAGTTTTAAAAATAGATTACTGCAAATCTGTCTCTCGTTAATCTGTTTTTGGTGGACTTTCTTTCCTTGCATGTAATGGCCCTGGCACTGACCTTACTTTCCATCAGTGTGGGGCAATGCAGGCTTAACTCTCATAGCAAGGGCAACTGTGGTAGAAGGTAAAATATTGGCACTGAATTCATTGCACACTTTTCTGTGTCTGCAGTGTAATATCAAACATAAAGACTTCTGCTTGCTACATTAAATGCTATTGTTCAGTTCTAGTTGTGTTCACAGAACTAGCATTCGCTATATAATTAGTATAAACAGAATTATATGGTACACAACTAAATAACAGCTTTACATAACAGCATGGTAAAAATCTACATATTGAGTTGTATGGCATTATTTTCCTGATCTGATGAGACATTGTTGTCTGGTTAGGTTGCTACACCATAAAATATATTAATATATTACAATTAAATTGCATGCTATCCTAATTACTGGAAATTGTAAGTAGTTGCAGGGATTCAACAGACTTACTGTATTTACCACTGCAGAGCCAGCCTGTCACTGCAATGGTCAGGTGAAGATGCTTCCTAGAGTTCAGTGGCAGGAACTGAAATTCCTCTATAGCCCCAACACACTTATTCATTTTATAGCCTTGTGAAATTAGACGAATTAAAGAAGAACAAAAGTTAAGAGGTAAATAAATAAGGCATCAAAAACAAAAAAGTGTATTCATTGAATTCAAATGAAGACAAAAACTTTTTTCATGGAAACAACAATGTGTCATGCAGCACTCTTACCAGTCAACCCAGCTCCTGCTGCTCCAAACAGGGAGGCCATGATTGCAATGCCAGTAGCTGAACCCAGGACAGCAGCTCCTCCAGCCCCCAGCACAGCACTGGCCCCCGCTGCAACCAAAGGGGCTGCCAGTCCACCTGTCACACCTGGCACAGGAGCAACAAACTCAATGGGGTCAAATGTAGCCACACTCAATATCTGCAAGGTGAATCATTTTTGAACTGAAACCTATGCTTTTATGAAAGATTTTTAGGTTTCAACAACTAAAGCAGTGATAATCACCAATCACAGTTCCCCCGCCCACGGTGGCCAATCCAATGAGGAGGTAGCGTCGTAACTTTCGCCCTCTTTCCTTTTTCAGCCGCCGAGAGGATTCCTCTCTAGTGGACACAGAGTCAGACAGATCACGTGTAGTAACTGGAATATTAACTGGCTGTAAAAATAACAACGCCATATGACTTTTGTGGATTTAAGAGGACATGAAACATAAAAGCAACATAGACATAGTGTATACTCATTTAAAGCAACTGAACGGCTTTAAAAACATTAGACTAAGATCCTTATATTACCCATGTAAAATAACTGGCTTTCATCACATGCAACCACAACTCACTCGCTTTCCTCTCCTGCTTCCCTCAGTCGTTCTCCCAGTGTTTCCTCAAACTCCTCCAGCTGCTGTGGCGACACTCGGAGCAGACAGTTGATATGGCGGATGAGAACCCTCGCTCTGGCATCATACTGGCCTGAGCTCACGACAGACCATGACAGTGATAAAGTAGCAGAATTCACAGCAAACATTCAGTGTCAAGAATGGAAAGACTCTTACCATCGTTGACAGAAAACGACACCAGATCCTGTAAAATAAGATGAGCGTTATACACATTATAATAGATGTGTTTGTAGACAACACTGTGTAATTACTCAAAGTAAGACAAAGCAAAAAGCTTAATTGTTCTGGTGGTGTGATCGTGAAATTAAATCATGTATGACCTCTAATAGACTTGAATATGATTGAGGCACATTCTTTGCAGATGTTATAATTATACACAAATTGATTCTCTAGAATTCTAATTATTTTATATTGCCTGTGGGTTGTATTCACCCATTTGGTCTAATTTTTCAACTCTCTATTATCTTCGTCACATTTTTATTTGCTGTCGCAACAACCTAATTTCCCACAGGGAACATTACAGTTTAATATCACTGCATCCTCAGTGAGAGTGACAAAAACCTGTATGATAGGGGTAGCGCCTGCAGCAAGCAGATGTTCGGCCTGTAAGATGGAGAGAAAAGTGTCTGAGCCCTCGAAGCCAAGGCCAGATAGGAAAGCCCCCATAACCGGCATCACTGACTCATCCAGATCCAGCCAGCGGACCAAGCTCCTCAGGTAGTGCTGCCTGAAGTCACTAAGAAACAAATCGGATGTTGTTTATCCAAATGGGTATACAAAAACATTTAAAATTGCTGTGTTTCTGAGACAATCAGACAGTTAAAGTGGAAACAACTGCATGTGCAAATCTAAGGTGTCCTGCAAAGATGTGATTCTACCAAGGACGACAAAGTCACACTGGCCTGATAACGCTTTTGTCTATGGCTCTGTTACCTGTTTTCAGGTCCCGTGAATAACAGGCCCAGAGAGACACCACACAGCCCAGCAAAAGCAAACCTCCCCTGTTCGCTCAGCTGTCTGCTGATAATTTGCTCTGGGCTTTGGTCGCATAGGGCATCTTGTGCTGTTTGTGCCCCACCTGGGTCTATGGTGACAAATGGACAAAGCTTAATGATTAACTTTAAAGAAGAAATTTGTTTTGGGCACATCATTTATGAAGCCAAATGGTTACGACACACAACGGCATGCTCACACCACATTAGTCATGAGTACAGAAATCAAACACTAGTGCACTAAACAGACAGTGGGCTAAAACAGCAACTTATTTTACTTTAAAAGCTGTTTGCTGGATTTACCTGCAGGCCCCACTGACCGACATGTGTCCCTATGCTATTTTCCATCTGATTCATTACAACTGCTCATGAGAATTCAGTATTAAATCGCCTGTTTCTGAGCGTAGTTCCGTTATTGCCTTGAGACTTTTATAGCTACATGCATCTAGGGTACAAGGAGTCTAACTTTGTACTTGTCTTCGTGTCTCAGATGAACTGACCTGAATTCAACACAGAGAAGCTGCTAAAGTGAGACCCACGTCATTTACCTTGTTTATTTAAACTGGGTTTTTAGCTGTTACATAAAATAAAGCCAGTGTGAACTCGCTAAACAAACGAAGTTTACGTTAGCCGCTAAAACGGGAGGTTATTGAAATGCTTCAGTCGGTTAACTAACCAACAATCAGTGGAAACTTTCCATAACGTTGTAAAGTTAATAACTTAACTTTAACTTAATGAATAACTTAATTAATAACTTGCTGCGTTAATGAGATTAAAGCTAATTCTTTTTGATACCTGGGTTGAATTTGGTGTCCGTGTCGCTCTTTTTATCGTCCATGGTCACAGATGTCATAACTCTGCAGACTGAACTTTTGGTGCCTTCACGTGTTCCCCCTGAGCTCTGACATCTGATAACAACACATCACCGTCACAGTCAGTCACCCACGTTTGGACAGCGAAGGTTACCAAACTCACTAATAATATACCACACGCATATCAGCGGATGTTGCATGTTTGAATATAAGCCCAAACTGAACTGAACATTTTTATTCAAGACCAGACTAGTTTATCAAACTACATACTGTGACATAATTGATTTAACCCCCTTTTTAATTGTATACATCGTTGTTATCACAAAACAACAGTGTGGTTTATAAAATGCAGCACTATAAATGCTTTTAAAGTCGTTTAGATGGTTGGTAATTGTATATATAAAATAGTTACGACTGTACCTGAAGGCATCGTTTATAAGCTAGAGTTAGGTGACGCAACTTTCACGTTCACTTTCGGGGGGATGTGTTCACGACCGAAAGCGTTTAGCAACGTTTCATTTAGGGAAAAAGTTTATTCCGTTCGTACAGTACTCGTCTTTAAGTCAAGTCTTGCAGCAAGATGGAAACTAAACACCTCAGCAGCTGATACTACTTAAACAGTTTGATACAAAAGATGGTAGCTTGTACCAGGACAATCTCTTGTTGACACAAGATCCAAAATCAGAGCTGATACAACTAGTGGCCAGTAGGTGTGAGTCTAACATGTCTTTTCTCACCGCATAACAATTCCATACCGTTGTTCCTCCTCTAACCTGGTTATAATAAGTGTTGCTTTTTTGTTATAACAAGTGTTATTGTTGTATAAATCCCCTATAATAAAAGAAAGATTTGTTTAAACTGTTCATCTTCTAGGTTTATCTGTCATCAACTGTCACGGACAACCAGCTAGATTTAAGGTGCCAAAAATCAGTAATTATTAAAACAAAATTAAAATGTGGTATGTAGTAGCATCTTCTTGCATGAAAGAATTATACATAGTAAAATTAAAATAGATAGAATATGAATAGAGTGGGAAGTTAACACATATGTTCACAATTGTGAGTGACAATAGTCAGGTGCACATGTAAAAACTGATCCCGATCCTGTTCATACAGGTCTTTAAGAGATCCCTCCAAAGGATGCTGCTTATATAAGTAATCCACCGTTTTGCCTCGTTATTTGAAGGCCATAATAGGTGACCTATATTAGTCACACCAAACGGATTTCCCCTAAAGTTGCAGCCTTTTTAATATAGAGTGTTTACGCTATGAAACGCATCCTTCTGTGTTTATGTGGACTTCCATATCTGACTATTCTTTTAAGATCAGCTGAGAATAACTGTGAACCTAACCTTTATAGGTTGGCCAATCTTCAACATAATCTGATTCAAAGCACCTTGTTCATCTCTTATAGCCACAGCAAATTTCTTTTCTCACACAAACAGTTGATCTCTGACAGTGTCTTTGGTATTTCCAGACTGTTTGGCTGCTCCTCACCCACTCCCTTCCCATCTGCTTCACCAGTTACATTCTACTGTACATACTTGGCAGCACTCAAACCCTCTCCATGTGTTCTAGTCTGAATGCTGTGCAATGACAAGGGAGCAAGTCAAACACCGGAAAAGTGTGCGAGGGCGGATTAAACTTCCACCAGGTCCTCCTGTGGAAGAACTGTAGGTGTAGAGTGAGTACTATATCGAAATAATATCCTGAGCCTGTCATGGAGGAATCCCCACAGCCACATGTGTTGTATTTTTCTGGCTCTGAAAGGCATCCTGTTTACTCTGCCCCGAACAGTCTCTAGTGTATCGTAAGCAAAATGTTATATGTAGCAAAGCCTCTGTTTAATCAGAAATCACATGTAAGAAGTCTTTATTTGGATTCTTTGTCCTGCATATTATAAACAGGGATTTGTACCATAGCAAGTGTAATATAACCACATCCAGCAACAGTTAATATACAGACACAACTCATGAGAAGAGAAGAATTGCTGGGTGGCACCCGTGTAAGTTCTCCTTTTACAGACATGACCTTTCAGCTTGCCCCAACTTGCAATCGGAGAAAAATAAAAGCCCATAGTTTGACTTTAAAAATCAGTGATAGAAAACATAATACGAGGCTAACTCCTGCTGTACCCTACAGAATATCCAGTCTATGCGTTTATACGCCTGTACTCACACCTCGGTGTCCCATGCAAACAGCCCTTACATTTACCACATGTTACCAGTTCGTTTGAATCATTTTTTTATGGTTATGGTGATGTAAAGCCCTGAGAGACAAGTGTGAGCTGATACCATCAGGCTAACATGCTCACCCTTAGGTTTGCACCCTTTGGTTTTAGAACCACATTTTTTATTGCAGTTTATTTCAAAGCTGTCAAGACATTTGACTAAAACCCAGAAACCGAAACCTCATAGTTACGCTCGTGCTAATAGTTTGCATGTCTGTTTTTTGTCATTGTGTTGTTCCTATAATGAGCATATTCCAAACATGTTGCCACAGTGTGATTAAGAAACGTCTGCCATACAGTTAACCCTCCTAACCAGCAGACTGCACGACTCACGTTGATATGCCTTCTAAGGCCAAATCGTCTCTTTTCTCTGGTACTTAAGCTATGTCACTCAACCTGCTGCAATGTGTGCGTGTGTGCACGTCTGTGCTCACACAATGGATTACTCATTGGAAAACAGACAGGCAGACAGGCACAGCTAAAGCCAGACAAGTTCAAACACAACCCGCCCCCCCATAACCATATCACCAACAGACAATATTGGAGTTCTTCGCTTCCTGTGTCACCTTGACGCATGGAAAAGGGAGAGCTAAGCGAAACCTTGACGCGGTGGACTGTGTGACCTCGGGGCTCCTCAGAGGGCGTGTTATTTGTGCAGGAAGTGGGAAACAGATAACAGAGAAAGGCTTATTTTGAGACTGCGCCGAACCTGCGAGTGAAAGGCACAGACGTACGTAGAGAGGCAGCGGACGCAGATGACAGGTGATTGTGTTAACAGGCAGGATGGGCCGGGCAGCAAGGTTATCATCAAGGGTTGGTTTGATGTTTATTACCAGGTGTGATGAACATCAAACCACGTTTGAGTAAAAGTTTGCATCCCAGGGTTTCGATGTCTCTGTGAATGTGAGCAGCACCACACATCACATTAAACCTGCTGGTGAGCTTGCGGCGGTGAGGCATTATAGCCTTTGTGTTTATTTTCTTATTGTTTTGCACTTTTTAAAGCAAGGAAATATAAAAGAAGTGTTGGTTTTCCTCAGTGATATCCTGTTGCCAGGTCATTCCCACCTCAACCTGCCCTGACAGATTCCACTGCTGATGCACTTGTAATTACAACAGATCCCGGCTTTTCTAAGCCTTCAGACATACCATGAAAGTGACTTCAGCTAGCTTTCCCCCACTGTGTACTGTGTGTACATGTGTTTCGTGTGTGTGTGCGCTTGTGCCTCTGTGTTTGAATAGCATACAGGGGTGTTGCTAAGGGTGGAAGGCAGCAGGGACTGTTGAGGAGGGAGCAATAAGAGGGCGCGGAATCACAAAGGGAGGAACCAATGGAGAATCCAGCTGCTTTTCACTTAAACCTGCTGGAGTATCAGCAGAAAAGAACGAGGTGAAAAGAGAAGGGGCAGTAATAAGCCCGCTTTACTAATAATAGCTGAAAAAAGAGGCTTGATCACAGTCGGTCTATTGTTTACACAGACACAAACACACTTCAGCTCAGCACATGATTGTGGTGATCTGTGTGTGTGAAAAACATTAGTCAACTAGAGCCAACTGTCCCCCCCACAGGCTAAGTGCATCAAGTGCTTGGAGAACTCTGACATCAATGACTCACTGCCTGTGACCTTTCTCATGTGGTTTCTGAATAAGCAGACTTTAGTTTGTGACCAGCTTTGTGTGTCCTCGGAGCATTTTGCGCTTGTTCATGGAAGTCCTTCATTTCATACAGTACAATGGAGCACTTTTGACTCACTGAGGCTTTTTAATGGAATTTATTTTTCATTTTGCTGAACTATACTCCACAAAGCACAGAAATCACAGTTACTCCATTCAGACATTGTGGAAACCACCAGTAGAGCCTTTCCAGAGAGCTCATTAGGGGTAAAGTTTCTCACATTCTGTTGGAGTCAGACCCTTCTGAGCTGTTAAAATTGCCAATAAAATGCTCCTTCATAACTCATGGGCTCATTTACCTCAGATGGAATCCCCACCCAGTTATCTCTTTGATGTTTATTCAATTTGCCCCAATCCTTTAGTGTTTGTACCGAGCCAAAAAGACGAGTGTGGATATTTCCAATACATTTATAAATGTAGGATTGTGCCAATCCTTGACATAATAAGACTTTTGTCCGGGTAGAGTTCTTGAGAGCAGCCGAGCCCGTCATAACGAGAGACTCCATCGACCCATCTTGGCAGGACCAGAGGCACCCTGTGACATTTTACTGCGGAAACTTGCAGTGGGTGTTGGCCTCATCATTGTGGAGACTCGCTGACTGTCGATTATTGCAAAACAGATGTTCTAACTAGTCAGATGGTTCTAGATGTCCCTAGGTTTACTCCAAAACAGTGAACAGACACAGGTGCTTCTGACCAAAGTTAAAATTACACCCTGACTTATTCTGTGAAAATGTGGTCCGTCCATGAGCTGGACGGTTGCTTGTGTTTAATATAACTTGTCACGTTTGTTTAGGAAAGGAAACATTGAGCATTCCTCTGGATACAGTTATGTCTCAAATACCAACACTTTCATCTAGAGGCAGCATCCAACCAAACTGACAATTTATTCTGTATTCTGCAATATATCATTCTGCAAACAAAACAGTATTAAAACAGGAAATGCTTTCATATGCACTACTTAAAAAGACAAGACCCGCTGTGCACATACACAGGATACTGATCAGTGGAGCCAGGAAAGTATCATTGACGCAGCACTGGAGAGGTCAGTGTTGCTCAGGAAGGTAGTGGGCACTTTGTATCACTGTGATGGGAAGTCCCACCAACTTCCTTGCCTGTATTTTTAGTTTAGTAGAGTGTTTTATTTTTGTGTCATGTCCATGTGCGGTAGGGAAAAAGCCTTCTTGGCTCTGACTGTCTTCTATTTGCCTGAAGAAACTAAATATTTTGTCTGGTTTCACTCTTATCCAACATCTCTTGCATTTATCTTACTTTTCAGCCACTCACATACCAGCATTACCCCTCTAAAACTCTCTCTCCTTCTCATCTAGCCTCTTCACCACAATGTTTCATATCTTTTTATCTTCCGTCTGTCCTTCCTCATCTTTTATGATGCTGTTGTGTTTGCTTTGCTTCTTTTTTGTCCTCAAATCTGCAAAAAAGCCTTGGCTTTCTGGAAACCAAAATCGGAAGGAAAGGAGGAAAAAACTGGAAAATAGAAATCTGCAGATCTCACTAAAGGACTGACAGTGGCATTCCAACGTGTTGCCAAATACTCTGTGGTCAAAGTTTTAATGGGTAATTACATTGAGGGCAAAAGCTGAAAAAGCCTTTACAAGAGGCGGTAACACGGGCTTCTTAGAGATAGAGGCTTCACCCGCGTCCCAAAAGTATGTGCTGTTTGTCTTTATTTCCAAGTTATCACACCCTGTTGAGATGAAGAAATGTTCCACTGACGAGATGAAATCTTGCCGTTTTTGCCTCTCCTCCCGTTCCCGCCAGTCCCTTTGCTGCTGCCTTGCCAAGAGCTCAAAGGGAAAGTTTACTGTGCTGTTGCCTGTCTTCCCTCTTAAAGGGATCATTATCTGGGATGGTATGTTAAAATGAGCAAAAACAGATCACCATTCAGGTTGCATAATCTGTCACACTGATTGAGACAGTGGAGACATGAGGCCACGTTACGTGGAAACAGCTAAAATGTCAGTGTTAAATACTAACCTGAGCCGCAGTTTGTCTGCTTGACACAGGTCGGTCTGCTTTGTGTAATCTGTCATAGCACAATTTATGCAGTGCTTGACATGTGGAGATACAGTTGTGTTCATGTAAGTGCACATGCTTATTCAATGAACACTCTTAGCATGCTCTCTCTCTCTCTCTCTCTCTCTCACACACACACACACACACACACACACACTCCACTGTCAAGTTGTTCAGGTGGGGGTATAGCGTGTGTATCTAACAGATTTATAGCCCGGGGACTAGACTGTAAAAGGCAGAGGAAGGCAACTCTTACCTGTAGTAATATCTAAACAGCACTGTTACATTGACCATGGGCTCTGGGGCTGCACATGTGCATGTGAGGACTTGTTCAGCTCCAGAGGGGAGGTACACAGAGACCGCAGAGAAATTAATGTTGCATGTCTGTTGTGCAGTAGCAACAGGGTGTAAATGGATCATGATGCAGAAGGGAACTTGGCTTCCCAGACATTTAGAATACAATTTTAGCAACAGAGCGGAAAGTAAAACAAACACATATCTTGTACATGCAAAAGAAATGAACAAGGAGTTTAGCCACAAGTTAAGCACTAGTACGTGTCTCATTTTTTCTATATGCATGATTGCAATGAACATAGGTCAACACTATCATAAAGCTTGCCAGTCACTGTCTCCACTGTACTGGTGGTGTTTAGTTAGTAGGCGTGTATTGGGAAGGATTGGTTGATTGTCAATGTCTCAGATGAAACAATAGCGGTATTTGGATAGAATGTGTCACTGGAAAATACTGACTTTTATTTGGTCCCACTTGAATTCCTACATCCTCTTTCAGTATTTCAATTATCCCCTCCTACTCCTTGTGTTTCACACAAACACACACAGTATCAAAAATATCTCTATGCTGAATCCACCAGCCTTCGTTTTCTGCACGTATTCTACAGTTTTTGTAAAAGACTAACTTGTTGACAGCTGAGAACAGCATACACGCTGCTGCTTTTCCACTTCCAAGACTGCATGCTGTGTAATTTCAGAGTTATACTCCCAGTGGTTTAAATGCTCTAAGTATTTGTGGTTTCTTTTGGTAAACCAGAAGTTCCCTAATCTCTTGAATGGCTGGAACTATTCAGTGCAAAGGTACATTATTTACAGTCTGTGATGACTAATTCAAGGTGTTTCAAATTTATCAAGAGGGAACAAGGAAATTCATGAACATAAATGTCAGGAAAAATATGTTATATTTGTAAAATAGTAATTTACAAAGAAATAAGAGCAAATAAAATGTACAATGAGTATTTCCTGCATCTCCATCGCTGCTAACTGGGTAACTCAGAGATATAAATCTAATTCTGGTTCAGATTGAAAGTGTTGATGTCGATGGTGAACATAGCTCTATATACTGTTCTAGGTTACTATAGGGATTGGGAGAGAGAAGGAAGGGATGAGGTACACAGGACAGTGAAATGGTGAAGGAGGGAAGCTAAAGCAACTTTTCCTTAAAAATAGAGGCATCTTTTTGTCAGCAGTGTGTTGGTGGTTTTAAATGACGGATTATTGGGTTGTATTGTATTGATATTTTAACAACACACAGTCTTTTATTCTAAAATACTGCCATATATCTAGTATTACTCTATGTTAACAGTGGTGGAAGTTAGCTAAATACACCTCAACATTTAAGTGCAAATGGTAATGTATTCATTATCAGAAGTTTTATGCTACTTTACTGCTGCTGTGCATTCCAGTGGTGGATATTATACTTTTTATTCACTACAGTGACGGATATAGGAACCTTTAGACACGTTATCAGCGCATAATATAGTGTTACATGCATGTATGATAATTATAACTATATAATACCAATATAACACTCAAAATTTATCCTTGAATATAGTTTGATTTGATGCTAAAGATACGTTTGTTCATTATTACATACAGAACAAGTGAAATATTAATTCAGACGTTTGTATTTGACGTTGTTTTATTGATGTCTGTATTGATTTTATGTAGTAAATCTTTTCTCCCCCATTCTATAACCATCATAAGACACTTCCGCTTTACATAACATTAGTAACAAAACTGACACTTGTTTATATTGTGCTGGGAAAAAACCTAGAAAAAGAATTGTTTCCGTTGCAGTTTCTACTGGTGTTGCAGTCTTTTTTGCATGGAAATAAATTGGCCTAACTAAACAGAGTTTTATTTTGAAGGTCGCACCGGAAAAGCTCGTACTTGCGTCGGCAAAGTGCAGCGCGTCGCACTTAAGAGGAGCGTCCCAGACTTTGCGCCCATGGACTAAAGTTGTAGTTTGAGTTTAACTCTCAGTATCTGCTTGGCTGATCATGTTCAACGAAGGAGGAGATAAGAAGCAAAACAGAAAGCTGAGGTGGATATGACTTATATAAATAATTAATCTGACTGTGATTCACTGGCCGGAGGTGCGCTCCTACGGGCTGTGGTGGATATACTTGGCTTTCTGAAGAATCCCTACCACTTGTTTTGTAATTTGCTTCGGTGGAACTGATTTCTAACCATTGTGATGGAGACCCGCGCGCTGTGGACATGGATGCTGTTGTGTTTACTCCAGCGGCCATCGGCCGCACAGAACCCCGCACCTGAAGGAGGTAAGTTCCTAGGAGGGTATGGGCATCGCTCATTCACTCGAATACAAATAAAACAACGTAAAAGCGCATAATCATAGACTGTTTAAGTCATCTGTGATGATAACACACAGTAATACTTCTAACAGATAAATGAATTTGGAGTAAATGTGCAACATATTTTCACTTCACGTTTCTATTTGTGTGCTTAGAATACACACAAAAGCCAGCCACTACACATCTTTTCCTCAGTTAATATAGAGTGCAATTAAAGGTGTAATATTAGATGCAGTCACTTTGCCACTATAGGAACTGATGCTCCCACAGGAGGTGGAGGGACTGTCTGGCCAGGGTGGATCAGGGTGGGGTTGATATTACACCAGTGATCTCAGTGACATGGCATGACTCCAGGTACTGAATTGTCAGTTGATGAAATCCTACAGCCTGGGGCAGTGATTCCCAAAACCTAGAGAGTGAGGGAATGCAGGGACTATACATAGGCATTGTGTAGATGACTTCAGGCAGTCTTCATAACACCAAAGAAGGGAGATTATTTCCCATATTATTGCCAGCTGATGAAATGGTTTGGCTGTACAACAGTGGCTACAAAGAGCAAGCAGTAAAAAGTTTCATCTAAATGAATATTTTCGAAATATATTTAATAATCCATTAGGAAAGAAAAACGAGAACAAGTGTGACAACTGATTCAGTTTTCCATATTTAGACTTTGTGTTTGTATGTGTTATTAAAAACTAATTTGATTAACACAGAGAACCACCTCAGTAAAGTGTCTCCAATTTCAAACAAATCTCTTGTTGTGGGTAAAGCTGGGGACCATGACGTGTCTTGAGAGGCTAAACCTGGTGGGGGTGACACCAGCGAGTCTGATCTTTATGAATGTGTTAGTGAAAGACAGGCTGTCACTTTGCTATTTCCAATAATAGGGTGAGATGGCACCAACATGCCATAATCTAATTAGGCTTTTTATAAGCGCACTTGCTGTTTTTACTGCAGACCTTGTTAAATAAACGTCTTCTTCCCACAGCCTGCAGTCACTGAGAAACGGAGCTCAAGTTACTTAATTTATGAGTCTTTAAACAGTTTATTGTATCCTTTGCATTTGGACGCTCGTTAGTTTGACTGTTCTTGTTCTGTTCGAATTTTCGGATTCCACTAATCATGCAACATCCCACATCTCTGTTTGTCTTGTTGTGTGTGGCCTTGTCAGGTGTTGACATATTTCTGGACGCTCACAAAACCTATATTGATGAGACACAGACGGTGTATTCAACAGTTTGCAAGACCTTTTTTCCAGAATCTCAAACATTACCTGCTAATAGAGAACCAATACATTTGATTTATTGTGGTAAAGACAAAAGAAAGCTGCATAAAAAGAAGCCTTTTCTCTAGATAACCAGTAGAGAGGCTCTCTCCAGGCAGAGGTACGGGTACGTGGGATGTCCTATGGAGCAGCCACTTTGCTCTAAAGTCCAAGTCCAGAGATGGGAGTAAATCTTTGGAGTGATGGACAGAGCCTTCACGTGTGCATGTGTGTGCACATGTTTGGTTTGTGTGTATACATGCTTGGCTGCGTTCTCAGCTTTCAACACCTTCAAGTGTTATCAACACCTCTTGTCAAACATGCACATTTAAAAAAAAAAGAGGCGTCCAGGGAAAATAAAGATTTCCAAATGTGCCTGCACTATAATGGCAGTTTTTAATCTAGATGTAATCTATATGGCTTTCATCTCTCACACGTTTATGTTTTCCTTTCTCCTTAACGCTTGCTTAGATTTTAACAGTGGGTGTTTTTCTTTCTGCACAATCTGAAGATCTGCAGCAGTTCTGTATATTGCTTTTGGATTTAGTCTCCGCTGTGTTTCTCTCCCTTTCTCTCTCCCTGCTCTGGATACGGCCATCCAACATTCCTCCTCGTCTCTCGCATGGAACTTGCCAGTATGCACCCCCCCCCCCACACACACACACATATACACCTCACCCCCATCTCACTGTTCTCCTTTTAACGCCTGTTATTTTCTCTCATCCTACTTCCATTCTTCACCCTCTCTCCCTCTTTCAGTAACACCCAGCAGCTACTGGTTTCCCTTTATCCCGTACTTAACTCTGGTTTTAAATTTGTTGCTGTTTCAAATGCAGAAAACCGGGGGAAAACACCACTTTTGAAGTTATCTTAATGCTGGCATCAGTTTGTATTTCCCCTGTTTGCTTTGATTTGTCCGTACCCTCACTCTAATCACTTAAGTCTATTTGCTTCTGACTTTCTGCTGCTTTCACTTTGACAGTATCCACCGTAAGAAGTTAGTGAGACTGATGTTCCAAGAAGCTGCTTGGAGAAAGGGAGGGAGATTGTGTGTGTGTGTGTGTGTGTGTGTAAGTGAAGCATGAAAGAGGATGTGGAAAAAGTTGTAGGAGTACAAAGGAATGATTCTCCAGTCTCAAATATGCAATCAATATGCATCAAATGCTGCCATAGGCTGCAGAAATCAATTTGAATATTTGATATACACATTATTGAATGTATGAATCTCTGTTTTTCCTCCTCAGTGCTGAACTGCTGTGAGGGCGATGTCCTCTTCTTAGTGGATTCCTCTGGGAGTGTGTCATCTTACGAGCACTCCCGCATGCTCACCTTCCTGTCGGAGCTCCTCCGTCCCTTCTCGCTAGGAGAGGACCAAGTGAGGGTAGGTCTTCTCCAGGTGGGCACCCAGCCACGCCTTGAGTTTGGCTTTGACACCTTTAAGAGCCAAAGTGGCCTCCAGGGGGCTTTGAGGAACATCAAACCTCTCAGGGGAGATACCAACACGGTGGAGGCGCTGAGAATGGCAAAGGAATTGCTGCAGAAACCTGGGGACGTGAACGCGGCCCGAGCGAGGCTTCCAAGAGTGCTGGTGTGGTTAACTGATGGGGTAAAACCAGGTGATGTGATTGGACCCATGGCTGAGCTGCGGGACGATGGCGTGGCAGTGCTGGTGGTCTCCACTGGCCACGGAAACTATCAAATTTTCAGGCAGGTGGTGAGCCCCCCTTTGGAAAACCACTTGCACTTTGTGGACATAGATGATATGAGTATCATCTTAGACGACCTGCGGGACGCCATCATTGGTGAGTTTATGGGGGATTTGGAGTTTGCCGCCAATAAAATTACACATTTTCTAAAATGTCTTTACATTTCTATGGTACACTGCCTGCATGTGGTTAAATTACATAATGCCATTTTTCTCCAGCTTCAACAAAGAAACTATTTTACATAAGAAGACAAATATCAATAATTATATGTTGTCATCAGGGGATTTTCCAGATGCACAAGACAGCATCTGCTAAAATGTTCTTTTTAACGATTTCAGCTGCTGTTCAGTTTAAATGTGTGACTTGTCTCTGTGCTTCCCAGTAATTCCACACATGTTCTTGAAGACAGTGAGACTAAATCGGGACCAGGACACTGATAATGTCTATGTGTGCTGGGAAGAGTCCCTGTAATGAGATAGGCTGATCTATTAATGGATTAATGATTCAACTTCCCTTGCCGCATCCTCCAACACTATGCCAGACATGATACATATATATATTTATATAACGACACCAGGGAGGTCACCTCTTTCTCTGGCCAGATTAGGTAACTTGGTAACACTCATTTACAAGGGACACCTTAGCAGTTACACAATATAATGTATACTTGTGTTGTAAGACATGATATATACTATAAATAAAACTAAAATACAATAAGAAGAAATGCGCTAGTTCGGTGTGTGTAAAGATCCTGCCGCAGTCAATGCATCCGTTGCATATCATATTTTGTTGCAGGGCCTCTCTGGCTCGGCTATTTCAAGTTGTCTTGCATGGGTTATAATTGCATTTAGAAACCTAAGTCTTGTTGTCAACGTGGGTGGCTGTCTGCAGCCAGAGCATTTTTAGCTGAGGAATATCTGTTTTGTCATCTTCACTCTAACTGTCCTTCTGTTCTCCCTTTGCAAAATTATAACTTCTTTTGTAATCTTAACCGACCCATGCACACGCACAGGAACCTCATCCTTTTTCATCCTGTCTTGAACAGAGATTATTCGAGCTGAACGAATCCACGTGCGTGATGTCTCCACCAACTCTGCCACGCTCCACTGGCGACCTGTTCTGTCTGGGTTGACGGGCCACTACGAGATTCGCTTTCGTCCAGTTGCAACAGAAAGCTCTGGAGGTGTTGGAGATGGAACAGGGACCAGCCCGAGCACCAGTGGCGGTCACTACCAGAGACTTATTGAGCCTTCGCACTCCAGTAGTGCCCGGCTAACGCAGCTGATGCCTGAAACCACCTATAGTGCTGAACTGATCCCTCAGTCCAATGAGATTGGGTTTAACCCACTCTCTGTCACCTTCATGACAAAACCAGGTAGAGTTCAATCCTATGTGTGATATGTAAAACTCGTACCAGGACTAGTCACATTAGGTTATTTAATCTTTCATTGGTTTGTTATACTGCAGAATGGTTACAGAACACTTACTCCTCAAATATTAGAATCTGACACTTGAATTGGATTTCATTGTGCATTGAATGTTGCTTCTTTGAACTATTAACCAGACAAACAATTTGAAGATGTCACCGTTGGTTCTTGGAACATATTAGCATCATTTTATACTGTTATTTGACATCTTATACAGTAACTGTTAATTTTACAGGTCTGAATTACTCCCCCCAAATAATCTTGTCTATAATAATCAAGTATATTTAATAGTACATTAACAAGAAAATTATTAAATAAAAGGACAAAATAAAATGAGATTTATTTAAATAGGTAGAATATTGCAGTTACAGCTTACTAGTAAGTTGTAAAATGATGAGTAAAGTGAAGTGTGAAAATTATACTGGATTATCTGCAGTGTCCTGAGGTTGGTTTTCTTCTGCCTCCCCATACATCAGAGTTTTTGGGCCCAGCAGTGGTGACAATCTCTGAATCTGGACAGAGGAGCGTTCGAGTGAGTTGGGGTCCTCTTCAACCGGAGACTGTCACAAGTTACTACATCGAATACTCTGCCCTGCCCACGGGCAAACTCCATGCTCTCACTGTGGGAAGAACGCAAAATTCTACCCTCCTCGGAGATCTCCAGCCAGATACCACCTACTTGGTCACTGTTACTGCCCGATATACCTCTGGAAAGGAAAAGGCCATGTCCGTCAAAGTGTGTACTCAGGAAGGTGAGACATGTGAAGGAAATGCAGTCCAACCTGTCAAACCAGGCTCTGTTTTCTGCACGCTCAACCTAATTCTACAACAGACCTGAGCTGTTAGGAAAGCCGTATCAGTTGTCTGCCAGTCTCTAACGTTTCCTCCGCTTCCTTCATATCCACCTTTTTAAATTGCTCTTCTGTTTCATTTTAAAATACACACAAGACACAAACACTAGGCTAACTTCTCTGTGGTCTCCATCTTCAGTGACGCCAGCCCTCGCAGATCTCCAGCTGACCACAGTCGGCAGTGACTCAGTGCAGGTCGACTGGAGGGGCGGTACAACTGGTGTGAGGGGCTACTGGCTCACCTGGGAGGGACATCAAAGTTCTACCCAGCGCTCCTCCCTCTATCTGCCGCCAGACTCTTTGTCAACGCGTCTCACACACCTCCCCCCGTTAGCTAGAGTGTGTGTGTCACCCATTTACCGTATGTCACGTGGGGACGGACTGTGTTGCACAGCACAGTTTCATTCAGGTGAGTGGTGGCAGGGTGTAAATTAAGTTATATTAACCGGTAAGAATAATGTAATAACCAGGACCTAATGCTGGCATACAAAGTGGAGGAGGGGTCAACACCTTAAAGTTCACCTGTAAAATGCTTTTAATTTAACCCATACCCTGTTTAATGTAAAAATCACTTATGTCAACTTGAGTTTAATAGACGTTACGTGGTGTAACTGTTTTGTCACAGTGCAGATTTTGCATATGATGAAATGATGGACGAACTGCTGATAAGCATGACATATTTGCCCAGTTTAGCTCTTTAACCCCTTTATTTTTACAGTGTTGCAAACTAACTGTTTCCACTTCTTCAGGCTAATTGCTTCTGGCTTCATCTCCACGTTTGTATGTATTTATGTATGGATGCATTCACCAAACAAGATACAGCAGGTTAAAGATCTGTTTCCAGTTTTTTTTCACTCAGCTACTATGTTGTTATTTAGTGTACAGTTTTATGAGTGGTTTCTTGGCAAGAAAACATGGCACTTGGCAAGTGCATTTCTCCAGAACTTTGTGCTTCTTGTACAGTGGAGGTAAATGTGCATATGATCTTTTTTAATCTGAGTAAAAAAACCTAAATATGCTGTAATGTAAATTTTTATTGCTGTAAGCACCACAAATGACCACATTCCTGTGTTGTATTGGGGAGGAGACAGATATGACATGTGCGCTTATCTCAAAAACTTGGTAAATAATACCTGTCTGCAAGTCTAAACAACACCACAAGTGAGAAAATATGTGTTTTTGTAATTTGAGGTTACTGACTAAACTTGCTGCACTCCATTTGCTGTCTGATGGTAGTGTTCATTGATACAGCACCTGTAAATGCAGTAATGTGAACATCTCAATGACTGTTTTTTTCCTTCTCTGCCCTTTAGATGCATTACCATATGGCTACCAGTTATAGCACCGGTAATCTGCAAGTGCACCTTACCAAACATGGAGTGATGATGACGAGGAGAAAACTGACTTTCATCCGTAATTCCTTTCCATGCCTCTCCCGTTTGTGGACATCCTGCAGGGGAGATATGTGATTTGGCTTACTGTGCACTCACTCATGTGAAAGCCGCAGACACTTGAGACTGCTGTGGGACAATGTGGTTACATGTTGACTGCTACAATCTGCAATACAGTGGACTACTTGCTTTTCAGTTTCTTTCGTGTCATTTGGTTGACACCTGTACTCAACGTATTTTGCTTCAGTTAAAAGATGAATGTGCAAGTTAAAAGTAATTTCTTGGGTCTGTTTTGAAAATACAGAGCAGAGCATGCAGGGAATGTTAAATATCTTATGTGACTTGTCTTGGAGAGGAGCTTTGCGCCATATGTGGGCCTCATGCCCGAATCAGCATTATTTTCAATTTCTGCTTCTGAGAACATCTGATTTACATTTAGAAATGAATAGTTATGACTTCTACTTAAATTACTCTTTCAGCACGTTTGAAAACAACATGGGAACGTTAACATGACGGGATCATCAGGATTGCTTTGAACTTTCAAGAAATTACGAACAGACCAGGCCACATGCCCTGAAACTACAGAGATGCTGCATTTGATACGCATGTTTGACTGAGAGTCTAACGTTGGTCTTTGGACAAAAGGCAGATCCGTTAGTCATATTTATTAATCGAAAATTATACTTGCATGAGAATTAATCTTGTGCAGTATTTGAAGACGTGTTGTTTACACTTTTAGGCTGTTACCCTTGTAAGCCAGTCTTTCTATGCCCCTACTGCAAAACTCTTTTACAGCTCACAACGTGTTTCACTCTCAGAGGAAATGCATTCTTTGACCACTTTTGAAATTTAACACACGCTTGCAATAAAGTCCTTTAATAATTTTGTTCATACTAATTGTATATTCTTTCATTATAGCAACAAACAACAACAGAGGACGTGACATGAGTTTGAACCCTTTTAGTGACTTTCATTGGAATACTAAACTACAGAGGCTCCCTTTCTAATTACTTCATAACAAAATTGTACCTTAAAGACACATAAACATATCTAGTATTGTCTTTTATAATAGTTTCCAATAGCATGATTTAGCACCAGTTCATTTGTTATAAAAAATACTGTTCATCTAAGTGAGAGCAGGGTAGGTTTGCAATGATGTTAAAATTATAATGCATATTTGATATTAATGCACTTAAGTAGATTATTCTCTCTGTCTCCTTATATATTATGTATATATATTACTGCACCTAGGTTACCTAAACAACCTAACTGGCAGGGCTGAGCCACACTCTACAATAAATGTGTATCAAGGCTTCCCCCTACAGGTTGGAAAAAACACCTTCAACTATTAGATGGTTATTATATGTATATTCACTGTGAGTTATTTATATTGAGGGAAATCGGTTTGGTAGTCTCTCTGTCTTTCCTCAAATCAAAATATTGAATTTAAAGTTATTTAATGTTTTTTTGGTTTTTATTCTATTATTCATTAGAGCTGGGAACTTAATGGACAGCAATGGGAATTTTTGGACCGTAAAAGAAAACAACACCTATCGAAAAGTACTTTGTGGTAAAGTTCATTTTGAAATTGACAGGGAGCTCTTGAAAACACCAGCAGCACCTGAAGGCAGCAGCAGCAGTTTTGTAACCAAACAGTAGGGGGCGTCATTTTCCCCGGTCCCGTTAGCCCATCAAGCTGCACTACCCGACTCTGACATTTTGAAGATGGAGGCTGTTATGCTCTAGACCAGGATACCTAGAAAGCACAGCCTGCGAGTTTGGGAGCTCTGTTATGACAACATTTCCATTTGGTCCAGGTAAATGAAAACGTCTGGTTACGTCGCTAACGAGAATGCGTTAGCGTCTTTGCAAAGTTAGGTAGCTAGCACAAATGACAGCCAGCTCAGCGAATGTCAACGAACGGGCTAGTGCAGCGAACATTAGCTAAGCTAGCAACAGCGGATCAACTACAACGTAGTTTGAGATAAGTGATAAGCTAACACATCCAACTGCTGAGTTTCCTTAGCGACAGATAATTAGCCTGTCTTTTAATGCAGAAGCCAGGTAGGAGCTAGCTGTCATCAGGAAGGAGAGGAAGATGTTTGGTGTCTGTGCTAGCTAACGTTATCAAGCTAGCAAATCATTTCGTGAACCGTTTCCTGGTTTTATAAGCTGGGGTTGTTAACTTAACCGACTCGGCGTTTAGGAAATGGGAGGTGTGCTTCTTTCCTTGACTATGCGTAAAGCGTAGAAAAACTGCTAATATTTAATATATGTTATGTAATAACGTCTCTTCCTCTGATGCTTTTACTTTCTCCGTAGCTAACCTGACTTGGCTAGCAATACCTGTGACATTAAAGTCTGGGATGTTTGATGGTTCCTGATAACTATCCAACTGTACAGTCTCTTATTAAGATTATATTATACTCTTTATTTAGCAATGGATGCGGCGCAGGAAAGTCATCCCAAATTGATTCCGTTGCCGTTGTTAATATTGAAATCTGCGATGACCAAAACATCCTTTATCTGAAGTTAAGAGTTTGAAGAGTAAACCAGTTAAAGTTAATACTTTAATAAAAAGAAACTTTTAGCTGGATAAAATGTTGACAGCTGTGGCAGAAATATTTCCGCAGTACAGAAACGTTACATAACTGTGTTGCTTCTGGATGTTACCTATGTTAGTCATCGGTTTCTCAACATGCCACATTAGGTCGCCCTGTGGATTTGTGTGTCTGCAGGTGGAGGCAGGTGGTGTGAGTAGAGAGCAGAAGACACATCGGCAGCATGTACTCCGAGTGGCGCTCGCTGCAGTTGGTGGTGCAGAGTGACCAGGGCCACCTGAGTGTGCTGCACACCTACCCGCCCAGCGTGGGCACGGAGGTGGCGAATGCTGTGGTCAAACCTCTGGGCACAGCTGTGAGCCCTGTTGCCACAGAGAACATTCTCAAGACAGACAAAGAGGTAAGAAAATGTCAACTATGCAACTATCCATACCTGTTAAATATCTTGGTAGCCTGCCAAGGCGCTAGCTCCATGACCAAAACCTATTTACACAAAGCTTTAGGAGGGTTGGTCTCAATGATCCATCATAAGGTGTTTTGTAGCAACACCCAAATACCAGTGGGCAATGTGAACCATACTGCTCTGCTCTAGGTTAATGTGTTTTTTTACTGTTTTAGGGCTTTTAAGGTGATATCTTTGATGTAGCTTCCCTAGAATATAAAGGCCAAATTCATGGAGTGCTATAGATATTGTTTCCCATGTGTATTTTGCAAAAATAAATATAGGAAACCTCCTTCAAGTGGGTTTTTATATGTTAAAGACCATGTCATATATATTAGATTCTGCTCAGTTTTTCGGTGTGCTCCATTTGATCAGTTAAAAAAAATCCCTTCATATCTGAGTTATACGGGAAGTTAAGCTACCACACACTGTTGTGAGCAAGTTTAAAGCAGATCTCACAGCAGGCCAGGAGTTTCAGTTAATAATATGACGGTAGGAAGTGAGGTGAGAGAATTTTCATTGAGTTAAAAATAACTCAATGTACCTCAGGTACACCATTCATCTGAAGTGCAGCTGGTTAAAAGTGCAGCTTTTTCTTTGAACTTCACTTTATTCTAAAACATCCTGCTAGTACTGACCCATGGATCATGATTTATACAAAAGACACTGTAAGAAATTCTACTCAAAACAGGCAGAGTTGTTATTTATGGGTTCAGGGCCACGATAATGATTGGAATAGCATTTCTTTAGTTGTTGTCTGCAGTATGATCATCAGATTTTCATACACCACCATTTGAATATTGTCTGGTCTGTTTTTGATTAATCAAGAAACTAAGAAACGTGGATTGGTATCACTATGGTTACCGTGATCCTGGGGTAGACGAACACAGACAGAGGAATCTCTGGGTTCTTTTTATGACAGCAGTCAATACAACTGTGTGTGCGCGCCCATCCTGGTGAAATTTCCACCATTCTACATCCAGCAGCATGACACAGTAGTAAGTTGTATAGTTACTTTCAACTTAAATTAATCCGAATGGTTTGGTTCCTAGGTGAAGTGGACCATGGAGGTGCTGTGTTACGGCCTCACCCTCCCTCTTGAAGGGGACACTGTCAAGCTTTGTGTAGATGTGTACACAGACTGGATGATGGCCTTGGTGTCGCCCAGGGACTCAATGCCTCAGCCAGTGGTCAGGGAGCCCAATATGTATGTGCAGACCATTTTAAAACATCTCTACAACGTCTTTGTACCAAGGTATGTCGTCCTATAGAGATTCCTGTAGCTGCAGTTTTAAATGTAATTGTGCTCTTTGCACATATTTTCGCTGCAGTCATCCTAATACATATCTGACTAATGTAACGGCTGCTTATTTATTTTTCCTTACACGCTTTGTTCTCCTCATTTTAAGCGTTTTTTGTCCCCCCCCCCCCCAGGCCTGAACAACACAGTTTAAACCACATCAGGCTTTGCCAGCAGGTTCTGACTGCAGTTCAGAAACTGGCACGGGAGTCCCTCTCCATGGTGAGAGAAACCTGGGAGGTGCTGCTGCTCTTCCTGCTCCACATTAACGACACGTTGCTTGCCCCACCCACGGTTGGAGGTAAGCCTTTGTGTATTTACTTAGTTATTAGTGGTAATTATTAACAACAATAATCACTTAACATTTCCACTTTTGCCAGTTGGTGTAGCAGAGAAACTGGCTGAAAAATTGATGGCAGTGCTGTTTGAAGTGTGGCTGCTGGCATGCGCTCGCTGTTTTCCTACGCCGCCGTACTGGAAGACGGCAAGGGAGATGCTGGCCAACTGGCGACACCACCCACCTGTAGTAGAGCAGTGGAGCAGAGTGACTTGTGCCCTGACCTCCAGGTTAGAAAGGCATCAGTTGAACTTCATGCGACTTTGGATTTAAAACAATATTTGTCACTGAAAGGGAGTTTGACTTATACTTGTTTTAGAGAGAGTTTATGACTTATTGGTCTTTTCTGCTGAACAGAACTTTAAAAAGTATTATCCTTACTGTGTACTGACAACTGTAAAAAGAAATGATAACTGTAAAAATAGTATTTTTTGTTATCAATCAGTTTGTATCCTCTGAGTGTCACAGTCTGTGTCTTCTGTTGATTTTCTACAAACCAGACTTTTGCGTTTTACCCATGGACCGTCCTTCCCACCTTTTAAAGTTTCTGACGAGGATTCCAACCTGATTCCTGTGGAGATGGACAATGACTGTGTGGCACAGACATGGTATCGCTTCCTCCACATGCTCAGGTGCAACTATTCTTTCAACTTACCATGTCACGGTTTATTTGTGTTGCGTTTTAAGGGACAGAGAAGTTGTAACACAGAATGGAACTTAAATACCTCATATCTCTTTCTGTGTCCCTTCCGTATTTACTCAGCTTCCTGATTCAACAGGTTTTTATTTTGTGAAATGACTATGTCAAGTAAGTTGAGGTCTTTTTAGAAAGTAAAAATCATCACAATATGATCACAGTGAGGGACTCTTATTTTCATACATTCTACCCAAAATATGATATAATCAGATATTTAAACAAGTTAAAGTGTGTTTCCATCTGTAAGCATTTTGTTTAATCAAAGAATTTGTGGTTTATTTCCAGCAATCCAGTGGATCTTAGCAACCCTATAATAGTGAGCACCACCCCAAAGTTTCAGGAACAGTTTCTCAACTCCAGCGGCATCCCTCATGACGTGGTGTTGCATCCGTGTTTGAAGCAGCTACCCCAGATCTTCTTCAGGGCCATGAGGGGCGTCAGCTGCCTCGTGGATGCTTTCTTGGGTAAGAGGATATTGACTTGGGAGCTTTCGGGAGAAACGGGCTTGTTAGAAATCCTGTCAAGTTATCATTGCTGCAAAGCGTTTCGCAATGCATGATATTAGGTTTTAGAAGTGCAAAATGTGTCGTTCCAGTTCATTGGTGTCGATTCATGTCACTACTATGTCAAACTGCAGTCTTTAAACTTGCTTTGACGTAACCCATCGCATTCAACATGTTTATACAACACAGGCCTGGGTAGCATTACATGTAATCAGACAAAAGTGAAAACAGGCATGCTGTTTATTGCCTAAAATGTAAAGTCTGTACTAGAGAATGAAATGTTTGACTTAGAAACATGTCAGTGTGTATTTTTCTTTTTACACTGTAGGTGTCTCTGTTGAAAAGAGAGATGTGCGGGAGAGGGTGTTCTCTTTTTGTCCAGTGCTGCTCTCTCATGGTACAGACATCAGCTGATACATCAAACATAATGAAACAGATATATGATGGAGTGATTTATTTACTGGTGGTGATAGTATTAACAACTCGAATTAGTCTTACTGTAGCGAAATTACTCTCTGACGCAACTCTCAAATGTTCAGACTAAACCACGACGTCATCAACAGTGGGTCGTTGAAACACAATCAAGATGGTTGGAAATCAATTACTGGTGATTTGTATCTAACCATTGTCTTGCACGTCTACAAACGAATTGACTCTGATCAACTCACAGACTCCAACGCCACATTTTCTTCTCTCTCATAACATCAAAGTGGGAAATGGTTAAACATGATTATATTTACCGAAGGAAAGCTCTGTCTGGTGAAACAGTTGGGGGGAGGGGTTAAGATTTGCAGCTCATTTTCCTTTCATTTCAACAGGTATATCACGCCCCAGGTCTGACAGTGCTCCACCCACTCCAGTTAACAGAATGAGCATGTCTCCCCCACCCTCCATCGCCAACACCACGCCTCCTCACAGCCGCAAGCAACGGCATACAGTGGTCACCAAAACCACAAGCAAGAGCTCAACTGTAAGTCCTAATGTTAATTTAAACCATAAAAAAGGAAAGAGAAAAAGGTAAAGTCTCTTATTTTCCCTGAGTAAGAGAACACACACGCTCTTTTTTAACACGTCCTACCCCTATGCTAACCCTAACCCTAACCCTAACCCTAACCCTAAAGATGTGGTTAACACCTGTCCCTCCAAACCATGCAGGCCTCTGGTCAGCCAACCAAAGCATCCCAGCAGCAGCAGCAGCAGCAGCAGCAGCAGCAGCAGCAGCAGCAGCAGCAGCAGCCGCAGCAGCAAACTTCATCCTCCCCGACACTGCTGTCCAGCCCCAACCAGAGCAGCTGGGAGTCTCGGCCTCTGCCGGCACCGGCACGGCCAAAGGTCAACAGCATCCTCAACCTGTTTGGCCAGTGGCTCTTTGACGCCGCTCTGGTCCACTGTAAACTCCACAGCGGCCTCAGCCGAGACACTAGCATGACTGGTAAGAAGTGAGATGATCACCAGTAGCGTTTCCATTAGTGCATGTCATGTTGCTGTTTGTTAGTATCTGTTTCCGTGGAGTTAGCTGTGGTTTTGGTGTCTGTGCTATTTTTTTATTGTATGTCGTTGGGATCTCCGTTCCTTTTTTCACCATTTTCTCTGAAACGTATTCGTGCCTTGTGTGTGGAGGGCTTGGTTAGAAGTGGCCTGGTGTGAAATTTCCATCTGATTCTAAGTCATTTACATCTACCAACTATTCAAACATGGATACAACTGCATATACACTATATAACAATATGTTAAGGACACCATACCGCCTCATTTATTGGTAAAACCTTCACTAGATTCACTAGAGGAGTCGGTGACAGCACATACAGTACTTAATATTTGACGATGCATTGGCACATCATTGGCTCTCCATTTATTTTTCTCTTTTTGGTGTAGTGTCCTGCACGTGTCTACCATGTCTGATTAATGTTAGACTTGTATTTAGTCAAAAGTCATGTATTGAGGAGAACAAAAAGCAATTCATGCCTTGTATGAATTGATCCCAAAATATTGGATCTGCTTTGATTTTGTGTCTCTCCACTATTTCTGTTATCTTGCAGCCTCTTTTATCCAAATTCTCCTTTCTTATAAATCTTGTAAGTAGGAACGGCAGCTTTTTTTCCTCACTTGATTTGCGTTTCTTGACAAATCTTCCTGCATTTTACTTGAGTTTCTTCATGGTCACTGCCATTATCATCGTTTTCTGTTCCCATTCCTTGTCATATATAAAAGTTCACCAGCGTTCTCTCGGCGTATCTCCAGAGGTGATGGAATGGGTTTTACCGACTGACCACTTGTATCAATCATAACGTTGCCAGTTTGTGACGCCACCCAGTTTTAAGCTGTCATTTTTCTTTTGTTTGGGTCACACTAATCTTTATTTAGTTTCAACCCCCCCCCCATTAATGTTTTGTTTCTTGTAATTTCCTTTTGTATTGTCAGTTAACTTTGGTTTGGATTTTATTGGTTTGGTGCCTCAATGCATGAAGTGAATGTCCTGTACTTTGATTGACAGTCATAAGATTGTAAGGAAGCTGACACAGGGATTTTGCTTTGCGGCCTTGCAGCAGACTGGTTCATTTTGTTATGAGCACATTACGCTACACGTGTGTTATGCCACCGATAGGTAGAAGTCTTTGGCAAACTCTTTGTGTCAGACGTTCCTTTATTGAATGCATTCAAATGATGTGAGTGTGTGTTTGCAGTCAAGTCTTTATGATAGTGATCAAATGTATGCTTTGTTGCGTTTTGGTTTTTCCAGTTTTAAAAGTTCACTTTTTGTTTATTATGCATATAGTAGATACACATTTATATTTGCGTGTTTCTCATGCATGCGTGAATTTAAATAATCACATGACAATTCACTCCCACTCTCTATAGCAATAGCTACTCAAGTGGGTCTGGAGTTGAGAAGGAAGGGTTCCCAAATGTCCACAGACTCCATGGTGTCTAACCCCATGTTTGATGCCAATGAGTTCCCAGAGAGCTACGAGGCAGGACGAGCTGAGGCCTGCGGGACTCTATGCCGCATATTCTGTAGCAAGAAGACTGGAGAAGAGATTCTGCCTGTTTACCTTTCAAGGTAACCTAGTTAGTCTTTGTTTGAAATAGCCTAACTGTGCTCATGTTACTACAATAAGTGGGCTTTAAGCTTATCTAGTACACTGGGTACAAGTTCAGTAAAAACAACAAACGTCGCTACTCCTTCTGTTCCTGCAGGTTCTACATGGTCCTAATACAGGGTCTCCAGATCTCTGATTTCATCTGTAGACCAGTTCTGGCTTCTATTATTCTCAACTCTTCCTCTCTCTTCTGTACTGACCTGAAGGGCATCAATGTGGTGGTGCCCTACTTCATAGCTGCTTTGGAGACTATTGTACCAGACAGGTTGGACTAACTTATTGTTGTTGTTATTTTAAATAGATCTTTTTTATTATATGACAAGCTTGTATCTATGAGATGTGTTGTGCTCTTCCAGGGAACTGTCAAAATTCAAAATGTATGTAAATCCTACCGACTTGAGGAGGGCTTCCATCAACATCCTGCTTGCTATGTTACCATTGCCACATCACTTTGGCAATATCAAATCAGAGGTAAAAGCTTTGGTATCTGACTGTCTTAGGTTAATTGAAGGCGTGATGCTTTTTTCTAGATTTTCAGTAACACGATGCTTCTTGATATTAACACGTCAGTAAAGCAGGCCCATGTTGTTTTCATTGTTTTTGTACAAACCAGATTGTTAAGTTCACTGAGTTTGTGTTCTTCAGGTTCTGTTGGAGGGAAAGTACAATGAGGAGGATGGATGGCCTCATGACCAGCCCATGTCTTTTCTGTCCCTGAGGCTACGTCTTGTCAATGTCCTCATAGGAGCACTGCAGACTGAGACTGATCCCATTAACACACAGTTCATCCTTGGTACCTTCCCGCTTACATCTTCTTCATCCAACTATTTTTCCTCTCCATATTACTTGTGCTGACTTGAACCATTTTTCATGGTTAAAGTTTTTATATTGCTCTATTATAAATCATTTTCTCCCTCTCAGGCGCAATGCTTAATATTGTTCAGGACTCAGCCCTGTTGGAGTCCATAGGTGCACAGACTGAAACAGTAAGGCTTCTATAACTGATAAACTGTTATTATTTGATGGCGCTGGCTGCAGTGTGACGGACTGGACATGACGTTTGCTGTGTTTCTGCGGTGATAGGGGAGTATAGACGGGAGCCACATGACAGTGAAGAGTCACAGTCACAGCCGTACCAACAGTGGAATCAGTTTCACCAGTGGAGGCAGCACAGAGGCCACCAGTCCAGACTCTGAGCGTCCTGCCCAATCCTTGCTTCGAGACTATGGTAAAGCACACAAATGCTACTCATACACTAATATCTTCATGCTTGGTGAATTAACACAATACTGGCAGCTTAAGTCAGATAATGCCTAACATGCTTGTTAGTGTATCGGTGCAAAACATACCCAGAATGCATTAAACATAACCTTTTATATTAACATCTTTGTCTTTATAGCGAACGTGGTTAAAGTGATGTTCAGAGTTAAGAAGCGTTGGGTAAAATGTCTTTGTAGGTGGTAGAAAATGATTTGTTGCTGTGATGTGTTGGGTGCCAGTTCGGATGTTTTTTTGTTTTGTTTTTTCTCAAATTGATTGGATGCAGCAATGTTGCCTCATCAATCAATCAATCAAGTGTCTTTTTCTCAGAAGGGCTGAGTGATGCTCAACTGAATTAATGTGTTATGATGACATAATCATGTGAGGGGTTGTTTCAAATATATATATATATATATATATATGTGTATATATATATGTGTATATATATATGTGTATATATATATGTGTATATATATATGTATATATATTTAAAGGAACTGTAATACAATTTCTCATTTAGCACCTCACGGTGCTGCTTAGAGAAAACTTTATCCAGCAGGAAGTGGCGGGTGGGGCTCAGCTGGACAGGAAAGGCAGCAAGACTTGAGACTGGCCGAGGTCTGAATGCAGTGGTTTAGTAAGCTGCAGCTAGTTGATTTGAGACTGTTTGCTTGTCTGAAGTTTTGAAAGTCAGAGGCCTGATTTATTAGTGTGGGGACAGATCTTCATGTTAGAGTTGCTCAGTGCTGAACTGTCCAACATAATCGAACAGTCTTTAGCACCTCCTGGAGTGACTATGTAGAAACCTTTAAAATGGATTGTCAGCATAGAAATAATTACTGTTGACGGAATAAATTGACAACGTCTCAAGTTAACAGTTGAAAGTTATTGGGAAGCATGAAGAGATGAAATGTTACTTACCACAGAGAGGAATTAATTTCACTGTAGCCCTGTAGTAACCTAAAAAACTGTGTAAAACCTGTAAGTTGTGGTTGTGTCTGAGCAAGTTTGTTGGTCTTTATATACACACTATTTATTAATTCTTATTATAGAAAAGCATGATATTAGTATTGATACACATTATCTAATTGTGTAATTATTATTACGTGATTCTTTCACAGCACAAAATGAATTATATATGATTATATTTATTAGGAAGTCGACATCTTCAGCCCTCGACATTGTTTGCGGTGCTAAATTACAAACTCTCCTCTAGTGCATGTTTTGTCTGAGTTAAGCTGTGTCTGCCGTGTGGGCATCCAGGACATGCTGTAGTCCTGGGTGCTCAAGCTTTGTTGCCTGAATTTCTGCTGTGCTCTACTCTTTGCACTGTTTGGTATTTTGGGATGTTATATGGTCTAGCTCTTCCAGATACGGCGGCAGGCTTGCTGGTGCGCAGCATCCACTTGGTTACTCAGAGACTCAACTCCCAGTGGAGGCAAGACATGAGCATCTCACTGGCTGCCCTGGAGCTGCTGGCCGGGCTTGCTAAGGTAAAATGAACACCATAAATACTTTGACTTCGCTTGCTTAATGGTTCTCTAGTTAGTGGTATTAGCTACCACCAGCTGTTCTTCTTGTGCCTCTGAGTGAAAACATTCAGTGTGGTTTCTCACTTGCCTTAAAATATTTTGATTTAGTTTTACACAACAGTATCATTTTAATGGTAGATTTATTTTAACAGTGACAGATGGCACATCAAAAGAAACAAAATAAAATAACTTGAAATAAAAGATAGAAACTGATGTGCATTTCTTTGAGTAAAATAAGTCTTTGAACCCCTAGCAACCATTAAGAGTTCTGGCTTCCACAGAGTGGTTAGACACTCCTACTCAACTAGTCACCCTCATTAAAGACACCTGTCTTAACTAGTCACCTGTATAAAGGACACATGTCCACAGAATCAATCAAGCAGGCAGATTCCAAACTCTCCAACATAGGAAAGACCAAAGAGCTGTCCAAGGATGTCAGAGACAAAACTTTAGACCTGCACAAGGCTGGAATGGACAACAAAACCATCGGCAAGAATCTAGGAGAGAAGGTGACGACTGTTGCTGCACAAAATGGCCATCGATCGACCTCGGTCTGGGGCTCCACGCACGATCTCACCTTGTGGTGTCAATGATTCTGAGAAAGGTGAGAAATCATCCTAGAACTACGCGGGAGGAGTTAGTGAGTTTAAAGTAGCTGGGACCACAGTCACCAAGAAAACCCATTGGAAACACATTACATTAAAACCCTGCAGTGCTCGCAAGGTCCCCCTGCTCAGGAAGGCACATGCGCAGACCTGTCTGAAGTTTGCCGATGAACACCTGAATGATTCAGAGAGAGACTGGGAGAAGGTGCTGTGGTCAGATGTGACAAAGATTCAGCTCTTTGGCATCAACTCAACTCGCCGTGTTTATAGGAAGAAAAATGCTGCCTATGACCCCCAGAACACTGTCCCCACCGTCAAGCATGGAGGTGGAAACATTCTGCTTTGTGGGTGTTTTTCTGCTCAGGGCACAGGACAACTTCACCGCATCGACGGGAAAACAGACGGAGCCATGTATCGTAAAATCCTGAGCGACAACCTCCATCCCTCTGCCAGGAAAGTGAAAATGGGTCATGGATGGGTGTTCCAGCACGACAATGACCCAAAACATAGGCAACAAAGGAAGAAGAAGCACATTAAGGTCATGGAGTGGCCTCGTCAGTCTCCTTAGTCCAATATAAACCTATGGAGGGAGCTGAAGCTCAAAGCTGCACAGAGACAGCCTCGAAACCTCAGTGATTTAGAGATGAACTGCAAACAGGAGTGGACTAAAATGTGCGCAAACTTTGCCTCAATTACAAGAAACGTTTGACCTCTGTGCGTGCAAACAAGGGATTTACCACCAAGTATTATTATTCATTTTTTTTTTGAGGGTTCAAATACTTACTTCACTTAATGAAATGCAAATCTTTCCATCTTATATTTGAAGTTATATTTTCAATTTCCCTTTGATGTGCTATCTGTCACTGTTAATTAAATGTACCATTAAAATGATTCTGCTCTGACATTTTTTATTTCTTTGTCATTGGACAATCTTACAAAATGAGCGAGGGGTCAAATAATTATTTCCTCCACTGTATAGTGTGACTTTTGTCCAGACCTCTTTTCCCTCCATCTTCATCAAAGCCAAAGTACTTCCAAACACCTGCTTTAAATGTTAAGGGTGCCGGTCGTATCTCGTGTCTCTGTTACGTTGCATGCTGCACCTCCGTACATCAGAGTTCCACTTTTTCTTCGTTCCTACAAATTGCATATGTAAATAAAATTAACAAAATCGACATGTAACACTTTTAAATCGATTCAGAATGTTTCCTTTCTGCACTGTGAAGCATCTAAGAAAAGACCACCCCTAGTAAAGACCCACAGTGGCAGATCTGTTTCTTCCTGAGACCAAGGCCCACGGAAAGGTCATTAACTAGATTTACTTAGTCTGGCCTGAAACTAAACCGTTAACTTGAGCCTATCCCATGGTTTTATTTTTTCCCTAATGAGAATCCAGTGTTACACAAAGCAAAGGGTGTATTTGTGTGGTTGCTGTCAACTTAGTCTGTCAATTTTCCAACTACAAGGGAGTTACCCTCAGTGTGTCAACAAAGTACCATAACACACCAGAAGGCAAGAAGCTTCTGTGTCGAGATTGTGGTTTCTCTGCCACAGATTCTCGTACAGTTTAGTTTGAACTGCATGCTTCCTTTTTGAAAGATGTCAGTTATTTAAATATCTGACAATTAGTTTTGACTTGTAAAATATGCTAATGTAATTTAACAGACAAATGTGTTGCAGGAGGGTCAGGAAACACTGAGATTATGAGTTTATTGAAAATAAAAATACTAAAATGGTACTAAATTAAACTCCTAAAACCTACAAAAATTCTTTCTAGCAGCATGAAATGAAGAATTTGTTTAAATGTGGTACGGTCCCATCCAAGCAGGGGTTGTTCATCACTATTAAATAATTGAAGAAGCATTTTATTTCTGTGTAATGTATAAAAGTCACCTGTACTATGTTTTGTCCACATCAGGTCAAAGTGGGAGTAGATTCTGCAGATCGCAAACGTGCTGTCAGCTCCATATGTGGGTACATTGTGTACCAGTGTAGCCGTCCAGCTCCTCTTCAATCCCGAGACCTTCACTCCATGATTGTAGCAGCCTTTCAGTTTCTCTGTGTGTGGCTAACTGAGCACCCGGACATGCTGGATGAAAAGGTAATTTCAGGAAGACTATGGCTCAAATATATCAGTGTTATGAGTATTTGTTTATTCATTTCTTACTGTTTTATGTCAGGATTGTTTGGTAGAAGTATTGGAAATCGTGGAGCTGGGAATCTCAGGCAGCAAGTCCCGTCAGGATCAGGAAGTTCGACATAAAGGGGAGAAGGAGCATAACCCGGCTTCGATGAGGGTGAAGGATGCTGCTGAGGCGACTCTGTCCTGGTGAGACGCCTTATAACTTATAAATAACCAATTATTTCCTGCTGGAAAAGGAAAAAACGCTCCACATCTGTCAGATTGTGTGGGCATCTCTAGCTCACAGCCCTCTTCAGGTCACCTCATTGTCGTGTTATAAGGTTCCTGAGGTGAAGCTGTTTATATCTCCCTCAACCTTGACTAAAGCCCCTGTGTTCCATTGTATATCTGATGGTGTGGAGAATATTACCGTTCCCTTGGGTGAAACCCATTAACAATGAAACTGCTTCGGTCCTGTGTGAGCTCTCTGTGAACCATGGGTTTAAAGTAGCAGGGGAATTAAATCAAAAGGTGCTACAACAAAATATTAGTTTGAGGGTGTGTAATTGTATATTTTAGGTTTCTTTCAGTATTTCCTTTTGGCAGTTTTTGTTTGTTTTGAGTTGAACTGTACAGGTTAGAGGCCACATTAGAGGGGAGGAAAGCTTTGGAATGATATTTTGTGGTCTCATTTTCTACAGCACAAAGACCTGGCGTTTTAACAGGGGTGTGCACACTTCTCATATCCACTGTCCTCTTGTAACGACACATACTGGGACATCTTTGCATTAACTTCCCATCACTCATATAATTGTGATGGATACTTGACTCCAAGCTCTGAAATCTGAACTGCAGCACGCGCTGGTCTTCTGTGATGTCTCCTTGGGATCTCCAAACATTTACATAGACAGCTGGTTAGTCAGCTGTAGTAGTTAGAACAGCTCATCGACATCAGCCACACACAATCAATTATAAGAAAACATTTGACGTTGCCAAAATGTCTAAAATACCGCTTGTGTGTATGATGCATGATGCTGTATATGTCTGCTTCTGCAGTGAACTAGTTTCCATTTCTTCTTCTGGTCCACACAGATGTCTGTTAGAGAAACATGTTTACCCACTGACCCAGTTTCTTCATATTTGTGTACACTGCGTTCTTCTGGTATTCCCCAGTATCATGCAGGTGTTGGGGGCCTTCCCTTCTCCGAGCGGGCCTGCCTCCACGTGCAGCCTGCTGAATGAAGACACCCTGATTCGCTACGCCAGACTCAGTGTGACTGGAGGCAGCAACTTCCGTTATTTTGTCCTGGACAACTCTGTCATCCTCGCCATGCTGGAGCAGCCTCTCGGCAATGAGCAGAGTCAGTAGTTTATCATCCATGTTTTAACATAGTACTGGTTTTTTGGTCAGTACTTAAATGTACAGGTAGAAAGTTTTAAGTACAAAGCAATGTAAGGTTTAAATAATGAATAGGACGTCTTCTTCCTTCATAAATAAGAATGTCCCCTTCCTCACAGACCCCAGTCCATCTGTGACCGTTCTGATCCGGGGGACAGCTGGCAGACACGCCTGGACCATGCAGCTCTTCCATCAACCCAGAGGGGCTAGGGCCAATCAGAGGGTGAGATCACACTGTAGATTACTGCATCGTGACAGTTTGCAGTGCTAGAACAGTATCGCCCTAGAAATATGTGACATGCTGCAGGTAAAGCGGGACATCTGTTTTCGCTGATAACACAAGTCCATATCTCCGTCTACTCCTCTCCTCCCACAGCAGGTGTTTGTTCCAGAGAGCCGTCCGATGCCCAATAACGATGTGGGGATCAAGTACAATGTCAAGCAAAGGCCCTTCCCCGAAGAGGTGGATAAGATTCCACTTGTTAAAGCTGATGTCAGTATTCCAGACCTGGATGACATTGTCAGTAAAGAGGTGAGTTTTATTTCCTGTTCAGTCCTGGTACTGATCTTGTATCTACAAACGCTTCTGTTATCAAAAGAATCTAAACAAGGATTATTTGTTCTCACGACCAAAACGGAGCCGTGAAATAAGTGAATTAATTGTAATATCTGTTATACAAACTCAGGTGTGTTGTATGGGCTGGCAGGATGATTCAAGAACCGCCAATATACTGAGTTATTACTCACACGTGAGTCTCTGGATGAAATTCCCTTTGGGTGCATCATGGTGGGAAAAGGGTCAAATGTTCTGGTTTGGTGATTGTTTTCTCTACTCAATGCAGTGCAACCTCACAATAATTAGTAGCTTTTTGATGGCATCTGAGATATTAACATAGACGTTAACAAAGAAAATGAACAATGCTTTACAAAGACTGCTTTCATGGAAGGGCTGTTGTACTGGATTGTAATAAATTTTATAGGTAAAAGTTTCTCTTATTGTTGGTTTGATAATGTTTTCAATCACAGCGGCACACGTTGGGAGGTGATACGTCTGTATTTGGACTGTGGGACTCGCCCTCTGTGGACTAATGCTGAATTTATGCAGTCGAGAGCCTTTGGATGTTGTTTTTGAAAGAGTTCTCACTTCTGCCTTTTCAGCTGGAGGTTCAGCACGACAAGCTCCGTACTCTGATGACCAAGCAGATAGAGTATGAGAGCGCTTTGGAGCGGCACAGCGAGGAAGTCTGGAAAACCAAACGTTTCCCTGACCCACAGACTGACTGCAAACCACCTCCACCCTCGCAGGAGTTTCAGACAGCACGCCTCTTCCTCTCCCAGTTTGGCTTTCTGTCTCTGGAGGCGCTCAAGGTTGGTAAACATCATTCGTCTCATAGCTGATGAGAAAATCTCTTGCAGTGACTTTATGAAAAACCTGACTTGAGTCTAAAGTGTACTTTATCATTAATAGGAGCCCAGCAACAGTCGTCTACCTCCCCATCTCATTGGCCTGGAGTCATCTTTGCCAGGGTTTTTTGATGACATCAGCTACCTGGACCTGCTTCCCTGCCGACCATTCGACACAGTCTTTATTTTCTATGTCAGAGCTGGACAGAAAAGCAGCGCTGAGGTGAGAGAATGATAATATTTCACAGCTTGTCTTTGAGTCTGCGTAGATTGAAAATGCACTTGAGTTTGAACTTGGAAATAGACCAATGCATCTGCACTTGGTTCTTGGTGACCAGATCCTGAGGAATGTAGAATCTGCGTCCAGCGTCCAGCCTCATTTTTTGGAGTTCCTGCTGTCTTTGGGCTGGCCTGTGGACGTGGGACGTCATCCAGGGTGGACCGGACACCTGGATACAAGCTGGTCCCTCAACTCCTGCTTGGACAGCAATGATATGCAGCGAACAGGTGAACTATGACGCTAAATCTTGCAGTAGATTTGAAGAAGACTTCAGCAGAATGACTTGAACTGTTATTTACCTTGGTGGTGAATGTTGAATTGTTATTTCTTTGTAGAGGAAGCAGCTACTCCCGAGGACGCTGGAGCTTCAGTGTTTAATGGGGAGAAGCAAGTTTTGTACTATGCTGATGCTCTGACAGAGATCGCTTTCGTGGTTCCTTCTTTAACAGAGAATTCAGGTGAGTATTCACTGCTGTCCATGTGCTCACTCAATGTGTTTCAGCCAAGACGCCTTCAGCACAAATTGCTGCGTCAGTGTGGCGTGTCATGGAGGCCATCGGTCGAGGTGTTGCTGAAGACCAGGTTCCAGCTCCTTTGAATTGTTGGGCGTGGTTGTTCAGGGAGGTAGTTTTGGCACCGTGGGCAGGTGTTAAGTCCTGCTAGATATATTTCACTCTATGTATAATGTATATACAATAGTACTGTAATACACTTTTTACAAACATGTCAGGATGCAGTAGTTTCCGGTATGTTAAATCAGGTGACATGGTGTGTTGGATAAAAACCCAGTGAAGGATTCAGAGGTGACAGAGTTGTCCTTTGTTTTCCAGAAGAGTCATCTGTGCACAGCGACTCTACAGTGGAGGCAGACACCAACTCAGACCTCATGCCTAGTTTACTCAGACAACCCAATCTCACACTGGAGCTGTTCCCCAATCATTCAGAAAATCTGGAGTCTGCCAAAAAGGTGAGCGTTACTGTGACACACATGCAGACAGTGCTTCGTTACACTTTCTCTTTTTTATGTGGGTAAAAGTGTCACTGGGTATTGTGCTGTGTCTTAGCTAAGTCCTCTGGTGAAGACAAAGAGGTCATCGACTGGAAAGTCTTTCCCAGCCCTTGGTCCTGAGACGAAGGTGTTTGTGGTCTGGGTGGAGTGTTTTGATGACATTGGTAGGCACATACTCCTCCACTGTCTTTTAATCTGACACACACAGAGACAAACTCTCTCCATAGATTACGTTTGTTGGTTTGCCCACAGAATATCTTCTAGTATAAAACGTTTAAAGGGAGTCTGTTAAGGTATGTTATGTGACCAATAAGTTATAATACCTGAATGTCACTTTTTGTGTTCTTAGAGAACTTCCCTTTGTCTGACCTCTTGGCGGAAACCAGCACGGGGCTGGAAGCTAGCATGAGCAACAGCACTTCCTGCAGGTATGCAGATGTTGACACCAAGCGTTGAAGCGGAGAGCGGTGCAGTTTATAAGGTTCATGGATTGGTTTTGGTCACGCGCCAACACGAGTATAAACATTTTGCATAACAGCAAGTGACACGCAGAATAAGAGGAGTGCAGAACAGGAAGTATAACATGCAGTGTGTGCAAAATCAGGCCAAGAAAAGTAACTGTGATAGAGCTGTGATGACGCTTGAAGGTTGTGCAGTGGGTTAAAAAAACAGCAACCGAGACCATGGACATCGAAGCTCCAACACATTGAAATGAACCATAATAGTAATGCCACATTAAGGAAGCACTGCCTGAAGGAGTGAGGTCTGTTACAACATGGCTGCAGTTCATTTATTTGATGCCCTGTTTGGTGATCGAGGCCTAAATGATAGCTTTATACCTGTAACTTGTGCTGCCTTTGTTTATCTTCTTCTCTCTTTCTCCCCAATTGCTGCTCCTGCTGCAGGTCGGGGTTACTTGAGAAGGACGTTCCGCTGATTTTCATCCACCCTCTGAAGACGGGGCTTTTCAGGATCCGGCTGCACGGAGCTGTGGGCAAGTTTGGCATGGTGATTCCCCTCGTGGATGGCATGGTGGTCAGCCGCAGAGCGCTAGGTAATGGCTGATGGGGTCTGCTCTAGCTTAATATATCCAGCCTCCCCTACTGCACAATAATAATCAACAAGAGGGAATCTGTTGGGGCCATTGATTAGCTTACTGAAATGATGTTTTAATATCTGTGAGCTGAACGTTTATGAGCGTGCTGGTAGCTAATGAGGTTTTGCCTTGTCCCAACAGGTTTTCTTGTGCGTCAGACAGTCATCAACGTGTGCCGACGGAAGCGTCTGGAAAGTGACTTGTACAACCCGCCCCACGTGAGGCGGAAGCAGAAAATTACTGAGATTGTCCAGCGTTACCGCAACAAACAACTGGAGCCCGAGTTCTACACCTCACTCTTCCACGAGGTGGGCGAGGGAAAGCCTCACCTCTAAGGCTGCTGTCCTGTCCTGTCCTGTCCTAACACTGGCTCACAAGCGTAGAGTACAACAGCAACACACACACTCTTATCCTGCATTCATACACCATTTACAGCTGTGCGTGCACACACACACACACACACAGAATCTTTATATTTATACTGTACTATTTTGTTATTTATATGAACACATATATCAACACTGTCTGCCTTTGACTCTGGGAGCAAAGTGTCAAAAACCACGCCAAGGTGAAAAAGCTATACTTAATGTCGCAGCCACTCATTGCAGATTTGAATGGCTAAAGTTTCACAGTGACCGTCTCTGCTCATCTAGGTTCATGCTACGTGGCAAAAGAGTTTCTGCTTCTGCGTCTTTACCCGCAATACAATAGTTACACTGTTGGCCTTTCTGAACCTGTAAAAAAAAGAAGTTTGTCCTTTAAACTCTGTTTGTTTGTAGGTGAATCTGTTTTCGTTTGAAGCAAAAAGATTCATGGGTGGATTTCTTTGCCAAGGAGATAAACATGTAAACATCAACAAGTGTTTTGTAATATATTTGTGGCTTTAAGAGGACCGAGACGACTGAGAACATTACAACCTAATTCTAACACACCCAGACGCCTGCTAATGTCTTCCTAGTGCGAACACATTCGGCCGTGGCAGCAGCTGACTGAGCACACAAACGTTGCTGTTTTGTTATTTGACTTTGCTTTCTGGACGATTTTCAGGACTCCCGTCATATTACTGTATGTCTTTTCTGACCCCTGCACCACGCCCGTGACAGCTGCACCGTTTGTGTGTAGCCGTGTGTCTGCGCGTGCGTGTCTGTGTGTGCGCGCACGCATGTGGCCAAACGTATGAATATGAGGCCAGGTAACTTATTAACACTACAAGGAGTCATACTGATCCCTATAAACCCCGACTTGGCATTTAAAGCATTTAAAAATGAATCAAGCTATTACAGTTTTGAAAACAACAACCTTCAAGGCATAACACCGAATCTCTGAGTAACACTTGATAACGTGAGAAGTTTCTGGAGTTTGCACTTGAAGATTGCAGGGCTAACGTAAAAGTGACAACGAGGACGTTTTAGGTTTGAGCTCTCTGCCAACACCCACAGAACCATAGCACAGATTAAGTGTCTTGTTACTCCAAACAAATCTACAGGCCAAAACACTCAACATGGCTAACTTACACGTTCGTTCTTTCTTCTTTTAAACCCAGAAAGAGAATATTTAACTTGTCAGTTATGTTGAGTTTGATTTATAGAAATGTGCAGTTTTGCCTTCACAGATGTTTTAGTAACTTTTTGCTTCACACTTTGTTTCACTTTTGTTTACTCACTGTACTTTTACGTTTTTATTCAAGCCCTGTAACAATGTGAACTTATTCATCACAGAGATGGAGCAGGGCAAACACCTCTAGTTTCTTTGTTATATTGGAACGTCTTAATGCACTGAGCACATTTTCTGTTTATTTTCTATTCCCTTTGGTTACATTAAAGTCTTTTGTACTTGTGCATTTTGAAAGAAAACCCTGCTGAAGGAAAAGTTTTATCTAGTGAAAAATGAATGAAGAAGAGGCGTCGTCGACTTTTTAACCTATCCTGTCTAATTGTGTGACTCCCTTTTTATGACGGTGCTTTATGCACATGCCTTTTTTTGGAAGGAAAAAGTACATGAAATATGCTTCAGAGACACTGCATACAATCAGTCATACATTGTATTCTATGTTACTCCTCTGACGTTTCATCATATTTAAGGATTTGCCATGTACAGAAGCGGAGGGTAATATGTAAATATGTGACGCTGTAATGCATTTACAAGTTGTCTGTTGTATTCGCCTGATGTGGCGAGAAAGGTTGTGTGTATGCAGTTATGTGTGGGAGGATCACAATGGGTATTGAATGTAACATGCATCAATTAAAACTATTATTGACATTTTAATTTCTCCCATTCCTGATGTTTGACTTTTTGTTCTTGGGATTTTTATGAGAAATAAAATGATGTTCCAACTTTACTTTCCAAGAGTTAATTAGTAGTAGAGTAAAACGGGAAAAGGTGTGGTGAAATGAAGTAGAGACGCTTCAGTTATTCTGTTAGGATTACAGCGGAGTGAAAGCAGCCTGTGGCGTGAAACAAGACAGATATTACTAGACAAAACGACCAACCCTGGGGTGCGCCCTCTGACAGAAGGTGTGCCTCTGTGGCTTTAAGCTATATTACACTGTAACTGAAAAGGTGATTTGTGCTCGGTCTACCATGACGAGTGTGGTGCGCCTTCTTTTTTTAAATACACTAACACTAGGACTGGCTAGAAGGAAAATTGAACGCACCAGCCGACAGAGTGTTGGACTGCGGGCATATGTGTCAGTGCTAAAACACTTCTAGCCCTGAATGTGACTTTTAACAGTCCAGCTGTGCTCATACATCAACAGGAAGTTGCATTTGTGCCGGTGTCCACCAGAGGGCGCCGTTCTCTCAAACTTACCAGCCATGACGGGGAGACTGCAGACGGCAGCGGTCTAAACACATGTGATGTACTCCGTTTACATACTGTACTGCACCTCACAGTGACAGCATTTCATGTGCAGCATTTTTGCCTTTCAGTCTAATATTTTAAGCATAACACGTCTGGGAATGAATATTCTGCAGTTTAACAGAAATAGCACTTTGCTTGGCAGACCTGTGTGTGTGTCCCTCCTAAATATAAAGAGAAAACATTAAATTACAATTATCACCAAATTATAGATGCTAAGAAGAAATCAAACTCCATGGGAGTCTGTGGTCACTCTGGTTTATAATTGTCTGCTGTGTTTTTAGTTATTATTAGATAAACAATGTAACCATCTTCAGGTACAGCGTGTGTGTCGGTTCGTTTGTATGCACCCTCTCCTTCCAGAGGAGACGTGAGCTGTGGCCCCTGTGTGTTCATGTGTGCGTGCGTGCGCGCGCGCGCGCCGGCCCCGGGTCCCTCCTCCCCGCCTGTGATCGCGTCTCCAGCCTGAACTGATCTCCTGTTTCCTCGCTCGCTCTCAGCTGGCGCTGCGACCGCACACCCAGGCTCTCCGCTCGCTGTTTGGCACTTCTGATGAACTTTTATTTCCAGCGTGCGCTGCGCTGCGCATCACCGCCAGTGGGGATTTTTCTGGGGGGGGAAGTTGCTGCTGCAACATGGACTGAAGCAACAACCTAGTGTGGACATTTAAAAAGTGTTTCTGCAAAGAGCAGCCTCTCTGAGGGTTAAATTACTACCATGGAAGAGGACGAGGGGCATCTGGGGAACGGTGTCCACGCCGCCAAGGACTCGGACCGACAGCAGAGGCTCAGGCTCTGTGTTTTAAATGAAATACTGAACACCGAGAGGGATTATGTCAGGACACTGCTTTTTCTGCAGTCGGTAAGTTTGACATTCTTTTAAACGCTGCGTGTGTCCACGCTCCGCGCTCTTCTTCACGGGCAGATCTGTACGCCAAACTCCAGTCGGAAATCCTCGCGTTTAAGGTTACCTTTGTCTTTGCCCACAGTTTAAAGTTTTATTGGACAGTTTCATGAAATGACAGACGAAACTCTTTAATTCGGCACACATGCCAATATAATTAAAATGAAATTAACTCCGGGTTCAGTTTATTTGTTGGCTCTTCAGATGAACCAGCGGTCATTTCGCCTGGTGTTCGGCTCCACTCAGCAACTACTGATGTTCTACGTGAAGACAAGCAGACAGGCGCTACAGCTGTGTGTGTGCTGCACAGCGTGGCTGCTGAGGACAGCTTTGCGAAGAAATCAGCCAGAAACAGACGTGTCGAAGTTGCTGCACCTTTTCCTGGTGTCAGTGAAAACGTTTGAATGTTGTCAAAGACATACTGGACGTAGATTTGCGGTGACTCACGCACGGTTTTCCTCAAGGGCATGAATCAGGAGGAGGGAGGAGGAGGATGGGGGGGGGGGGCATTCACACGTTTCTATTGTGTGTTAAAGCGCAGGGTTAAAACAATCACTGGAGAGCTCCACACAAATAAACAGGTCTTCATGTGTTTGCATGAGCAGCCTGTGATGAGCTCCTTCCAGCCACTGTGCTTCTCATGTGTGGTACATGCAGGTGCAGGTGGTTGGGACATTAACCCTAAACTGGCTGCTTCTAATGTGACACTAATAGTGGGACTCCCTTCTTTTGTCGGGTCAAAGGTCACGGTCGCCGACTTACTGGCTGCCAGAGATGTCATTTCTGACTTTCAGTGTTTACCTGCTTGGTGATGGTTGTTGTCTTGCTCTGATACTAACCACGACATGTTCCAGTTTCACCATCTCAGAAGCATGTTGTCAAAAATAAGTGTGGTTCCCTCTTTCTCTGGTGTTGTCACATGCTCAGAAACTTCCTCAAAGTTCTGTTGTGTTCATCTGTAACCTAGTGTCACACAGAGACTACACTCAAGTCTCTTTAAATAATCCTGTCCCCGGTAAATAACTGGGTTTTGATGTATCTGCTGAGTTTAGTGCACATTATTGTCGGTTGAATGTTTTTAAATTGTACACTTGCATTTAAGAAAAGGAGAAATCTCTGTGGAGCTGCTTCCTTTCCCTGCTCAGAAAGAAGCAGCCGAAGCTTATCTTCTGTTGCAACACAGACCAGGCGGCAGGGCGACTTGCTTTGACCTGCCCCCCCCCCCTCCAAAACTAGTTCTGGCGCAATGATAAAGACAAAGCTCCAGTGATTTATCAGACGCGTCTGGGAGCTTTTTCCTGTGGACATCTGAAAGCTGTCGATGCCTGTGCCCTCCAGTATCCACTGGCATCTTTTGATTTAAGCCATATGGTGGAAGGCCGGAGAAGAGCGAGAGCCACAGGGGTGGAGCAGAAGTGCAGTTATCACCTGTGTCTTTGTTAGCTGCTCTGTGCTATTGTGCGACACTCGCTATGTGACAGTACACTTTTTTTTTTTTGCACGCGACACTCTTCCCTGAACCTGCTGAATCAGTAGCTTAGATTGCTAAGTGAGTACATGGACGTTCAAAGCGAAAAGAGAAAGGAAACGTCGGCCTGCAGCACCAGTGGCAGTGCTCTGTAAATCTCCCTGATATTGTCCATCCGGGATCCAGCTGAGCCTGCTCCCCTTCCCTCAGTGGGAGCTGACGCTTGGTCACCATGCAGCTCCCTATGCTTCTGATAAGGAAGGTCTGGCCCCGGGAGCTCGGAGCATATGGTTTCACTAAAGATATAGAGTTTATCAGGAAGGGGGGTGGGTCGGTCGGGGATGCTTTGTCCCTATCACTGAGTGAATAGGTTTTTAGAATATGCAGTGATGTTTTTGATAAGAGCGTCTGCTTTATTTTCACGTGGTTCAGTTAGTTGGCTCCTACATTTCCCAGGATGCTCGTAGACCTCTTAAGATTTGCACACGTGGAGGGAAATCCAGTTGAAGTAGGAGTCAGACAGCACCAGGTGTTTTCCCTGGTCAAGAAAAGTGAAGCACACCTACGACTGGAAGCACAGCATGGTTTGAGGTTGCCGTGCTTTCGAGTGTGCTGATGCTGCTTTCCTGTGAAGTTTTGCTTCTGTGGAAATGACACCGCAAATTGAGGGAAACATCAGTGTTTATTGCTGTCAGGCTTCATTTGAAGCTACTCCTTGGATGTGTGGACACGGTGTCGAGTCCTGACTACGTTAACGTGATCAAGTCATGCAGTACGTTGTTTTTACTGTATGGAGACCCCCCTTGATGGTTTTGTTTTCACGTTGGGGTTTTCCCCTCATGTCCACACCAGAGATTCAACCGTCGCTCGTTGAATGGCACCTCGTTGTTGACCGCCCACTTCACTCTCCATTGCCTTGTCACTGATTAAATTTCCACTTCCCCACAACCTGCTGGATATTCAGCCCCCCACGCAACATTGCTTATCAATCGCAGTGATTGCAGTGACACACCGAAGCGTCGGCTATCCAGCTTTGTCTTCTCGGCCGTTTTGCCCGTCACTCGCCTGGAGCTCAGCCAGTGTTCTGGAGTAAAGTATGTAGTGATGGTGGGCTGAGAGGAGGTGAGAAGGGGGTTGGGGGGTGTGGATAGCAGGATTAGAGGATTCATTTTGCTCCGTGTTATCATTGGAAATCAACTGCTTCCACTTCAAATGCAGTGGACACGGCCACACGCTGACTCCTTCTCAATTCCACGTTTATGACAATTGCTCTTTTTTTCTGCTTTTGTCGCCACAAATGAGCTTCCTTGCGTCTGAATTGATGATCCCGCAGTGCAATGGATTAGTGGGGATTTTCTTCAGGGCAGTGCTTTGTTGGTTTAATTCAGGCTACTGGATTTTCCCTCCCATGATCCACCAAAATGTAGACTATCTATGACAAGAATATGGTCAGTGGCGCCATCCCCAGTGGATGTTGGGATTTTCCTTTAAAACCATAGAAATAAGGTGTTGTCATTTTGGAAGTGAGTCTTAGTGAATCCTGCCCAGAAAAGACAACGGGGGAATCATGTGGCCAGCGTTTGAGCGTCCTTGCTGAGGAGTGGGTGATGGAGACATGGGTGCCCAGGTCAGTGCTGCAGGATAATAGGAAACATCTGGGAATCCTGTGCCCTGTGACCCTTGCTTCAGGCCACACACAAGTAGGATTATATGTCTCAGTCTCACATGCGCTTATGTGGATGAATTGTCTCGTGTTTGTCTCTGCAACTACATGTGCACCACTGTATGTAGCTGCCTTTGTTTCCACAACTCCTTTCCTATCTTTTGCTGTGTTTGAGCTTTCTGTATGTCCACCTGTGGTTACTGTTGGACAGGACTTGCAAAGAAAACAGGATGACAAGTGCACATGCTCACAAACACATAGCACGTAATCCGTCCACTGGCCAGGAAGACGGACCGCAGGAAGCTTCAGCTTCCTCTCCAAATGAAGCCTCTATATGCCTCTTTCCTTTCTTTTTTTCCCCTCTCTCTGCTCCGTCTCTGTAGCCCCCCCCCCCACTTGGTGGGAAAGACCGGCATCAAGTTTCTCTGGCCTAGGGGGGTATAAATAGCTACGGGTTCTAAGTCTCATCTTGGCCACAACGTTGGTGGTTTCAGCTCACTGCAACCTCAGCCTTGCTGAAGTCATCCAAATGCAGGCACACACTGCATATATAGTCAGCCCGTGGAGTCCGAACAGCAGGTAGAACAGTTACAGTGACAGACTCCCGGGGTTTTGTGAGGGTTTTTATTATTATTAGTGAGCTTTAAACTCTCTGCTGCTGCTTGATGTGAAGGATGTGACACTGTCAACGTGTAGCTTCTAACTCCCACATTAATCAAACCTTCACATGGTGGTATTCAGCCGTAAGCAAGCAAGGAAGGTTTATTCGTATAGTTCAGACAGTCATGCTGGAGTTCAAGAGAGGGACGTTAGCATTTAGTTAAAAAAAAAAACCCTGCACCCTCCCATTTAATCAAACACGCTCTATCATACAGGACACAGTTTATTTCTGTGTTTGCATGAAAGTGCCACAGCGCTGCCCTAACCTCAGGTCAGTGCATAAATCACAAACCTGCCTTTGATGCACACATGACGTTAATGCTTTAAGTTCTGACTGTGCACCCTTCCATCTCGCTCTGGACAATTGGTACCTTGCAGTGCAGCTACTGTGCCAGACTAAATGATTACAATGCTGCGTGTTACATAAACGGGGAAAATGCCACTTGGAAACTTAATCTGGTGCTTTTTTTAGTGGCGTGTGTTGTTAAGCCATTTCTCTGAGGCATATGACTGCGGCAGGAATTTCAAGAATTCAAGTTTAACAAGTCTAAACCACTGTAACACTCGAGGCACGGGGGCAAAAAAACACCTCACCCGCTTCCTCCGCAAGAGTGAATTAGCATATTATGAAGTCATTTGACATGACCAGTGTGGATCGATGTCTTTGGGATTAGATCAGCTGTTTCCCGTTAGTAGTGCGTCTCTGTGTCGGTGAATCTATTTGGGAACATGCCTGTGCAGTCTGAGGTGTGGTAATAAGAACATCATGAGTAAGAAGTCAGTCGAGCGTTGTATCAGCCAGCTCACTGATTTCTCTTTGTCACGGTCGGGTCATGCGATGTCAGGAATGCAACTCGGGGGACTTTTGTCAGGTGCACTTCTGAAAAGAGATGCCATAACTTGTCATGAAAAGCTCAGGCCAATGTTTTTCTAGAGGCTGAGACACAGTTGGGACAGACACTTTCTGAGGGTGTGGATAGGGGGTGCACTCCTGACGGGTGAATGACTGCGATGGATTGATACCTGCTCTCCCCTGGGAGCGTCTTGTTTGGTTTCCAGACCGTGGCAGCAGGCTTACACTGTTTGTTTATATTCCTGAATACAACCAGATGTGTGACTTAATTTCAGGTCAGGGGTCATTTCTCTGATTTAAAAATTCTGGACAACAGCAGAACAACTTCACACACTGTCTGTTAGATTTTAGGTCAAGCCTGTGTTAAATTGTGGGACAGGCTGGGTCAGAGTACATGTCTGGCCTTTATGCTGTCCACATGTCTCAGTGGGACAAAAAAAGCAGTCTTTCTTGCTCTCTCGTACACGCACACTATCATCCATCAATGGCTGTGTGAAGTAACCATATTACAAAGTCAATGTCATCCTAGAATTTCCACTTCCTCTGAGAGGCTGTCGGTGTGTGTGCTGTGACAAATCTGAAGAAAAAAAGACGATGGGGCTTTGTGCAGCGTAAAGATGGGAAGATGCGTTTGCTGAACATTTCCAGGGCTGAAAATTAGGAAGGCTTGTGCTCTGATTGTCATGGTATCATCATCACTTTATTAAACATTAGCTCTAAAGTAAACAGTTTCACTTCGAACTCTTCGTCTGCTCGTGTTACTAACTGTTGACTTTGCTGTCAGAACTGTTCATCACAGCTGTTAGCAAACTATCACTGACGTGCTTTTATTTTGGCATCTGTTCCATGTGACGACATTTTTAACGTGGCAGAATTAAAAGCTTGAGTGATACATACTTTATGCATTCTTGTGCTGCTGCTGCTATCTTACCTGTGTTCTTACACGCTGACAGGAAACTTTTTAGGAATCGGGGAATCACCGCAGGCATGACGCTTTACATGAAATGAGCATTTTACCAGGACTCTTTTCATCATGTGGTTACGTGTAAGTCAACCTATCTCTCTGCTCTCTGGTATTGTGAATGGAAACGATCCGGGCAGCATCACTTTCAGAAGTGGAAACCGAGATGAGCAGTAGTTTCATCAGTATCTGCCAAAAAAGGAGAAGTGGAGTGAATTTAGGTCAGTTCTGTCAGTTGATTCAGACTGTGAAAGACAAAAAGGGCTTTAAAAAGCTGCTGCCCCTCCGTCCATTTAGTATTTTAACTGCTGCTGTGTGCGTCAGAACCAGTTCTCTATCAGCAATCCCCCCCCCCCCGGGGCAGCTGAATGCCAGGTCTGGCATGTTCAGTTTGGTTTGGTCACATACATAAAGGAAAGGGATTTCTTTGAATTCATCAGCTGTGTTCATTCTTTTCCCTGTAGCTGGAAGCGTCACGGGTCCCTGATGGCTCACTCAACACCCCAGTCACCACACTCAGAGCTGTGCAAGCTGGTCCAGGATGTTATCTCCAGATCACCACATGTCACCCTGTACCAGGAGAGCCATTTAAAAAGAGACAGACTGCTCCACACTGGTTGATATAAAATTGGGTGTTCTTTAGCCAAAGTGTAGACAAACATCCAAGTTGCGAGTGAGGTTTAATTGTCTAATAAAAGCGGAGCAACAATTTCACAAAAGTGGAGGTATCACCAGTTGTTTTCATAGCACGTTAACTACATGTAGTCACTGTTACAACATCTAATTTAACGAGGTTGTGAAAAATGGCTGCTCAATGAGAGGCTTCATGGTAACGTGGTGATAAATGGATGCAGTAGTGACACAATTTTAATGGACTGAAGAAACATGCTCATCCAGACTCAGAGGTTTTTACCGCTAGTGTACATGCATCATCTATTCATTAATGAGATGTGATGGGGGTTTGATGAGTAGGCAGTATTAAACAGGAAGTCCCCGGTCCAGTGCTGCATGTCTGCCTTCTGTGGTTGAGACACTGCCTCGTCCCCTGTAGTGTTTAGTTTCCACCCATGTGAGCAATTCAAAGAGCCCTGAAGTTTAAAGTCCTTCAAAGCGGAAGTGAGCGAGGGGAAGAAAGAAATGCTGGACTCAAAGACTCAAAAGAAGACTTTGTGTTTTGGTGACTGGCTCTGCCAAAAAGGGTTTCTCTTGGAAGACAGCAAGGGACCGGTTGGACGATGAAGGGAATTTTTGGGGGGTTTCGGAGAGATGTGAATTACAGCTTTGGAGAGAAAGAAGTCTGCCAAGGCTGGGATCCCTCATTGTGGCAACGCCACGGGCCCTTCTCTGGCTCTGCTGCACTCGGGCCACAAAGGGGGGATTTCTTCATTTATTTATTCAATTTCATGCCATGTCGACCCCTAAATGGCCTCCATTCCCACCCCAAAACTACCCTGTCCTCCCGTGTGACCAGCCATCCCAATCCTCTCTCTAAAGAAACGGACCCTTAATGGATGCATTGTTTTAGCGTGTTGTTGTTTTCTCTTCGACGAGGAGGGGCAGAGAGAGGCTGAGGCTGGTGACCTGAGAACTTGCAAAGAAAAGTCCACAATCTGTGGATCTGTGTTTCTGTTGGAGGGTAGTCAGTAGGTGTGGGAACCGAAGCAAATTGAAAAGGGGCTCTTAGGGCCTGGTGGAAAAATCTTGACAAGTGTTAGAGCTTGTTCTTGATATACGGGGTCTCTTGTTAGATATTTGAATTGAGTGAGGTGGTGCTGAATGCTGATGTAACCAAGGGAAACACAAAATCTTCCAGTTTGGTCCACAGCTAGTTTTATCATGGTGAAGCTGTCAGAACGAAAGACGTTTTTCCCCCACATAAGTCTTTTACAGACGGGTCTAGAAAATGACTTGCTGATCTTTCACTCCTTCCCTCTTAGTTAGAAATATATTTTTCTGCGTCTTATTATAGGCTGGATGTCTGTCAGTGATTGATTGGCAGACATTTTCAAAACTAGTATATAACAATATTTGTGCAGCAAATCTAAAATGTTGCCACAGATTTCATGTCATGTTCTCACAGATGTTAGTTTTTCCCATAAATCCATTTTTAAACATGGATAACCTTTGCTGATGATAAAGATCCAGAGATCTTTTGCTCCTGACTTTAGGTGACCCTTGAGTCAGCCTCCCCTGCCAGCAGTGTGATGACATCTCAGGCAACTTCAGCCTGGACTATACTGTATGTCATACTTCCATGTTGCAGTTTGGCTCAGTTGGACAATTATGACATTTCCCTACTTCTCTTTACACCGTCAGAAAAAGTTGAGGAAAGTGACAATTTAAGGCAACTTGCGTCAGCCGAAATTTGAGTTGGCATTTTTAACTCAATTCTTTAAGGCTCGAAGCTTTTCCATATTTTATACTTCTGTTAATTTGTTCTTTCTTTCTTAGTTAAAGTAACTCAAGACCACGAGTTCTATCTATTTAAACAAATCAGAGTTTAATGACCTGATGTTCTTTTTATTCCATCAGTAGTTATGAGAAGTGTCAGTCAGGTTATTAATTATTGAAGTTGTTACTTAAAATGTTAAGTACAGGGTGATTTTTTCGCAATAATATCTTTGGATGAGTTAACTGAACAATCATTTGGACATCTAGTTAACCTACATGCTTTAGTTCCTGTATTTCTTTGTGAACTCTGACAGTTACACGAGTTCTGGAGCGCAGCAAAGGCTGAAGCTTTAGGAACGGGAATACAGAACACAGTGTTGGGTTTGGCCACGTAGTTGGCCTGGCTGCAGGTACAGCTCTGTTCAGAAGCAGACAAGGCAGACGTGAAGGCAGCAGGCCTCTCACTCAGTGTGCACTGGAGCGAACACTGAGCCCACACCAGCATATGGTCCATCTGTATCATCACACCTTACTGTCTGGCCCCTCTTTGGTCTGATAAACCTCAACATTATGATTCTCCCCCAACCCACAGCTGACCCTTCAGCTGTTGGTTATTTGAGAGGAGTGTGCCACCAGACCAGTTATTACATGTCTATGTACCATGTATAATACACAATATAGTGATAATAATATGATAAAAACTGCACAGACACACATACTCTCAGATGTTAAATGGCTATGTAACATGTCATGTTTTTCAGACATTGTCCAGTCACTCTTTTTCTTATTATTGGCTCTTAGTCCATTGCTTTATGAAATCGACAATTCACCCATTGCTGTGTATGAAGCTGTGCACCTGCAGACACTTGGGCTGACCCTGCTTTAGTGTGACATGCTTCTTTGACAGGAATATAAATATATTTTGGGCTAGGCTCAAAATATTCAGAGGTAAAGCTCCAAACTATTAGACCCAATGATGCCATTGCCAGTATATAGGGAAACGAGTTATGATGAATGCATAGTGTTGTACTCTTCTAGTCCGTCAAGTTCTATGACAGGCGGTACCTGATTGTGTAAATAATGGTGGATTCACTTTCTGCCAGTTGTCGATTTGCAGCATAGAAGATAGGAGCCCTATGTTACTGTTATCAGTCTGTAAAGGTTAGTGCCTTAAAAAACAGACATAGTTTCATCAAAGTGAATGTATGTGTAGAATCTATAATAAGTGTTTAAAGTCGATTAAACCAAAAGGCTTTATTTATTTTTATAGCACAGCAACCCTAACCCTAACCTAGCATCACTAATTTACTTCACTCGCTTCCCAAACTGTACAGCAACGACGAACAAACTGAGGTAACCTCAGGAAGAGCGACAGAGGCGGAGTCTGTTTTCCAGAATAGTCGCAACACACAATATGTTGAGCAGCGAAATAGATTTGCAATGTGGACAATCAGAATGACAACACTGTAGAGATAAAGATAGGCTCAGTGAGGACGTCCAGCAACGTCCAAGTTGCCTCCACTGCTGTGAAGCATAATGTGATGATGTTACTTGTTTTCTTGTTTGTAACAGTTCGATTGCACGCTAGAACAAAACTGTTCTTTCGCCTTTACTTAGAACACAGTTGAGTTAGCGGCCTGTCAAGCATACTTCCTTCTCACTAAAGCCACACATCCTGTCCAGAAATTACATCTGGTGCTTTTGTGTCAAGAGGCAGTGCTATATTTTGCAGACTGTTTATTTTCCCTCCCTGCTGAGTTGAACCAACACCTAACTGCATAGAAACAATGAAAAATCTTGTAAGTGATTTGGGGTTTAAATAGTGGAGGCCTTTGCTGGGTGTGATTGCTCCGTTTTCACTTCCTGTTTACATGCCACACATACACAAGCTCACCAGAAGAGCTATTTGCGTGCACTTCTTTTGTTGCAATTTGGGTTTTTTTGATAAAATTGTCATCATTTTTTTCTTGCACGTGAAGTGGACAGTGACTTAGCTTTGTGGGATCTCCCCAACCATACCTTAGCCTGCTCACATGCCCCTGCAGGAAGTTCCACGTTTGCAGTTTTTTTTAAACTAACAGTTTCACACTTAGTTTCTTCGTTTATTTGGCTCGTTCTTTTTATATGGAACTCCTTGAAAACTGTCGCGCAGCATCTATACATGACACAACTGTCAACGTCAGCTGTTAGCCTCTCGCTTTAAACGAGCTCATAACAGTGCAGACTTTTACTGCGAGAATATTTAGGAAAATATTTCACATTTCTGTGAACTTGCCACACTCTTTCCCCATTGTTGTCCAGAAGCCCTTGTTCCAGTTTCTAAATGAGTGCTGTGGAGTTGTGACAATACTGATTAAAACATATATTAATAATATATAATGTTTGTAATATATAAATAATATATTTTAACAAAACACACAGGCTGGTTTCTGGAAACTTGAGGTAATTTATTACTTTTTACGAGGTATGTATTAGATCAGTACATCTGTTAAATGTTTCACCTTTCTCATGCATTTGTCAGGTAGCATTCTGATAATACCTGCTTATTGCTGTCTGTCTAACAATATTGTGTTGTGAGGAATCCTGAAGTGAGTGAAAAACTAGGCCCTGAAGTCCAAGGGACTCTTGGTGTGTAGGCTTGAATCGTAGATCAGGACAAAGGTATAAAACATTTTAAAACGCAGGTGTGTTTCCAGGAACACAGTGCCTCAGTAACAGTGAAATGGAACCGGTAGGTCAGGCAATGCCAGAGTGGCGTCAGGACAAGTTTTTGGCCATCCTTCAATAACCAAAGCCCAGACTTAAACCACAGTCCACAGACACTTCCAGTACAATCTGATCGAGCCTGAGAGAGTCTGTCTAGAAGGAAAGGAGACTACCCAATGTACTGAATTAATTGTCTGAAGACTAGTAAATTATATTAACACAAAATTAAGGTAATTAGTTTTTTGTGTATAGTTTTTCATTTTAAAATCAATCACTACTACCGAAATGAGGTGGTGTAGTATGGTCACGTTTTCTCTTTCCTGTCAGAAGGCTGCTCAGACATTGCAGTTGGGACTTACTAAGATCTATAAATAATATCTGTGAAGGTTCTCAGTCATCCAGGTCATGGTTATCTCAAAAAAGGTTTATCCAATAGCAACTGGACGAAGTAGGTTTCTTGACGACGTTTCGCCCCTCTATTCAGAGGGCTTTCTCAAGTCTGACTAACTGGTTTGAGGAGCCGGTTTATAAACCCTGTGGAACCCTCAGGTTGGTGATTGGAGGTCATCTGTGGATTGTCCTCCCCTCTGGATTTCACATATGTTAATGTGACCACCTGAGCCAGGGTGTGAGTAGCTTTTGAGCTTCCTGGGTATTGTTGAGATAACAGCATTGTAAGTGGGTGATAGATTAT